>CM053331.1:38690782-39093282 GCA_028583605.1 Dastarcus helophoroides | reverse complement strand
GTATCAACGAATTTGAACAAAATATAGTTCTGCAATCTGCATGAACTCTTTGGAACTGTGCTTAGCTTTAATCTAACTTTATAAATAAGAAAGTGTGTTTGATCGTCTTTACCATCTATAGTCATCTTACAACAATACTCGTTCTTAATTAAAAACAGAGACTCAATCTGAACGATTAGAGATCAGTCAATCAATGAACCACTTGCTAAGTAGCTAAATATACACATGATCGTATCAACGAATTTGAACCAAATATTATTCTGCAATCTGCACGAACTCTTTGGAAATGTGCGCAGCTCTAAACTAACTTTATAAATAAGAAAGTATGTTTAAATTGTTGTTGTTCATCTACACCACAGTCGAAGTCGTGGGTAATATCAAGTAGTAGGCTTAGTATTTTATATTTATGTGATCAGTGTGACATATAATTGTCTAACATTTATTACAAATAAAAGGCAGCGCAAGTTATAGTATTCTATTTTTGCGCAATGCTAATCTTCTGTGACTGGAAACGTAACGACAACATTATTTTTAACTACAGTTTCATAACGTAAGACTCATAAATACGAAATCCTAATGTAAACACTCCAAGCAAGCTGCAGCTGATATTAATGGGTTAAAATAAAACACAGATAAAATAAAATATATATTAAACATAAGCAAATAATAATAAAATAATAAAAACAAGACATACAACCATTCTATGTACATGACTTCAGCAATCTAGCAGGTAATGGTTGTTAAAAAGTTACACTGAGTTATTGGCACACACAAGAAAATTCGTAGATAAATATTTCGCCAGTTTAACGTTAGGTGCCACAAAAAAAAAACGAATTCTTTGATTGTGACTACGGATCAAAAGAAAATCAAAACTTACATTGGATAATGACTATTTTTTAACTTGAATGAAACTCTTCAAGTTGAATAAAATTAATTTCTTCAAGTTGAATAAAACTAATTTCTTCAAGTTGAATAAAACTAATTTCTTTAAGTTGAATAAAACTAATTTATTCAAGTTGAATAAAACTATTTCTTCAAGCTAAATAAAATTAATTTCTTCAAGTTGAATAAAAATATTTCTTCAAGTTGAATAAAACTAATTTCTTCAACTTGAATAAAACTAATTTCTTCAACGTGAATAGAACTAATTTCTTCAAGTTGAGAAAAAATCAATTTCTTTCAAGTTGCGTAAATAATATTTTTTCAGGTTGGACAAAAACGTGTTCTTAAAGCTGAATAATATTTGCTTTTTTTTCAAATTGAATAAAAATTGATCTCCTCAAGTTGAACAAATGTTACTTTTGTCAAATTGAACAAAAACTGGTTTTAAAGCAAAAAAAAATTGATTAATTCAAATTGAATAAAAACTACTTTTTATCAAGTGGAATAAATATTTTTTCAAGTTGCAGAAAACAGTTTTTTTTTTTCGTTTAAATAAAAGTAGCTTCGTTAAGTTGGGTAAAATTTACTGCCTTTCGAACTGAATAAAAGTCAATTTCTTCAAGTTGAGTAAAAATTAATTTCTTTCAAGTTGAATATTAATATTTTTTCAGGTTGGACAAAAACGAGTTTTTAAAGCTGAATAATATTTGCTTTTTTTTCAAATTGAATAAAACTTGATCTCCTCAAGTTGAACAAATGTTATTTTTGTTAAATTATACAAAAACTAGTTTTTAAAGCAGAATAAAAATTGATTACTTCAAATTGAATAAAAACTACTTTTTTTCAAGTGGAATAAATATTTTTTCAAGTTGCAGAAAACAGTTTTTTTTTTCGTTTAAATAAAAGTAGCTTCGTTAAGTTGGGTAAAATTTACTGCCTTTCGAACTGAATAAAAGTCAATTTTTTCAAGTTGAGTAAAAATTAATTTCTTTCAAGTTGAATAAATACTATTTTTTCCGGTTGGACAAAAACGAGTTTTTAAAGCTAAATAAAATTTGCTTTTTTTTCAAATTAAATTAGAATTGATCTCCTCAAGTTGAACAAATGTTACTTTTGTTAAATTATACAAAAACTAGTTTTTAAAGCAGAATAAAAATTGATTACTTCAAATTGAATAAAAACTATTTTTTTCAAATGGAATAAATATTTTTTCAAGTTGCAGAAAAACTGTTTTTTTTCAGTTTAAATAAAAGTAGCTTCTTTAAGTTGAATAAAACTTACCGCCTTTCGAACTGAATAAAAGTCAATTTCTTCAAGTTGAGTAAAAATTAATTTCTTTCAAGTTGAATATTAATATTTTTTCAGGTTGGACAAAAACGAGTTTTTAAAGCTAAATAATATTTGCTTTTTTTTCAAATTGAATAAAAATTGATCTCCTCAAGTTGAACAAAGGTTACTTTTGTCAAATTGTACAAAAACTGGTTTTTAAAGCAAAATAAAAATTGATTACTTTAAATTGAATAAAAACTACTTTTTTTCAAGTGGAATAAATATTTTTTCAAGTTGCAGAAAAACTGTTTTTTTTTCAGTTTAAATAAAAGTAGCTTCGTTAAGTTGGGTAAAACTTACTGCCTTTCGAACTGAATAAAAGTCAATTTCTTCAAGTTGAGTAAAAATTAATTTCTTTCAAGTTGAATATTAATATTTTTTCAGGTTGAACAAAAACGAGTTTTTAAAGCTGAATAATATTTGCTTTTTTTTCAAATTGAATAAAAATTGATCTCCTCAAGTTGAACAAATGTTACTTTTGTTAAATTATACAAAAACTAGTTTTTCAAGCAGAATAAAAATTGATTACTTCAAATTGAATAAAAACTATTTTTTTCAAATGGAATAAATATTTTTTCAAGTTGCAGAAAAACTGTTTTTTTTTCAGTTTAAATAAAAGTAGCTTCTTTAAGTTGAATAAAACTTACCGCCTTTCGAACTGAATAAAAGTCAATATCTTCAAGTTGAGTAAAAATTAATTTCTTTCAAGTTGAATATTAATATTTTTTCAGGTTGAACAAAAACGAGTTTTTAAAGCTAAATAATATTTGCTTTTTATTTCAAATTAAATAAAAATTGATCTCCTCAAGTTAAACAAATGTTACTTTTGTCAAATTGTACAAAAACTGGTTTTTAAAGCAAAATAAAAATTGATTACTTTAATTGAATAAAAACTACTTTTTTTCAAGTGGAATAAATATTTTTTCAAGTTGCAGAAAACAGTTTTTTTTTTTTCGTTTAAATAAAAGTAGCTTCGTTAAGTTGGGTAAAACTTACTGCCTTTCGAACTGAATAAAAGTCAATTTCTTCAAGTTGGGTAAAAATTAATTTCTTTCAAGTTGAATAAATAATATTTTTTCAGGTTGGACAAAACCAAGTTTTTAAAGCTAAATAATATTTGCTTTTTTTTCAAATTGAATAAAACTTGTTCTCCTCAAGTTGAACAAATGTTACTTTTGTTAAATTATACAAAAACTAGTTTTTAAAGCAGAATACAAATTGATTACTTCAAATTGAATAAAAACATTTTTTTTCAAATGGAATAAATATTTTTTCAAGTTGCAGAAAAACTGTTTTTTTTCAGTTTAAATAAAAATAGCTTCGTTAAGTTGGGTAAAACTTACTGCCTTTCGAACTAAATAAAAGTCAATTTCTTCAAGTAGAGTAAAAATTAATTTCTTTCAAGTTGAATAAATAATATTTTTTCAGGTTGGACAAAAACGGTTTTTTAAAGCTAAATAATATTTGCTTTTTTTTCAAATTGAATAAAAATTGATCTCCTCAAGTTAAACAAAGGTTACTTTTGTCAAATTGTACAAAAACCGTTTTTTAAAGCAAAATTCATTACCTTAAATTGAATAAAAACTACTTTTTTTCAAGTGAAATAGATATTTTTTCAAGTTGCAGAAAAACTGTTCTTTTTTGAGTTTGAATAAAAGTAGCTTCTTTAAGTTATGTAAAACTCACTGCCTTTCGAACTAAATAAAAGTCAATTTCTTCAAGTAGAGTAAAAATTAATTTCTTTCAAGTTGAATATTAATATTTTTTCAGGTTGGACAAAACCAAGTTTTTAAAGCTAAATAATATTTGCTTTTTTTTCAAATTGAATAAAAATTGATCTCCTCAATTTGAACAAATGTTACTTTTGTCAAATTGTACAAAAACTAGTTTTTAAAGCAGAATAAAAATTGATTACTTCAAATTAAATAAAAACTACTTTTTTTCAAGTAAAATAAATATTTTTTCAAGTTGGAGAAAAACTGTTTTTTTTTCAGTTTAAATAAAAATAGCTTCGTTAAGTTGGGTAAAACTTACTGCCTTTCGAACTAAATAAAAGTCAATTTCTTCAAGTAGAGTAAAAATTAATTTCTTTCAAGTTGAATATTAATATTTTTTCAGGTTGGACAAAAACGAGTTTTTAAAGCTGAATAATATTTGCTTTTTTTTCAAATTGAATAAAAATTAATCTCCTTAAGTTGAACAAATGTTAGTTTTGTCAAATTATACAAAAACTGGTTTTTAAAGCAAAATAAAAATTGATTACTTCAATTGAATAAAAACTACTTTTTTTCAAGCGAAATAAATATTCTTTCAAGTTGCAGAAAAAGTGTTCTTTTTCAGTTTAAATAAAAGTAGCTTCTATAAGTTGGGTAAAACTTACTGCCTTTCGAACTGAATAAAAGTCAATTTTTTCAAGTTGAATTAAAATTACTTTTTTCAAGTTGAATAAATAATATTTTTTTTAAGTTGCACAAATTCCGATTATTTAAAGTTAAATAAAAATTACTTTTCATGATTCAAATAAAAGTTACTTTTTTTCGAACTGAAGAAAATTTACTTTTTTTTAACTTGAATAACTAATATTTTTGAAGTTACAGAAACATTGATTTTTCAGGTGGAATAAAAATATGTTCTCTTCAACTGGAATAAAACTAGATTTTTCTGCGACAAATAAAAATTAGTTGTATTTTAAAACTAAGTAAAAGTTGTTTTTTTCAAGTTGATTAAAATTTGTTGTTTTCTGAATTGAAAAGTAAAAATAATGTTGAGTAAACTTTTTCAAGTTAAATAATGATTAATGCGAACAAATTCGACAGAAAATAATATTTGGTCAAGATGGATTTTTATTCAACTTGAATAATGGTTAATTTTGTTTACCCACTTATCATGAATTATTAGAGATTTTTTGTTATTGACTGGGAGAAATCAGTTCAAAAAAATATTGTGCAAATTGGCCCAACCTGACACAACAGAAAAAAGTCTTTCGAGCGAAATATTTACCTACGACAGTAGCGCACGTCTTGGCGATTTACCTACAGTATCGCTTCTTATATAAAACCTTATTAATATTATTTTTAATTCGAACGCAAACGCATATTAGTTAATTATATTATAATTCAAAAACATTACATAATGGGCACGTGCAAAACCACACTTTCTACACGGCATTAATTTGTTAGTAGAAAAAAAAAACGAAACAGTTTAAATATCCATATTGAACAGCGTTCGAATCAATCGGGTAATTACCCAAAAATCTGGGGCGCATTTCCCAATACTAACACGAATTATTTTCAAAGTCCACTTTTCATAATTAGCATTTATAATGAGCACTAAATACGTATACGCAAATGCGAATTCTAGGTCTCAATGAGTCAGGAAATTGGCGCTTTTTTACCCAAGTTAATTATCCTGTAATTAACATGAAGGATACGTCCCCATTTAACGCGGAGTTTTTACAGTTTTTCAACAGTATTGTCTTGCTTAATTATACTTCTGAAGAAGTCTGGTTAAAATTGAAAGAAGTTGGAAAGTAAGGAATTTCGAAAAAGTCGAAAGTCAATTCGAAAATCTTTTAGAAGCTGAATAAGTCAAGAATTGGAAGGTTGAAGTAGAAAACTACTCGGGAGAGAATTGGTCTGAAAATTATTAAGAAAGGTGTCAAAACCAGACGTCAGAGCTGCTTTAATGATGACAAATCGTATATGTGGTTCCAGATTGGGTAAGCTTACAGCCGGCCCGGTGGCTTGGTCGGTTGAGCGCCGACCACTGGCCATCAGAATCGTGGGTTCGAATCCTGCATCCGGCTTTGGTTTGTTTCGTGTAAAAGGGTCAATATTTAGTGTAGCGAATGAGCTAATAACTCAATGCCAAAAATTAAACAAGAAAAGTAAGCAAGAAGAATGCAAACTAGACTACAAATTCATGCAGCCCTCCAGGCGGCGTGTATAGTGGCGAATCATAGGTAGCTGAACTACCAACAGTTGAAACACTGCCACCTAGCGAAGCGGTTGCTCTCTAGGAGAGTTCCCAGAAGACAAGGATTCTATAATGCACAGACCAATAGGTTTGAACATTTATTAGATTCGAAGTTTGGAAACCAAATACGGGTTTCGATCTTGTTAGGTCTCGTCAGTTTGGTATATCCAACTCGAATACTAATAAATGTTCCGACAAGTAAGTACTAAAACATTCACAGGCGTCAAGCGAGTGACTCTTTAGTACTACCACCTATTGGTCCATAGAGAAACTATGGCCATCGCCAACAATGTCGTATGCAAGTAGAATGCAACCCAGACTTAAAATTCATGCAGCCCTCCAGGCGGCGTGTATAGTGGCGAATCATAGGTAGCTGAACTACCAACAGTTGAAACACTGCCACCTAGCGAAGCGGTTGCTCTCTAGGAGAGTTCCCAGAAGACAAGGATTCTATAATGCACAGACCAATTGCATAAGAAAAGTAAGCCTGTATCTGTCATTGTAATTTTAGAAATCTTGAGTCTAATTGAAAAAAATTGGAACTGTCGAAAATAAATCAAGAGTTTTTAGAAGCAAAACTGCAACTAATCAATGAATTAGTTGCAATAAATGTATTGTTTTCAACTGTGACTTCCAAGTTACGATAAAAACGATCCTCAGCGGACCCAGATTTAAGGAGAAAAACCCCAAAGCTTCGAATCTGATCTAAATGAAGCCTTTAATAGCCTGCTTTGTGACACACTGGTATTTTTTCCAAGCTTCGTCTTCGAAACCTCCACCTACCTCCTTCATCCTTCTTAGAATTTCTTCACCGTCAAAGTCCTTTTCACTCAATCTACCAACGATCCCATCCGCCTTGCATTCACCCCCAACGTTCTTCCTATCTCTCACAGTTTCGGACGTCAAGACGAAAGAAGCGACCCCTAAATTATGCGTATGCTGGACCTTGAAATGCGTTGTTTCGGTGACCTCATGAACTATTTTACCAGGTGGTACTTCTGGGGATGGTTTGAGTACTGATTTTGTCGAGGGAAGCTCGGGGAGACCAACGCCTAGTACCATTTTTTCCTTGATTAGGTCTTCTCTTGGGTCGTCTTTGCCGTATTCCCACCATGGGGAGTATCTTTGTTCGCATTCGGAGGCCGTGTTGTAGGAGGAAGAGCGCGAGTGCTGGAGGGTCCCATCGGAGGCAGTGTTGAACTCTTCGTCGGATTTGAGGTCCTCGGGTCGTCCCGGTTTAACCTGAAATTGATAAATCTATTAGGTCTCAAACTGAAATACAAATCTTTAGTTTGAAATAGAAGTCTTGTCCCCTGAAAGCAAGAAAGATTAAAAAACACAACAGATGTTACTGGCTAACGCGTTTCGATAGCCAACCTATCATCTTCAGATAGTATTAGGTCACTTTTGAAACAATTATTTAATCATTGGACTATTACAACGTCGTTTTTGGTTGTAGATAGATTATTACATTATAAGCGAATGATGGCGAGCATTCGCGTGTAATATAACATTTTAAGTCATAACACCTTTGATTAAACCATACTTCAATCAATAATGACAACTTTGAAGTGGTAACGTATTCATCATTGGTACATCATGTTACATTACGCGCGAATGCTCGCGCGCATTTGCGTGTAATGTAACAATTCGGATGCATCGAATGCTTGCTTGTCACCGAATTTGGTACTGTTAAGTTAC
The DNA here is from genome assembly GCA_028583605.1 of Dastarcus helophoroides. NCBI lineage: Eukaryota > Metazoa > Arthropoda > Insecta > Coleoptera > Bothrideridae > Dastarcus > Dastarcus helophoroides. The sequence goes on along the minus strand of CM053331.1, from coordinate 39,085,395 downwards.
ACGCCAATGCTCGCGTGTAACGTAACGCCAATGCTCGCATGTAACGTAAGTCAGACAGTTTCCTTGGAAGCTCAATAAAACAGCTAGGAAGCGAATCTTACGCTCTAGTTCAAAACCTAAGTCATGTTGATCTCGCCGAGCTGCATCATCTTGTTGAAAATTTGGTAATTGTCCAAATGTACCATTAAACCATCGTAAATTTGCGTCTACGTGGATCGTACATCAAAAAAAAAAGAAGGAATCATATCCTGTCTCGATATATTTTTATAGCGCTTATGTATACATAACTTACATTGACCTATCTTCTAAAAGTAGCCTTTGCTTATTTTAAACGCTTGATTGTTGCAAATTTAACTGAAATTCCCTTCGGATACAGCGAAGTATTGCCAAACGTGCTACGGCGATTACATTTTTAGCTTATAATTGCGGACATCGCGTACTTTCTACGGAATAAATTATTCTGCGCCACTTTGCCAGTCGTGTAATTACACAGCTGACAACTGTGAATGTCGAAATGATTTTTCATTCCAGCCGTTAAATTTTGATTAATTCTGTTAGCAGAAAAAAAATAACACTTCTATTTCAACAGAAAAAAAAAATACACTTCTCTTTTAGCAGAAAAAATTACACTTCTATTTCAGCAGAAAAAATTACACTAATCTTTCTTATTTTTTTGATTACTTACGCCTAAATAAAGTTGATGTCAATCAAGTGCTTTAATTATCCCAACCTAATTTATGTTTCGTATGTTAGTAAATTGGTTTTTTTCAATTTATTTAACATTTCTTCGGCCCAGTTTGGAAATATTTAAATTTTTATGGTTTGTTGACAATTTTCTAAACAATTTTTGAAATGCGACTACGTGATATTTAAATTTATTGAAAACGTCACTTCATGACAGTTTACAAATTAAGAGGTTAGTTTATTTTACATAGAATAGGAATAATGAAAATTGGTTTTTAAATTTTTGACTACTTTGGTCACCTTTACATAAGAAAATGTTCCAGTAGGTTTATTGCTTCATGAAACCATGCTAGACGATATATAGAGGATAAAGTAGCAATGATTTGGAAGCAAACTTATACTAAAGGTATCTGCTGATAACACATTCGAAAAAAAAAAAAAACAGAGACCAATGGGATATGAACCCGGACCTGAAGAGGCGCGTTCTCCTCAGGCCTAAACCAACGTTAATAGTGGTGCAATCAACTGTCGAATTACTTCCCCTTAAAGTGGCAGTCAACACTTGATTACCAAGGGGAAGTAATTCGATTGCCACATTTCTAATTGCTCCAATTTATGAATCATTGAACCGACGGAATTGTCTTTAATGTTTGAATTATTAATAAAGCAAAACGCCGAATGTAACCTAATAATTCGCGTAAGAGGAAGTATAAGCGGTCATATGGGAGACAAACCAGTATGAAAATATTCGTTACAATTAGCGTTAGGATAAAAATGGCGTCCTTTCACAAATAATCAGTTTAAATAGCGTACGGCCCCCTTGCTGAATTCAGTCAACTTAGGTTTTTAGACAAATTCACATAGGTACAAAACAATATGTTAAGTGAAACAGTAAGTTAATTTGAACGATTTTTTTTCGATTGATTAAACAAACTGAACTCGTTTTAGGTGGTAGCCCTTCTAGTCATTACTTTATCTTCAGTCTATGCACAGTACGGTGGTAATGAAATTGAACATGGGCACCATCATCATCTAGAAGAATACGTCGATTATAGGGTAAGGCCTAGTTGAAAAATATTTACTTGAAATATTTGCCAAATTTGTCTAAAATATTTGCTAAATTTGTCTGAAATATTTGCTAAATTTGTCTGAAATATTTGCTAAATTTGTCTGAAATATTTGCTAAATTTGTCTGAAATATTTGCTAAATTTGTCTGAAATATTTGCTAAATTTGTCTGAAATATTTGCTAAATTTGTCTGAAATACTAGCTCAATTTACTTGAAATATTTGTTAAAAGCTACTGTCAGAATCTTCCACGTTTGTGGTTCCCCAAGATGCCAATGGTCAATTGTTAGTTCTTGGATCAAGTGAAGATCTGCAAGATTTGTTTAACTTTCAGCACTTCATTTTTTCCTTGCTTTTGTGCCTTGAACATCATTCAGATTCATAAATTGGGCTTTCTTCTTTTCTGCTATTTCTTCCTCCTTCGTATGGAATCAAGTAAGAAGAAGGGAGAAATTTAAGGGTTGGGGAAGAGAAGTTGATCAATAAAAACCTTAGTCTCTCTAATATTTAAATTTTATGCTCTCTGATTATGGCTACTTTTAAATTCTAATTTTCTTCGTTTTTGGTTCTTCAATTTTTTTACGAATTCTTCAAATGAGGAGCTGCAAGCTTCATTTAATCTTCTGCTCTTTATTATCTACCCTCTTTTGTGTCTTGAACTCCACACACACTTAGCAAGATGGTCTAATCACATAGCTTCGACCATCTTTCAATTTTTTTACGAATTCCCCAAATGAGGAGCTGCAAGCTTCATTTAATCTTCTGCTCTTTATTATCTACCTTCTTTTGTGTCTTGAACTCCACACACACTTAGCAAGATGGTCAAAGCTATGTGATTCGACCATCTTGGTAAGTGTGTGTGAAGTTCGAGATATAAAATGTCTTTCTTCTTTCCATAGAATCACATAAGAAGAAAGTATATATTGAAGGAGGTTTTGTAGGAGAAATTTATCCAAGAAATCTAACCTCTGTTTACTATTTATGCTCTCTGTTTCTTTTTAGTGATTTATCTGTCATCAATTCTAATCTTCTTCGTTCTTCAAGATGTCAGTGTTTCTATACATTCCTCAATGAACAACAATTCCTCAAATGATGGTCTCCAAACTTTATTTAATCTTCTGCTCTTCATTATCCACCCTCTTTTGTGTCTTGAACTTCACACATACTAAGTAAAATGATCGAATCCATATGATTCGACCATCTTGCTAATTGTGTGTGAAGTTCAAGATCTGAAAAGTCTTTCTTCATTCTCTAGAATCACATAAGAAGAAAGTATATATTGAAAGAGGTTTTGTGGAAGAAATTTATACAGGAAACCTAACTCTATTTACTATTCATGCTCTCTGGTTCTTTTTAGTGATCTATCTGTCATCGATTCTAATCTTCTTCGTTCTTCAGGATGTCAGTGTTTCTATACATTCCTCAATGAACAACAATTCCTCAAATGATGGTTTGCAAACTTCATTTAATCTTCTGCTCTTCATTATCCACCCTTTTTTGTGTCTTGAACTTCACATACACTTTAGTAAAATGGTCAAATTCATGTGATTCGACCATCTTGCTAATTGTGTGTGAAGTTCAAGATCTGAAAAGTCTTTCTTCATTCTCTAGAATCACATAAGAAGAAAGTATATATTGAAAGAGGTTTTGTGGAAGAAATTTATACAGGAAACCTAACTCTATTTACTATTCATGCTCTCTGGTTCTTTTTAGTGATCTATCTGTCATCGATTCTAATCTTCTTCGTTCTTCAGGATGTCAGTGTTTCTATACATTCCTCAATGAACAACAATTCCTCAAATGATGGTCTGCAAACTTCATTTAATCTTCTGCTCTTCATTATCCACCCTTTTTTGTGTCTTGAACTTCACACATACTAAGTAAAATGATCGAATCCATATGATTCGACCATCTTGCTAATTGTGTGTGAAGTTCAAGATCTGAAAAGTCTTTCTTCATTCTCTAGAATCACATAAGAAGAAAGTATATATTGAAAGAGGTTTTGTGGAAGAAATTTATACAGGAAACCTAACTCTATTTACTATTCATGCTCTCTGGTTCTTTTTAGTGATCTATCTGTCATCGATTCTAATCTTCTTCGTTCTTCAGGATGTCAGTGTTTCTATACATTCCTCAATGAACAACAATTCCTCAAATGATGGTCTGCAAACTTCATTTAATCTTCTGCTCTTCATTATCTACCCTCTTTTGTGTCTTGAACTTCAAACACACTTAGCAAGATGGTCAAATTCATGTGATTCGGCGATCTTGCTAAGTGTGTGTAAAGTTCAAGATCTAAAATGTCTTTCTTCTTTCTATAGAATCACATAAGAACAAAGTATATATTGAAAGAGGTTTTGTGGAAGAAATTTATACAGGAAACCTAACTCTGTTTACTATTTATGCTCTCTGGTTCTTATTAGTGGATTATCTGTCATCAATTCCAATCTTCTTCGTTCTTCAAGAAGTTCGTGTTTCCATAAATTCCTCAAATGATGGTCTGCAAACTTCATTTAATCTTCTGCTCTTCATTATCTACCCTCTTTTGTGTCTTGAACTTCAAACACACTTAGCAAGATGGTCAAATTCATGTGATTCGGCGATCTTGCTAAGTGTGTGTAAAGTTCAAGATCTAAAATGTCTTTCTTCTTTCTATAGAATCACATAAGAACAAAGTATATATTAAAGAAAGTTTTGTAGAAGAAATGTATCCAGGAAACTTAACTCTGTTTACTATTTATGCTATCTAGTTCTTTTTAGTGATTTATCTGTCATGAATTCTAATCTGCTTCGTTCTTCAAGATGTCGGTATTTCTATACATTCCTCAATTAACAACAATTCCTCAAATGATGGTCTGCAAACTTCATTTAATCTTCTACTCTTTATTATCTACCCTCTTTTGTGTCTTGAACATCACATATACTAATTAAAATGGTCGAATCCATATGATTCGACCATCTTGCTAAGTGTGTGTGAAGTCCAAGATCTAAAATGTCTTTCTTCTTTCTATAGAATCACATAAGAAGAAAGTATATATTGAAGGAGGTTTTGTAGGAGAGATTTATCCAGAAATCCTGACTCTGTTTACTATTTATGCTCTCTGGTTCTTTTTAGTGGATTATCTGTCATCAATTCTAATCTTCTTCGTTCTTCAAGATGTCAGTGTTTCCATACATTCCCCAAATGATGGTCTGCAACCTTCGTTTAATCTTCTCTTCTTCATTATCTACCCTCTTTTGTGTCTTGAACTTTACACACACTTAGTAAAATGGTCGAATTCATGTAATGCTAAGTGTGTGTGAAATTCAAAATCTAAAATGTCTTTCTTCTTTCTATAGAATCACATAAGAAGAAAGTATATATTGAAGAAGGTTTTGTAGAAGAAATGTATCCAGGAAACTTAACTCTGTTTACTATTCATGCTCTCTGGTTCTTTTTAGTGGATTATCTGTCATCAATTCTAATCTTCTTCGTTCTTCAAGATGTCAGTGTTTCTATACATTCTTCAATGAACAATAATTTCTCAAATGATGGTCTGCAAACTTTATTTAATCTTCTGCTCTTTATTATCTACCCTCTTTTGTGTCTTGAACATCACATATACTAATTAAAATGGTCGAATCCATATGATTCGACCATCTTGCTAAGTGTGTGTGAAGTCCAAGATCTAAAATGTCTTTCTTCTTTCTATAGAATCACATAAGAAGAAAGTATATATTGAAGGAGGTTTTGTAGGAGAGATTTATCCAGAAATCCTGACTCTGTTTACTATTTATACTTTCTGGTTCTTTTAAGTGGATTATCTGTCATCAATTCTAATCTTCTTTCTTTTTCAAGGTGTCAGTTTTCCCACAAATTCCTCAAATGATGGTCTGCAAGTTTTATTTAATCTTCTTCTCTTCATTATCTACCCTCTTTTGTGTCTTAAACTTTTCACACACTTAGTAAAATGGTCGAATCTATGTGATTCGACCATCTTGCTAAGTGTGTGTGAAGTTCAAGATCTCAAATGTCTTTCTTCTTTCTATAGAATCACATACAAAGAAAGTATATATTGAAGAAGGTTTTGTGGGAGAAATTTATCCAGGAAACCTAACTCTGGTTACTATTTATGCTCTCTGGTTCTTCTTAGTGATTTATCTGTCATCAGTTTTAATCTTCTTCGTTCTTCAAGATGTCAGTGTTTCCATACATTCCCCAAATGATGGTCTGCAACCTTTGTTTAATCTTCTGCTCTTCATTATCTACCCTCTTTTGTGTCTTAAACTTTTCACACACTTAGTAAAATGGTCAAATCTATGTGATTCGACCATCTTGCTAAGTGTGTGTGAAGTTCAAGATCTCAAATGTCTTTCTTCTTTCTATAGAATCACATACAAAGAAAGTATATATTGAAGAAGGTTTTGTGGGAGAAATTTATCCAGGAAACCTAACTCTGGTTACTATTTATGCTCTCTGGTTCTTCTTAGTGATTTATCTGTCATCAGTTTTAATTTTCTTCGTTTTTCAAGGTGTCAGTTTTCCAACAAATGTCTGGTCTCCAAGCTTCATTTAATCTTCTGTAGTTCATTATATGCCCTCTGTTGTGTTTTGAATTTAACTTAGAATCATTGATCCGACCATATTGCTATCTAAAATGTCTTTCCTCTTTCTATAGAATCACGTAAGAAGACAGGAGATTTCGGAAGAAAAATTCAACCAGGGCACTCTATTCTGTTTACTATTTATGCTATCTGGTTCTTTTTAGTGGTTAATCTATCAGAAATTTAAATCTTCTTCATTTATGTCTCTTCAAGTTTATCTCTCATCAATTTTAATCTTCTTCGTTCTTTAAGATGACAGTTTATCCATAAATTCCTCAAATCAGGATCTGAAAGCTTTATTGAATCCTCAGCAGTTTATTATCTACCCTTTTTTGTGTCTTGAACTTCACTTAGAATTATTGACTTATCCAGTTTGCTCTCTAAAACGTCTTTCTTCTTTCTATAGAATCACGTAAGAAGAAAGATTAAAATGAAGAAGGTTTCAGAAGAGAAATGCATCCAGGAGACCTTACTCTGTCGCTGGTCGCTGGTTCTCTTTAATAGTTTATCTGTCATAAATTTGAATCTTCGTCGTTTATGGTTCTTCAAGGTGTCAAATTTCGATCAATTCCTAAAATCAAGATCTGAAAGCTTCATTCAATCTTCGACAGTTCATTACAAACGAGGGTAGGCTTTGTGCTTTGGGCTTGGATTCGACCAGCCTGCCAACTAAAATACCTTTCTTCTTTCTTTAGAATCACCTAAGAAGAAAGAGAAAGTTTTGGAAGGTAAATTAAACCAGGGCACCTTATGCTCTCTACTATTTGTGCTACCTTGTCCTTTTTGGGATAAATTCTGATCTTCTTCTTTTATGCTTCTTTAAGGTGTCATTTTTTTTAACAAATTTCTCAAATAAGTATCTGAAAGCTTCATTTAGTCTATAACAGTCTGTTATTTATTCTTTTTGTATCTTGAACTTTACTTAGAACGATTGATTAATCCAGCTTGCTCTCTGCTCTCTAAAACGACTTTCTTCTTTATATAGAATCACGTAAGAAGAAAGATTAAAATAAAGAAGGTTTTAGAAGAGAAATGCATCCAAAAGACCTTACTCTGTTTACCATTTATGCTCTCTGGTTCTCTCCAATTGTTTATCTGTCATAAATTTGAATCTTCGTCGTTTATGGTTCTTCAAGGTGTCAAATTTCGATCAATTCCTAAAATCAAAATCTGAAAGCAGCATTCAATCTTCGACAGTTCAATACAAAAGAGGGTAGATTTTTTGCTTTGGGCTTGGATTCGACCAGCCTGCCAACTAAAATACCTTTCTTCTTTCTTTAGAATCACCTAAGAAGAAAGAGAAAGTTTTGGAAGGTAAATTAAACCAGGGCACCTTATGCTCTCTACTATTTGTGCTATCTTGTCCTTTTTAGTAGTTTATCTGTCATAAATTCTGATCTTCTTCTTTTATGCTTCTTTAAGGTGTCATTTTTTTAACAAATTTCTTAAATAAGTATCTGAAAGCTTCATTTAGTCTTTAGCAGTCTGTTATTTATTCTTTTTGTATCTTGAACTTTACTTAGAACGATTGATTTATCCAGCTTGCTCTCTAAAACGTTTTCTTCTTTCTATAGAATCACGTAAGAACATAAATTAAAATGAAGAAGGTTTTAGAAGAGAAATGCATCTAGGAGACCTTACTCTGTTTACCATTTATGCTCTCTGGCTCTCTCGAATAGTTTATCATAAAGTTGAATCTTCGTGGTTTATGGTTCTTCAAGGTGGCAAATTTCGATCAATTCCTAAAATCAAGATCTGAAAGCTTCATCCAATCTTTGACAGTTCATTAGAAAAGAGGGTAGACTTTGTGCCTTGGGCTTGGATTCGACTACCCTGCCAACTAAAATACCTTTCTTCTTTCTTTACAATCACCTAAGAAGAAAGAGTTTTGGAAGAGAAATTGAACCAGGGAATCTTATGCTGTCTACTATTTGTGCAATCTTGTTCTTTTTAGTGATTTATCTGTCATAAATTCTGATCTTCTTCTTTTATGCTTCTTCAAGGTGTCATTTTTTTTAACAAATTCCTTAAATAAGTATCTGAAAGCTTCATTTAGTCTTTAGCAGTCTGTTATTTATTCTCTTTTGTATCCTGAATTTCACTTAGAATCATTGATTTATCCAGCTTGCTCTCTAAAACATCTTTCTTCTTTCTACAGAATCACGTAAGAAGAAAGATTAAAATGAAGAAGGTGTCAGAAGAGAAATGCATCCAGAAAATCTTACTCTGTTTACCACTTATGCTCTCTGGTTCTCTTTAATAGTTTATCTGTCATAAATTTGAATGTTCTTCGTTTATGGTTCTTCAAGGTGTCAAATTTCGATAAATTCCTAGAATTAAGATCTTAAAGCTTTATTTAATCTTCGACAGTTTATTACAAAAGAGAATAGACTTTGTGCCTTGAACTTTAGTTAAAGTCATGGATTTGACCATCTTGCCAACTAAAATACTTTTCTTCTTTCTATAGAAAGAATAAAAGAAAAAATAAAGAGAACGTAAGAAGAAAGACAAAATTTCGGAAGAGAAATTCAACCTGGCAACTTTATTCTGTCTACTATTTGTATTATCTTAATCTTTTTACTAGTTTATCTGTCATAAATTCTATTTTTCTTCGTTTATGCTTCTTCAAGGTGTCACTTTCGATAAATTCCTCAAATGAGGATATGACAACTTAATTTAATCTTCACTAGTTCATTATCCACCCACTTAAAATTGGTATTTATTGCTATCCCCTATGTCCTTTCTCTATAAAGTCACGTAGAAAAAAAGAATATATTAAAGAAGACATTGAACAAGATCTGTTGCAGTTCATTATTGTTAGTTGTTGCTTTATGCAGCTTGTTTAGAGTCACAGTTGGGCATTTCTCACTATCTTCAATGTTGATGACTTTTTTGCGATAGAATAACGTCGTAAGGAAGAAGAAATTGACGAAAAGTTCAGATCATTTATCTGTTTTTATTCAAAAACTTTTATGATCACATTGTTAGTGTTTATTGTGTCAGTGATTCCTTGAATGATGATCTGCAAATATCAACTGCTCTGATGTAGTTCATTATTTTCCATTCAAAAAATGATGATCTTAGTGCTTGTTAGTGTTTACTGTGTTACCAATTTTACGAGTGATGATCTGCAAGAACAAGCTCGGCTCCTGCAGTTCATTATTTTTCGTTTCTGCGTCTTGCAGTTCATCCGTAATCATAAATTGGTGTTTATTGCTATTCCTCATGCCCTTTTTTCTATAGAATAACGTAGAAATATGATCTGCAAGAATCAACTGAGTTGCTGCAGTTCATTATCTTTCGTTTCTGCGTCTCGCAGTTCATCCAAAATCATAAATTTGTATTTATTGTTATTCCCCATGTCGATGTTCTTTTTTTCTAGTGTTTACTATGTTACCAATTTTACGAATGATAATCTGCAAGAATTAGCTTGGCTGCTGCAGTTCATTATTTTTCGTTTCTACGTCTTGCAGTTGCTGCTTTAAGCACTTTATTCAGAATCATAGATTTTTGTTGTTGTTTTGTTATTTGTTAATGATCATTTTATCAACAACTCTACTAATATTCTATCAATAAGTCTACAAATGATGATCTGCAAGTATCAACTGATCTGCTGCAGTTCGTTACTTTTGTTTCTGCTCTGGTAGTTCATTCGGAATCAGAAATTGGTATTTATTACCATTTCTCATGTCGATGTCCTTTTTTCTATTGAACCACAAAGAAAAATAGAATAAATTGAAGAAGACATTGAAGAAGATCTGTTGCAGTTCATTATTGTTAATTGCTGCTTCAAGCACTTCATTCAGAATCATAGATTTTTGTTGTTGTTTTGTTGTTTGTTAATGATTATTTTATCAATAACTCTACAAATTAGGATCTGCAAATGTGAACTGATCTGCTGCAGTTCATTACTTTTGTTCTGCTCTGGCAGTTCATTCGGAATTAGAAATTAATATTTATTACCATTTTCCACGCCGATGTTTTCTATTGAACCGTGAAGAAAAAAATATTAAATTGAAGAATACATTGAAGAAGATCTGTTGCAGTTCATTATTGTTAATTGCTGCTTTAAGCACTTCATTCCGAATCATACATTTTTGTTGTTGTTTTGTTGTTTGTTAATGTATATTCTATTAATAAGTCTACAAATGATGATTTGCAAGTATCAACTGATCTGCTGCAGTTCGTTACTTTTGTTTCTGCTCTGATAGTTCATTCGGAATCGGAAATTAATATTTATTACCATTTCCCATGCCGATGTTTTCTATTGAACTGTGAAGAAAGAAATATTAAATTGAAGAAGACATTGAAGAAGATCTGTTGCAGTTCATTATTGTTAATTGCTGCTTTAAGCACTTCATTCCGAATCATAGATTTTTGTTGTTGTTTTGTTATTTGTTAATGATCATTTTATCAACAACTCTACTAATATTCTATCAATAAGTCTACAAATGATGATCTGCAAGTATCAACTGATCTGCTGCAGTTTGTTACTTTTGTTTCTGCTCTGGTAGTTCATTCGAAATCAGAAATTGGTATTTATTACCATTTCTCATGCCGATGTTTTCTATTGAACTACGTAAGAAGAAAGAAATATTAAATTGAAGAAGACATTGAAGAAGATTTGTTGCAGTTCATTATTGTTAATTGCTGCTTTAAGCACTTCATTCCGAATCATAGATTTTTGTTGTTGTTTTGTTGTTTGTTAATGATCATTTTATCAATAACTCTACTAATATTCTATCAATAAGTCTACAAATGATGATCTGCAAGTAACAACTGATCTGCTGCAGTTCGTTACTTTTGTTTCTGCTCTGGTAGTTCATTCGGAATCAGGAATTGGTATTTAATACCATTTCTCATGTCGATGTTCCTTTTTCTATTGAACCACAAAAAAAATAGAATAAATTAAAGAAGACATTGAAGAAGATCTGTTGCAGTTCATTATTGGTAACTGCTGCTTCAAGCACTTCATTCAGAATCATAAATTTTTGCTGTTGTTTTGTTGTTTGTTAACGATTATTTTATCAATAACTCTACAAATTAGGATCTGCAAATGTGAACTGATCTGCTGCAGTTCATTACTTTTGTTCTGCTCTGGCAGTTCATTCGAAATCAGAAATTGGTATTTATTACCATTTCTCATGTCGATGTCCTTTTTTCTATTAAACCACAAAGAAAGAATAAACTGAAGAAGACATTGAAGAAGATCTGTTGCAGATCATTATTATTAGTTGCTGGTTCAAGCAGTTTATTCAAAATAATTGATTTTTGTTGTTGTTTTGTTGTTTGTTAATGATTATTCTATCAATAACTCTACAAATAAGGATTTGCAAGTATCAACTGATCTGCTGCAGTTCGTTACTCTTGTTTCTGCTCTGGCAGTTCATTCAGAATCAAAAATTGGAATTTATTACTATTTCTTATGTCGATGTCCTTTTCTCTATTGAACTAAGTAGGAAGAGAGAATAAACTAAAGAAAATATTGAAGAAGTTCTGTTGCAGTTCATTATTGTTAATTGCAGCTTCAAGCACTTCATTCAGAATCATAGATTTTTGTTATTGTTTTGTTGTTTGTTAATGATTATTCTATCAGTAACTCTACAAATAAGGATCTGCAAATGTGAACTGATCTGCTGCAGTTCATTACTTTTGTTTCTGTTCTTGCAGTTCATTCACGGTCACAGATTGGAGTCTCTTACTAGTTCCAATGCGAATGCTTTTTCTATGGAGTAACATAGAAAGAAGAAGAAGAAGAAACTGAAGAAGTATTCAGTTGATTTATCTGCTACTTATTCAATGTTTGTTTAATGCTTTCAGTTCTTCTTGATACTTATTAATATGATAAGTACCAAGGAGAGCTATCTATCATGTCAATAATTATATTAATAATAATCTGCAAGTAACATTAGATATAGATTTCATGGAACTTGGACATCATTATTGATGAAATGGACCGCTCAAGAGCAGTTCATTATTGCTTGATTTCTTCTCATCAAGGTCATTGAGATCAAGATCAACCAATCTTCTGCATCTCATTATTTTTCTGTTTCTTCTCTTGAGGTTTCTTTAGATTCAAAGGTTGAAACTTCTCCCTCATTTTTCGAGAATTTTCAGTAGATTTTTCCAAAATCTATTATTTTAACTTTTCAAAATTGTTAATTGCTAAACATTTTCATTACTTGCATCGAATTGTCGACCAATTGTATCATTAATCCTGATCAGTTGATTCTATAGTATTTCCTTGCCAGAGCCTTTGTTGGGATTTAAGTTGGATACACTAAACTGACGAGATCTAACAAGATCGAAACCAGTCTTTGGTTTCCAAGCATCGAGTCTAATAAAATTTTAAAACTATTGAACTCTGCATTAGATTTAATCTTGATAATACATTCCTAGAATCCTAGAATCTTATAAGGGGTTACTTTTCTAGGCACCACCTCACTACCACTACGATTATGCGGTGCACGATCACCATCACCACGACATACATAGCCAGTGGGAAACCAGAGACAAACACCTGACCAAAGGAGTGTACACATTGGTGCAGCCTGACGGCAGGAAGCGTATCGTCGAATATGTAGCTGGCAAGCATGGAGCAGACTACAAGATCAGATACGAAGGTCACGGACACCATGGAGGCGGAGGCGGCGGCGGATTCTAAATCTCTAAACGCCATCGACAACCCACGCGACTTTCGGCTGATCTGTTGTTTCCTACACTTGCGCTACCTATGTTGTAATTTGTCGTTATCATCATTATTTATTCGCAATAAAACATGTTGACTTTATTTTTAATGAGGTTTGTTTTAGTATGAGTGAGTCTTAAACCCTAGATCGTTTTCAACGATGTGATCTCTAGCATCTTCTACATGTTTCGCAACGCCTGTGTACCCTTTACATAATTTTTTGTGACGTTGAGTACCCTTCGTTAAAAGATTGCATTCAAATTAGTATATAAATGAGGAAGTGTGTTTGTCTGTTTGTCTGCTGAACGTATCAATGAATTTGAACAAAACATCCTTCTACAATCTGCCCGAACTCTTTAAAGCTGTACAAGTTGATTAAGTTAGTTTTGTTACAAGCTTTAATTTTTAAGTGATCCGAAGCGCCCTTACTCAGCGTGTACCCCCACCCGTACCTCTAGTGATACGCGCATCACACTTTGGAGAACACTGCTCTAAGTAATCTCCAAGATACTCTACATTACTTCCAAAGTAACAAAAATTGAAATAAAAATCTTGTCCCTTGAAACCAAGAAAGATTAAAAACACAACAGAGGTTACTGGCTAACGCGTTTCGATAGCCAAGCTATCATCTTCAGAGAGATACTCAAGTAGTTACCTTAAAGTAGAGTATCAGAGTATCAGTATCAGTGGATACTCGAGTAGTTACCTTAAAGTAGAGTATCAGAGTATCAATATCAGTGGATACTCGACTAGTTACCTTAAAGTAGAGTATCAGAGTATCAGTATCAGTGGATACTCGAGTAGTTACCTTAAAGTAGAGTATCAGAGTATCAGTATCAGTGGATATTCAAGTAGAGTATCAGAGTATCAGTATCAGTGGATACTCAAGTAGTTACCTTAAAGTAGAGTATCAGAGTATCAGTATCAGTGGATACTCGAGTAGTTACCTTAAAGTAGAGTATCAGAGTATCAGTATCAGTGGATACTCGACTAGTTACCTTAAAGTAGAGTATCAGAGTATCAGTATCAGTGGATACTCGAGTAGTTACCTTAAAGTAGAGTATCAGAGTATCAGTATCAGTGGATACTCGAGTAGTTACCTTAAAGTAGAGTATCAGAGTATCAGTATCAGTGGATACTCGAGTAGTTACCTTAAAGTAGAGTATCAGAGTATCAGTATCAGTGGATACTCACGTAGAGGATCAGAGCATCAGTATCAATAGATTCTCAAGTAGTTACCTTAAAGTAGAGTATCAGAATATCAGTATCTTTCTGAAGATGACATCTTGGCTATCGAAACGCGTTAGAGCAACTTCTGTTGTGTTTTTTAATCTTTTTTGGTTTCATGAGACAAGATTTGTATTTCAATTTTTGAAGACAACCCAAGGACCAGTCCGTTCCACCAACTAAAGTAACAAACTTATCTCAATTCCAGATAATCCGGAATCCAAACTTATTCAAAAGTTAGATTTTGAGACTTACCTCCAAATGGTCGAGTCTTCTAATAGGAACTGTGGTTACGAAGCTCTCTGTCGTGGAAGTGGACGCCGAAGGGGTTGTCGACGTGAGGATGGAGCAGTCTTGCTGGGCGCTCTTCAGGGCTTGATCCAACTCTTCTGATAAGCCGGTGACTTCGGCCAATTTCTCGGAAATTGCTTCTATGGCGATGGCGTTGTCTTCGGATGTGTCTGTGATTTCAATTTCTGGTCTCTGTTGCGCATCAGTTAAAGGTTCTGACATTCTGCAACGAAATTGACAAGGACTTGATGGTGATCGACACTTCAGTTCATTCTTTTTTAATTTGAGGACGTAACTTTTATCATTACATTGCTACTTGGATGTACATGTAAGAAACCAACAATTTTGAAGACTACCAACCAACCTTGGTTGAATAAAAAGTGGAGAACCCCTTGGTTCTTCATTTTTTATTTTTATAAAAGTAATTCTCTCGAAGGAGAAATGGCACCACTCATAGGAAGCTTCGTTTGGAAGCTTTCGCTTTGCCTCAGGTTTTAAGCTCCCACAATAAGTGATAAAGTTTAAAGCTTGTGCATTTCTTATTCTCGACAGTCTAAAGTGCATAATGATAGGCTTCCCATGTGCTAAATATTATTGTACTTTAAGTGATACTACAATAGTGAATTCCATTAGTAATATAATTGAATTGATAATAAATAAGACACTGGCTCATGTCATTAAAATAGAATTAAAAAATTCAACAGAAAACAATTCGAAAATTAATAAAACCGTGTCAAGAAAGTTCAACAGAAAGTCTTGTGGTTTAGTAGACTGATTATGGGGGTATAACGTGCAAAATCTTTTTCTGAGTTAGCTTAATTTTCAGTTCATTTGGAAGCATATTTTACAAAAAATTTTGGCTTACGCCCCCGGATTTCCGAGTGCCTTCCCATTCCAAAAACGTCAAGAGATGCCCCAGAATCTTCTCGACTAATAGACCATAAGTAAGTGGACAATAAACTCGAATTCTTTCGCTCGATTTTGCTTTGAAACTCTCGCCAAGGACACAGTTGTGGTGCAAGGACCACAACTATGTTTATGCAGTCGTTGGCATCAAAGGACAATTTGACTTCTATTCTACTCGAAATTTCGAGAAAAAGGTAGAAATTTCGAGAAAAAAGTCGAAATTTTGAGAAATAAACTCGAAATTTAAGAAAAAAATCTAAATTTCGAGAAAAAAGTCGAAATTTCGAGCTTAAAGTCGAAATTTGCGAAAAAAAAGTTGAAATTTCTTAAAATGACATTTTTTTAATTGATGTCTTTTCTACGCCTTTGTAACAATTCGAAAAAGTGAAAATTTTTAGAAAAAAGTCAAAATTTTCAAAAAGAGTCGAAATTTGAGAAAAAAGTCGAAATTTCTAGAAAAATAGTAGACATTTTGAGTTTAAAGCCGAAATTTCGAGAAAAATGTCGAAATTTCGATATTAAGGTTAAAATTTCGAGAAAAAAGTCGATATTTGAGAAAAAAGTCGATATTTGAGAAAAAAGTCTAAAATTGAGAAAAAAAAACGAAATTTCGAGAAAAAAGTCGAACTTTTCAGATTAAAGCCGAAATTTCGAGAAAAAAGTCGAAATTTCGAGAAAAAAGTCGAAATTTGAAAATAACGTCGAAATTTCGAAATATTTCGAGCAAAAATTCGAAATTTGAGAATAACGTCGAAATTTCGAGAAAAAAGTGGAAATTTCGAAATATTTCGAGCAAAAAGACGAAATTTCGAGAAAAAAAGTCGAAATTTTGATATTAAGGTTAAAATTTCAAGAAAAAAAGTCGATATTTGAAAAAAAAAATCTAAAATTGAGAAAAAAAAAAACGAAATTTCGAGAAAAAAAGTCGAACTTTGCGAAAAAAATCGAAATTTTGATAAAGAAAGGTCGAAATTTCGATAAAAAAAATGTCAAAATTTTGAGTATAAAGTCGAAATTTTGAGAGAAATGTCGAAATTTCTATATTAAGGTCAAAATTTTGAGAAAAAAGTCGATATTTGAGAAAAAAGTCGAAAATTGAGAAAAAAAAGACGAAATTTCCAGAAAAAAAAGGGAACTTTTTAGATTAAGGTCGAAATTTCGAGAAAAGTCGAATTTTCTAGAAAAAAAGTCGAAGTTTGAGAAAAACGTAAGTCGAAATTCCGAGAAGAATTTCGAGCAAAAAGACGAAATTTCGAGAAAAAAAGTCGAAATTTTGATATTAAGGTTAAAATTTCGAAAAAAAGTCGAATTTTCTAGAAAAAAAGTCGAAGTTTGAGAAAAACGTAAGTCGACATTCCGAGAAAAAAAGTCGAAATTTGAGAAAAACGTCGAAATTCTAGAAAAATAATCGATATTTTGAGTTTAAAACCTAAATTTCGTGAAAAATGTCGAAATTTCGATATTAAGGTTAAAATTTCGAGAAAAAAGTCGATATTTGAGAAAAAAGTCTAAAATTGAAAAAAAAAAACGAAATTTCGATAAAAAAGTCGAACTTTTCAGATTAAAGCCGAAATTTCGAGAAAAAAGTCGAAATTTCGAGAAAAAAGTCGAAATTTGAACATAACGTCGAAATTTCGAAATATTTCGAGCAAAAATTCGAAATTTGAAAATAACGTCGAAATTTCGAGAAAAAAGTGGAGATTTCGAAATATTTCGAGCAAAAAGACGAAATTTCGAGAAAAAAGTCGAAATTTTGATATTAAGGTTAAAATTTCGAGAAAAAAGTCGATATTTGAGAAAAAAGTCTAAAATTGAGAAAAAAAAACGAAATTTCGAGAAAAAAGTCGAACTTTGCGAAAAAATCGAAATTTTGATAAAGAAAGGTCGAAATTTCGATAAAAAAAATGTCAAAATTTTGAGTATAAAGTCGAAATTTTGAGAGAAATGTCGAAATTTCTATATTAAGGTCAAAATTTTGAGAAAAAAGTCGAAATTTGAGACAAAAGTCGAAATTTGAGAGAAAAGTCGAAAATTGAGAAAAAAAGACGAAATTTCGAGAAAAAAGGCGAACTTTTTAGATTAAGGTCGAAATTTCGAGAAAAGTCGAATTTTCTAGAAAAAAAGTCGAAGTTTGAGAAAAACGTAAGTCGAAATTCCGAGAAGAATTTCGAGCAAAAAGACGAAATTTCGAGAAAAAAAGTCGAAATTTTGATATTAAGGTTAAAATTTCGAAAAAAATCGAATTTTCTAGAAAAAAAGTCGAAGTTTGAGAAAGACGTAAGTCGACATTCCGAGAAAAAAGTCGAAATTTGAAAAAAAAACGTCGAAATTCTAGAAAAATAATCGACATTTTGAGTTTAAAGCCTAAATTTCGAGAAAAATGTCGAAATTTCGATATTAAGGTTAAAATTTCGAGAAAAAAGTCGATATTTGAGAAAAAAGTCGATATTTGAGAAAAAAGTCTAAAATTGAGAAAAAAAACGAAATTTCGAGAAAAAAGTCGAACTTTTCAGATTAAAGCCGAAATTTCGAGAAAAAAGTCGAAATTTCGAGAAAAAAGTCGAAATTTCGAGAAAAAAGTCGAAATTTGAAAATAACGTCGAAATTTCGAAATATTTCGAGCAAAAATTCGAAATTTGAGAATAACGTCGAAATTTCGAGAAAAAAGTAGAAATTTCGAAATATTTCGAGCAAAAAGACGAAATTTCGAGAAAAAAAGTCGAAATTTTGATATTAAGGTTAAAATTTCTAGAAAAAAGTCAATATTTGAGAAAAAAGTCTAAAATTGAGAAAAAAAAAAAACGAAATTTCGAGAAAAAAGTCGAACTTTGCGAAAAAAATCGAAATTTTGATAAAGAAAGGTCGAAATTTCGATAAAAAAAAATGTCAAAATTTTGAGTATAAAGTCGAAATTTTGAGAGAAATGTCGAAATTTCTATATTAAGGTCAAAATTTTGAGAAAAAAGTCGAAATTTGAGAAAAAAGTCGAAAATTGAGAAAAAAAGACGAAATTTCGAGAAAAAAGGGGAACTTTTTAGATTAAGGTCGAAATTTCGAGAAAAGTCGAATTTTCTAGAAAAAAAGTCGAAGTTTGAGAAAAACGTAAGTCGAAATTCCGAGAAGAATTTCGAGCAAAAAGACGAAATTTCGAGAAAAAAAGTCGAAATTTTGATATTAAGGTTAAAATTTCGAAAAAAGTCGAATTTTCTAGAAAAAAAGTCGAAGTTTAAGAAAAACGTAAGTTGACATTCCGAGAAAAAAGTCGAAATTTGAGAAAAACGTCGAAATTCTAGAAAAATAATCGACATTTTGAGTTTAAAGCCTAAATTTCGTGAAAAATGTCGAAATTTCGATATTAAGGTTAAAATTTCGAGAAAAAAGTTGATATTTGAGAAAAAAGTCTAAAATTGAGAAAAAAAAAAACGAAATTTCGAAAAAAAAGTCGAACTTTTCAGATTAAGGCAGAAATTTCGACGAAAAAGTCGAAATTTGAAAATAACGTCGAAATTTCGACAAAAAGCCGAAATTTCGAAATATTTCTAGTCGAAAGTCGAACTTTTCAGATTAAGGCAGAAATTTCGACGAAAAAGTCGAAATTTGAAAATAACGTCGAAATTTCGAGCAAAAAAGACGAAATTTCGAGAAAAAAAGTCGAGGTTTGCGAAAAAAGTCGAAATTTCGATAAAAAAAGGTCAAAATTTTGAGTATAAAGTCGAAATTTTAAGAGAAATGTCGAAATTTCGATATTAAGGCCAACATTTCGAGAAAGAAGTCGAAATTTGAGAAAAAAAACGAAATTTCGAGAAAAAGGCAAAATTTCGAGAAAAAAAATCAAATTTTGAGAAAAAGTCAACATTTCGAGAAACAAGTCGAAATTTTGAGAAATAAACTCGAAATTTAAGAAAAAAAATCTAAATTTCGAGAAAAAAGTCGAAATTTCGAAATATTTCGAGCAAAAATTCGAAATTTGAGAAGAACGTGGAAATTTCGAAAAAAAGTAAAAATTTCGAAATATTTCGAGCAAAAAGACGAAATTTCGAGAAAAAAGTCGAGGTTTGCGAAAAAAGTCGAAATTTCGATAAAAAAAGGTCAAAATTTTGAGTATAAAGTCGAAATTTTTGAGAGAAATGTCGAAATTTCTATATTAAGGCCAAAATTTCGAGAAAGAAGTCGAAATTTGAGAAAAAAAAAAACGAAATTTCGAGAAAAAGGCAAAATCTCGAGAAAAAAAATCAAATTTTGAGAAAAAGTCAACATTTCGAGAAACAAGTCGAAATTTTGAGAAATAAACTCGAAATTTAAGAAAAAAATCTAAATTTCGAGAAAAAAGTCGAAATTTCGAAATATTTCGAGCAAAAATTCGAAATTTGAGAAGAACGTGGAAATTTCGAGAAAAAGTAAAAATTTCGAAATATTTTGAGCAAAAAGACGAAATTTCGAGAAAAAAGTCGAGGTTTGCGAAAAAAGTCGAAATTTCGATAAAAAAAAGGTCAACATTTTGAGTATAAAGTCGAAATTTTGAGAGAAATGTCGAAATTTCGATATTAAGGGCCAAACTTTCGAGAAAGAAGTCGAAATTTGAGAAAAAAAAAAACGAAATTTCGAGAAAAAGGCAAAATTTCGAGAAAAAAATCAAATTTTGAGAAAAAGTCAACATTTCGAGAAACAAGTCGAAATTTGAGAAATAAACTCGAAATTTAAGAAAAAAATCTAAATTTCGAGAAAAAAAGTCGAAATTTCGAAATATTTCGAGCAAAAAATTCGAAATTTGAGAAGAACGTGGAAATTTCGAGAAAAAGTAAAAATTTCGAAATATTTCGAGCAAAAAGACGAAATTTCGAAAAAAAAAGTCGAGGTTTGCGAAAAAAAGTCGAAATTTCGATAAAAAAAAAGGTCAAAATTTTGAGTATAAAGTCGAAATTATTAAGGTTAAAATTTCGAGAAAAAAGTCGATAATTGAGAAAAAAAAGTCTAAAACTGAGAAAAAAAAACGAAATTTCGAGAAAAAGTCGAAACTTTGCGAAAAAAAAAAAACGAAATTTTGATAAAAAAAGGTCGAAATTTCGATAAAAAAAATGTCAAAATTTTGAGTTTTAAAGTCGAAATTTTGAGGAAATGTCAAAATTTCTATATTAAGGTCAAATTTTGAGGAAAAAAGTCCAAAATTTGAGAAAAAAGTCGAAATTTGAGAAAAAAGTCGAAAAATTAGAGAAAAAAAGACGAAATTCGAGAAAAAAGGGGAACTTTTTAGATTAAGGTACGAAATTTCGAGAAAAGTCGAATTTTCTAGAAAAAAAGTCGAAGTTTAAGAAAAACGTAAGTCGAAATTCCGAGAAGAATTTCGAGCAAAAAGACGAAATTTCGAGGAAAAAAGTCGAAATTTTTATATTAAGGTTAAAATTTCGAAAAAAGTCGAATTTTCTAGAAAAAAAGTCGAAGTTTGAGAAAGACGTAAGTCGACATTCGAGAAAAAAGTCGAAATTTGAAAAAAACGTCGAAATTCTAGAAAAATAATCGACATTTTGAGTTTTAAAGCCTAAATTTCGAGGAAAAATGTCGAAATTTCGATATTAAGATTAAAATTTCAAGAAAAAAGTCGATATTTGAGAAAAAGTCGATATTTGAGAAAAAAGTCTAAAATTGAGAAAAAAAACGAAATTTCGAGAAAAAGTCGAACTTTTTCAGATTAAAGCCGAAATTTCTAGAAAAAAGTCGAAATTTCGAGAAAAAAGTCGAAATTTCGAGAAAAAAGTCGAAATTTGAAAATAACGTCGAAATTTCGAAATATTTTGAGCAAAAATTCGAAATTTGAGAATAACGTCGAAATTTCGAGAAAAAAGTGGAAATTTCGAAATATTTCGAGCAAAAAGACGAAATTTCGAGAAAAAAAGTCGAAATTTTGATATTAAGGTTAAAATTTCGAGAAAAAAAGTCAATATTTGAGAAAAAAGTCTAAAATTGAGAAAAAAAACGAAATTTCGAGAAAAAAGTCGAACTTTGCGAAAAAATCGAAATTTTGATAAAGATAGGTCGAAATTTCGATAAAAAAAATGTCAAAATTTTGAGTATAAAGTCGAAATTTGAGAGAAATGTCGAAATTTCTATATTAAGGTCAAAATTTTGAGAAAAAAGTTGAAATTTGAGAAAAAAGTCGAAAATTGAGAAAAAAAAGACGAAATTTCGAGAAAAAAGGGGAACTTTTTAGATTAAGGTCGAAATTTCGAGAAAAGTCGAATTTTCTAGAAAAAAAGTCGAAGTTTGAGAAAAACGTAAGTCGAAATTCCGAGAAGAATTTCGAGCAAAAAGACGAAATTTCGAGAAAAAAAGTCGAAATTTTGATATTAAGGTTAAAATTTCGAAAAAAGTCGAATTTTCTAGAAAAAAAGTCGAAGTTTAAGAAAAACGTAAGTTGACATTCCGAGAAAAAAGTCGAAATTTGAGAAAAACGTCGAAATTCTAGAAAAATAATCGACATTTTGAGTTTAAAGCCTAAATTTCGTGAAAAATGTCGAAATTTCGATATTAAGGTTAAAATTTCGAGAAAAAAGTTGATATTTGAGAAAAAAGTCTAAAATTGAGAAAAAAAAACGAAATTTCGATAAAAAAGTCGAACTTTTCAGATTAAGGCAGAAATTTCGACGAAAAAGTCGAAATTTGAAAATAACGTCGAAATTTCGACAAAAAGCCGAAATTTCGAAATATTTCTAGTCGAAAGTCGAACTTTTCAGATTAAGGCAGAAATTTCGACGAAAAAGTCGAAATTTGAAAAATAACGTCGAAATTTCGAGCAAAAAGACGAAATTTCGAGAAAAAAGTCGAGGTTTGCGAAAAAAGTCGAAATTTCGATAAAAAAAGGTCAAAATTTTGAGTATAAAGTCGAAATTTTGAGAGAAATGTCGAAATTTCGATATTAAGGCCAAAATTTCGAGAAAGAAGTCGAAATTTGAGAAAAAAAAACGAAATTTCGAGGAAAAAGGCAAAATTTCGAGAAAAAATCAAATTTTGAGAAAAAGTCAACATTTTCGAGAAACAAGTCGAAATTTTGAGAAATAAACTCGAAATTTAAGAAAAAAATCTAAAATTTCGAGAAAAAAAGTCGAAATTTCGAAATATTTCGAGCAAAAATTCGAAATTTGAGAAGAACGTGGAAATTTCGAAAAAAAGTAAAAATTTCGAAATATTTCGAGCAAAAAGACGAAATTTCGAGAAAAAAGTCGAGGTTTGCGAAAAAAAGTCGAAATTTCGATAAAAAAAGGTCAAAATTTTGAGTATAAAGTCGAAATTTTTGAGAGAAATGTCGAAATTTCTATATTAAGGCCAAAATTTCGAGAAAGAAGTCGAAATTTGAGAAAAAAAAAACGAAATTTCGAGAAAAAGGCAAAATCTCGAGAAAAAAATCAAATTTTGAGAAAAAGTCAACATTTCGAGAAACAAGTCGAAATTTTGAGAAATAAACTCGAAATTTAAGAAAAAAATCTAAATTTCGAGAAAAAAGTCGAAATTTCGAAATATTTCGAGCAAAAATTCGAAATTTGAGAAGAACGTGGAAATTTCGAGAAAAAGTAAAAATTTCGAAATATTTCGAGCAAAAAGACGAAATTTCGAGAAAAAAGTCGAGGTTTGCGAAAAAAGTCGAAATTTCGATAAAAAAAGGTCAACATTTTGAGTATAAAGTCGAAATTTTGAGAGAAATGTCGAAATTTCGATATTAAGGCCAAACTTTCGAGAAAGAAGTCGAAATTTGAGAAAAAAAAACGAAATTTCGAGAAAAAGGCAAAATTTCGAGAAAAAAATCAAATTTTGAGAAAAAGTCAACATTTCGAGAAACAAGTCGAAATTTTGAGAAATAAACTCGAAATTTAAGAAAAAAATCTAAATTTCGAGAAAAAAGTCGAAATTTCGAAATATTTCGAGCAAAAATTCGAAATTTGAGAAGAACGTGGAAATTTCGAGAAAAAGTAAAAATTTCGAAATATTTCGAGCAAAAAGACGAAATTTCGAGAAAAAAGTCGAGGTTTGCGAAAAAAGTCGAAATTTCGATAAAAAAAAGGTCAAAATTTTGAGTATAAAGTCGAAATTTTTGAGAGAAATGTCGAAATTTCTATATTAAGGCCAAAATTTCGAGAAAGAAGTCGAAATTTGAGAAAAAAAAAACGAAATTTCGAGAAAAAGGCAAAATCTCGAGAAAAAAATCAAATTTTGAGAAAAAGTCAACATTTCGAGAAACAAGTCGAAATTTTGAGAAATAAACTCGAAATTTAAGAAAAAAATCTAAATTTCGAAATATTTCGAGCAAAAATTCGAAATTTGAGAAGAACGTGGAAATTTCGAGAAAAAGTAAAAATTTCGAAATATTTCGAGCAAAAAGACGAAATTTCGAGAAAAAAGTCGAGGTTTGCGACAAAAGTCAAAATTTCGATAAAAAAAGGTCAAAATTTTGAGTATAAAGTCGAAATTTTGAGAGAAATGTCGAAATTTCGATATTAAGGTCAAAATTTCGAGAAAGAAGTCGAAATTTGAGAAAAAAAAAACGAAATTTCGAGAAAAAGGCAAAATTTCGAGAAAAAAATCAAATTTTGAGAAAAAGTCAACATTTCGAGAAACAAGTCGAAATTTTGAGAAATAAACTCGAAATTTAGGAAAAAAATCTAAATTTCGAGAAAAAAGTCGAAATTTCGAAATATTTCGAGCAAAAATTCGAAATTTGAGAAGAACGTGGAAATTTCGAGAAAAAGTAAAAATTTCGAAATATTTCGAGCAAAAAGACGAAATTTCGAGAAAAAAGTCGAGGTTTGCGAAAAAAGTCGAAATTTCGATAAAAAAAGGTCAAAATTTTGAGTATAAAGTCGAAATTTTGAGAGAAATGTCGAAATTTCGATATTAAGGCCAAAATTTCGAGAAAGAAGTCGAAATTTGAGAAAAAAAAAACGAAATTTCGAGAAAAAGGCAAAATTTCGAGAAAAAAATCAAATTTTGAGAAAAAGTCAACATTTCGAGAAACAAGTCGAAATTTTGAGAAATAAACTCGAAATTTAAGAAAAAAATCTAAATTTCGAGAAAAAAGTCGAAATTTCGAAATATTTCGAGCAAAAATTCGAAATTTGAGAAGAACGTGGAAATTTCGAGAAAAAGTAAAAATTTCGAAATATTTCGAGCAAAAAGACGAAATTTCGAGAAAAAAGTCGAGGTTTGCGAAAAAAGTCGAAATTTCGATAAAAAAAAGGTCAAAATTTTGAGTATAAAGTCGAAATTTTGAGAGAAATGTCGAAATTTGAGAAAAAAAAAACGAAATTTCGAGAAAAAGGCAAAATTTCGAGAAAAAAATCAAATTTTGAGAAAAAGTCAACATTTCGAGAAACAAGTCGAAATTTTGAGAAATAAACTCGAAATTTAAGAAAAAAATCTAAATTTCGAGAAAAAAGTCGAAATTTCGAGCTTAAAGTCGAAATTTGCGAAAAAAAAGTTGAAATTTCTTAAAATGACATTTTTTTAATCGATGTCTTTTCTACGCCTTTGTAACAATTCGAAAAAGTGGAAATTTTCAGAAAAAAGTCAAAATTTCCAAAAAGAGTCGAAATTTTGAGAAAAAAGTCTAAATTTGAGAAAAAAGTCAAAGTTTGACAAAAAAGTCGAAATTTTTAAACACAACATTTTTTTTAAATCGATGTCCTTTTTACGTAAGATTTTCGATTTAAAAATTTACATTTTAACTTTTTTTTAGAAATTTCGACTTTAAAAACCAAATTTCGACGTTTTTTTTCGAAATTTTCACATTAAAGTCGAAATTTTGACTTTAAAAAAGAAAAAAAAGTCAACATTCCGTAATAATTTTTTTTCAAATTGATGTTTTTTCCGCTCTCTTGTAATTTTTACTTCAAAAAAAAAGTCGATTCTTGATCGGTGATAAGTTAAATACGTAAACTCAAAATAGATATTAGGAAATTTTTCTTTGGTAAGTTTCACGTTTTTATTTGTCAAATTTATATAATGTTAAGGTAACTAGATTTTATTCTTCGCTTTTACTAATTAACAAAATGAAAAAAAAAATAAAATAAATGAAACGAATACGTAAAAGTAATTGATGTATGTTTTTATATTTTCTGATGAGGGGGGGGGGAGTTGGACCCCCCCCCGAACGAAAATCCTGGCTACGTGCCTGATGCACACAGTGTCCATTTGCATCTTATCGATGTTTCTGTCCATGGGCGTTCATTTTTAGATCTCGCCCACGTCCGACTCTGTACTGGCTCACCACAAAATCCACTTGTTTAAAAGCTGAATTCCGGAATACCATCGGGCGCCTTTTTCTTGGAATCGTACACTCAATTGAAATAAGATCTTAAAGCTCTGAAATAACCAACAAGTCGTTGGATGCAAACCGCAAAGATCGTCTGAGTTTATTTTTAGACAATTTTAATTAATCCTAAATCACCGACTACTCAGTTTATCAGTAATTTCAGTAAGTTTAGAATTTTATGAGTTTCGTCGGCGAAACTTTGGTGGTGATGGATCATAGATCTAAATATTATTCTCTCTTTGAATTATTTCAGCCGAAATTATTGCTGCCTTTGTCAAAATGTTGGCGTAATTTTGAAAAAATTAAGAAATGGATATAGTTAACAAATTTGGAGAAAAATTGGTAATTTAGAAAAATTCGAATTTTGGCAAAAGATCAGGAATCTGAAAAAATGTGGTTATGATTCCCCAGAAATTTTCAAATCTCAAAGAAATGTTTTTTCTTGAAGGATTACCTTTTTTCTAACATTTGGAACTAAGTTCGAGAAGATTAAGGATTTGGGGAAAAAAGTTGAAATTTCGAATTGTCGACTGAGTTGATAATGTCCTCGGTAAAAAGTATTCATTTGCAATGAGTCAGTGACTTAACAAGGCCTCAGATGGCGCTAAACTGTTCGATTTCAACCGTAATGTGTCACGTGTAATTTAATAAACCTGTGCTAACTCCGAAAATACTCATATAAATGAAATACTGTAAAAGATTTGCATTCTATTCTTCGGAGTTTCACTTTTTTCTTTTAAGGTATGGAACCCTAGGAAAACGAATATTGTGAATAAATTAAAAATTGTCACAAATCAAGAAAAAATTCGAATAAAGAAAAGATGTTCAAGGACTTTTTAAGTAGTCAGTTCAAATCTTAATTTACTAATTATATATACTTAATTTACTAAGTTGAGGTGAAATTTCAAAATTTTTGGGCTCTAACGTAATTAAAATATTGGAAAAAAAGTCACTTCAAGAAGAAGTCACTGCAGGAAAAAAGAAAAAAGCCAATATTTTGGGAAAATTGTAAGAATTCTGAAAAAAAGATCAATCTTTTGATTCAAAAATATTTTCTTTATAAAAGACTTGGAATTATCAAAAAAACTAAAAACCCCATCAAGGATTATCTCCTAATTTGTAAGAAGAAGCATTAATTTAAGAAAATATTATATTAATGAAACTACACGTAAGTCAATGATCCTATTTAAAAAAAATACAAAATTAGAAACTTTTTTCCAACTATAAAATTAAATTTACAAAAAAAAAACAATTAATCAATTAATAACAAACGTCATAAAATGTCCTAAGCCGGTTAACAAATTATTACCTGATCCTTCTCGATGTTGAACTTCGATATTCGAAGGCACACTACTGATTCGGTCGACCCCACTACGCGAATACAAATTTAGATTCTATCTCGGACACCGACGTAAACGCAACCACATACAAAATCCACATTCGCGCGAAAATATTGGGCTAGGACCAATCTACAACTTACGCATTCTCTGAACAATGTAACGGTTCCTTCAACCTGGTCCTGAGCAGTCGCCCCAATCTGACCATCCTGCCCACTTCCACCATGAGTTTCTCCCGCAGACTGAAGTAGTACCGAACTCTGGCTCTCTTCTTGCTCATGTCCATCAAAGGTATGGTGGCTACAGCTTCCCTAAGATCGCGTAGTTGGTTGCACTGGT
This sequence comes from Dastarcus helophoroides, assembly GCA_028583605.1. Classification (NCBI taxonomy): domain Eukaryota; kingdom Metazoa; phylum Arthropoda; class Insecta; order Coleoptera; family Bothrideridae; genus Dastarcus; species Dastarcus helophoroides. The sequence continues at coordinate 39,057,975 of CM053331.1, read as the reverse complement.
CTTCGACTGATCGGTGGAAGACAGCGGATACTCTTAGACGCGTCATCTGCTCTTGGCTAACGCTCTGGAGACTGTACCAAGACTTCTTCAGTTCTTGCGATAGATTGTTGTTGTCTTCAGTGGGGAGTTTGCACGAGTTCCTCAAGGCTAACGCCGCGTTGAGCAACTGGCATCCGTAATTGAAAGTATCCTAGAATGAAACGTCTTTAAAGGGCGAGGGGGTCATAAAATATTTTACCTTTGCGGTCTCCTGGAATAGTTGATGGTCGTCTTTCTGGCGTTGTATCTCTTGTATGGTGCATCCGACGTGACCATGGTCTTTGAGCATGACTTGGTACAATTCGTTTAACCATTGAAGGGCTTGGGCTGCATCTTGCTCGTAGGCATTTATGTGGGTGAATTGCTCGAGGGTTATCTTTTGCAATTCTACGCTATCGGTGAAGATATTCTTCCTTGCGTTGGTAGCGTCGAGGATGTCTCTGATATTAACTATGTCTTCACTGTAATCGACGTTGATTTCTCTACCTAAGGCATCTTTAACAGGCATCGAAAGCATATCTGACAACTTTTCGCCTTCCTTGACTAATTCTTTTTCGATGGCATCTACAACAAAAGGGTTTTGGTGAAACGGACTCGTCCTTGGTTCTAAAATTGAAATAGAAATCTTCTCCCCTGAAACCAAGAAAGATTAAAAAATATAACAAAAGTTGCTCTGACGCGTTTCAATAGCCGAGCTGTTATCTTCAGAGAGATACTAAAGATGATAGCTTGGCTATCGAAACGCGTTATAGCAACCTTTGTTGTGTTTTTTAATCTTTCTTGGCTTCAGGGGACAAGACTTCTATTTCAAACTAAAGGGTTATTGTTTCTAATATTTCAAACCAAATAAGAAGTAGGGAACATATTTTTGGCGTCAGAGAAAGAGAGAGAGAGGGGGGGGGAGAGGGAGGGGGGGGAGAGAGGGAGAGGGAGAGGGAGAGGCAGAGGCAGAGGGAGAGGGAGAGGGAGAGGGAGAGGGAGAGGGAGAGGGACAGGGAGAGGGAGAGGGACAGGGAGAGGGAGAGGGAGAGGGAGAGGGAGAGGGAGAGGGAGAGGGAGAGGGAGAGGGAGAGGGAGAGGGAGAGGGAGAGGGAGAGGGAGAGGGAGAGGGAGAGGGAGAGGGAGAGGGAGAGGGAGAGGGAGAGGGAGAGGGAGAGGGAGAGGGAGAGGGAGAGGGAGAGGGAGAGGGAGAGGGAGAGGGAGAGGGAGAGTGAGAGGGAGAGGAAGAGGGAGAGGGAGTAGAAAACCCTAACCTTTTAGAATAAGACAAAGGTCCTCAGGCAAAATGGTCTAATTACAGTACAATAGAATGCAATGAAATCTTATTTTATTTTCTACTTATATGACAGAGAATTTTGTCCATAAAGTGAAAACTTCTAAAACTTTAGAATAAGTCAAATTTCTTTTTTTTACCTGGAAATGAGAAAATTCCTAGAATAAATCACTTTGACATATATTGTAGTACAATGAATTGTTTTGTTCTAAAAAGTAGAACACTCTAACTCTTTAGAATAAGTCAAACGTCCTTAGGCAAAATTGTGTGTGTTCAATGCGATAGAATGCCGTAAAATTTCATTTTATGTTCTACTTGTATGGCAGAGAATTCTGTGTATAAAGTAGAAACTCCTGACACTTTAGAATGAGTCAAATTTCTCGCATTTTTTACCCTAAATTGAGAAAATTCCTAGAATGAATTACTTTAATTTATATTGTTGTAGAATGAATCATTTTTTTCTAGAAACTTGAAAACTCTGACTCTTTAGAATGAGCCAAAAGCCCTTAGGCAAAATTACCTGATTACAATGCGATAAAATTCGGTGAAATTTTATTTTATCATCTACTTGTATGACAGAGAAATTTGTGCTTAAAATAAAAACTTCAGACACTTTAGAATAGTCAAATTTTTCTATTTTTTGCCCTAAAATGAAAAAAAATTTAGAATGAATCACTTTGACGTATATTGTAGTACAATAAATCATTTTGTTCTAAAAAGTAGAACACTCTGATTCTCTAGAATGAGTCAAACGTCCCTAGGCAAAATTGTCTGTTTACAATGCAATAGAATGCCGTAAAATTTCATTTTATGTTCTACTTGTATGACAGAGAAATCTGTGCTTAAAATAAAAACTCCAGACACTTTAGAATAGTCAAATTTTTATTTTTATTTGCCCTAAAATGGGAAAAATTTTAGAATGAATCACTTTGACGTATACTGTAGTACAATAAATCATTTTGTTCTAAAAATTAGATCACTCTGACTCTTTAGAATGAGTCAAACGTTCTTGGGCAAAATTGTCTATTTACAATGCGATAGAATGCCGTAAAATTTCATTTTGTGTTCTACTTGTATGGCAGAGAATTCTGTGTATAAAGAGGAATTTTCTGACACTTTAGAATAAGTCAAATTTCTTTCTTTTTTTACCCTAAAATGAAAAAATTCCTAGAATAAATTTCTTTAATGTATATTGTGGTAAAATGAATCTTTTTTTTTGAACAGTAGAAAACTCTGACTTAGAATGAGCCAAAAGCCCTTAGGCAAAATTACCTGATTACAATGCGATAAAATTCGTTAAAATTTCATTTTGTCATCTACTTGTATGACAGAGAAATCTGTGCTTAAAATAAAAACTTTAGACACTTTAAAATAGTCAAATTTTTTTCTTTTTTGCCCTAAAATGAAAAAAAATTTAGAATGAATCACTTTGACGTACATTGTAGTACAATGAATCATTTTGTTCTAAAAAGTAGAAAACTCTAACTCTTTAGAATAAGTCAAACGTCCTTAAGCAAAATTGTCTGTGTTCAGTGCGACAGAATGCCGTAAAATTTCATTTTATGTTCTACTTGTATGGCAGAGAATCCTGTGTATAAAGAAGAAACTTCTGACACTTTAGAATAAGTCAAATTTCTCTCTTTTTTTACCCTAAAATGAGAAAATTCCTAGAATGAATTACTTTAATGTATATTGTGGTAAAATAAATCTTTTTTTTTGAACAGTAGAAAACTCTGACTCTTTAGAATGAGCCAAAAGCCCTTAGGCAAAATTACCTGATTACAATGCCATAAAATTCGGTAAAATTTCATTTTATCATCTACTTGTATGACAGAGAAATCTGTGCTTAAAATAAAAACTTTAGACACTTTAAAATAGTCAAATTTTTCTCTTTTTTTGCCCTAAAATGAAAAATTTTTTAGAATGAATCACTTTGACGTATATTGTAGTACAATGAATCATTTTGTTCTAAAAAGTAGAACACTCTGACTCTTTAGAATGAGTCAAATGTCCTTAGGCAAAATTGTCTGTTTACAATGCGATAGAATGCCGTAAAATTTCATTTTATGTTCTACTTGTATGGCAGAGAATTCTGTGTATAAAGTAGAAACTCCTGACACTTTAGAATGAGTCGAATTTCTCACTTTTTTTTACCCTAAAATGAGAAAATTCCTAGAATAAATTACTTTGATTTATATTGCTGTAGAATAAATAATTTTTTTCTGGAAAGTAGAAAACTCTGACTCTTTAGAATGAGCCAAAAGCTCTTAGGCAAAATTACCTGATTACAATGCGATAAAATTCGGTAAAATTTTATTTTATCTTCTACTTGTATGATAGAGAAATCTGTGCTTAAAATAGAAACTCCAGACACTTTAGAATAGTCAAATTTTTCTCTTTTTGGCCCTAAAATAAGAAAATTTTTAGAAGGAATCACTTTAACGTATATTGTAGTACAATAAAACATTTTGTTCTAAAAAGTAGAAGACTCTGACTCTTTAGAATGAGTCAAACGTCCTTAGGCAAAATTTTCTGTTTACAATGCAATAGAATGCCGTAAAATTTCATTTTATGTTCTACTTGTATGGCAGAGAATTCTGTGTATAAAGTAGAAACTCCTGACACTTTAGAATGAGTCAAATTTCTCGCTTTTTTTACCCCAAATTGAGAAAATTCCTAGAATAAATTACTTTGATTTATATTGTTGTAGAATAAATAATTGTTTTCTGAAAACTTGAAAACTCTGACTCTTTAGAATGAGCCAAAAGCCCTTAGGCAAAATTACCTGATTACAATGCGATAAAATTCGGTGAAATTTTATTTTATCTTCTACTTGTATGACAGAGAAATCTGTGCTTAAAATAACATCTTCAGACACTTTAGAATAGTCAAATTTTTCTCTTTTTTGCCCTAAAATGAGAACATTTTTAGAATGAATCACTTTGACGTATATTGTAGTACAATAAATCATTTTGTTCTAAAAAGTAGAACACTCTGCCTCTTTAGAATGAGTCAAACGTCCTTAGGCAAAATTGTCTGTTTCAATGCGATAGAATGCCGTAAAATTTCATTTTATGTTCTACTTGTATGGCAGAGAATTCTGTGTATAAAGTAAAAACTCCTGACACTTTAGAATGAGTTAAATTTCTCCCTTTTTTTTACCCTAAATTGAGAAAATCCCTAGAATGAATTACTTTGATTTATATTGTTGTAGAATAAATCATTTTTTTCTGGAAACTTGAAACTCTGACTCTTTAGAATGAGCCAAAAGCCCTTAGGCAAAATTACCTGATTACAATGCGATAAAATTCGGTGAAATTTTATTTTATCTTCTACTTGTATGACAAAGAAATTTGTGCTTAAAATAAAAACTTTAGACACCTTAGAATAGTCAATTTTTTTTCTTTTTTTGCCGTAAAATGAAAAATTTTTAGATATGAATCACTTTGACGTATATTGTAGTACAATAATCATTTTGTTTCTGAAAAAGTAGAACCCTCTGACTCTTTAGAATGAGTCAAACGTCCTTAGGCAAAATTGTCTGTTTTCAATGCGATAGAATGCCGTAAAATTTCATTTTATGTTCTACTTGTATGGCAGAGAATTCTGTGTATAAAGTAAAAACTCCTGACACTTTAGAATGAGTTAAATTTCTCCCTTTTTTTTTACCCTAAATTGAGAAAATCCCTAGAATGAATTACTTTGATTTATATTGTTGTAGAATAAATCATTTTTTTCTGGAAACTTGAAAACTCTGACTCTTTAGAATGAGCCAAAAGCCCTTAGGCAAAATTACCTGATTACAATGCGATAAAATTCGGTGAAATTTTATTTTATCTTCTACTTGTATGACAAGAGAAATTTGTGCTTAAAATAAAAACTTTAGACACCTTAGAATAGTCAATTTTTTCTCTTTTTTTGCCCGTAAAATGAAAAAATTTTTAGATATGAATCACTTTGACGTATATTGTAGTACAATAATCATTTTGTTTTGAAAAGTAGAACCCTCTGACTCTTTAGAATGAGTCAAACTGTCCTTAGGCAAAATTGTCCATTTACAATGCGAATAGAATGCCGTAAAATTTCATTTTATGTTCTACTTGTATGGCAGAGAATTGCTGTGTATAAAGTAGAAACTCCTGACACTTTAGAATGAGTCAAATTTCTCGCTGTTTTTTACCCTAAATTGAGAAAATTCCTAGAATGAATTACTTTGATTTATATTGTTGTAGAATAAATTATTTTTTTCTGGAAACTTGAAAACTCTGACTCTTTAGAATGAGCCAAAAGCCCTTAGGCAAAATTACCTGATTACAATGCGATAAAATTCGGTGAAATTTTATTTTATCTTCTGACTTGTATGACAGAGAAATTTGTGCTTAAAATAAAAACTTCAGACACCTTAGAATAGTCAAATTTTTCTCTTTTTTTTGCCCTAAAATGAAAAAAATTTTTAGAATGAATCACTTTGACGTATATTGTAGTACAATGAATCATTTTGTTCTAAAAAGTAGAATCACTCTGACTCTTTAGAATAAGTCAAACGTCCTTAGGCAAAATTGTCTGTGTTCAATGCGATAGAATGCCGTAAAATTTCATTTTATGTTCTACTTGTATGGCAGAGAATTCTGTGTATAAAGTAGAAACTCCTGACACTTTAGAATGAGTCAAATTTCTCCCTTTCTTTTACCCTAAATTGAGAAAATCCCTAGAATGAATTACTTTGATTTATATTGTTGTAGAATAAATCATTTTTTTCTGGAAACTTGAAAACTCTGACTCTTTAGAATGAGCCAAAAGCCCTTAGGCAAAATTACCTGATTACAATGCGATAAAATTCGGTGAAATTTTAGTTTATCTTCTACTTGTATGACAAAGAAATTTGTGCTTAAAATAAAAACTTTAGACACCTTAGAATAGTCAATTTTTTTTCTTTTTTTGCCCTAAAATGAAAAAATTTTTAGATATGAATCACTTTGACGTATATTGTAGTACAATAAATCATTTTCTTTTGAAAAGTAGAACACTCTGACTCTTTAGAATGAGTCAAATGTCCTTAGGCAAAATTGTCCATTTACAATGCGATATAATGCCGTAAAATTTCATTTTATGTTCTACTTGTATGGCAGAGAATTCTGTGTATAAAGTAGAAACTTCTGACACTTTAGAATGAGTCAAATTTCTCGTGTTTTTTTACCCTAAATTGAGAAAATTCCTAGAATGAATTACTTTGATTTGTATTGTTGTAGAATAAATTATTTTTTTCTGGAAACTAGAAAACTCTGACTCTTTAGAATAAGCTAAAAGCCCTTAGGCAAAATTACCTGATTACAATGCGATAAAATTCGGTGAAATTTTATTTTATCTTCTACTTGTATGACAGAGAAATTTGTGCTTAAAATAAAAACTTCAGGCACTTTAGAATAGTCAAATTTTTCTCTTTTTTTGCCCTAAAATGAAAAAATTTTTAGAATGAATCACTTTAACGTATATTGTAGTACAATGAATCATTTTGTTCTAAAAAGTAGATCACTCTGACTCTTTAGAATGAGTCAAACGTCCTTAGGCAAAATTTTCTGTTTACAATGCAATAGAATGCCGTAAAATTTCATTTTATGTTCTACTTGTATGGCAGAGAATTCTGTGTATAAAGTAGAAACTCCTGACACTTTAGAATGAGTCAAATTTCTCGCTTTTTTTTACCCTAAATTGAGAAAATTCCTAGAATGAATTACTTTGATTTATATTGTTGTAGAATAAATCATTTTTTTCTGGAAACTTGAAAACTCTGACTCTTTAGAATGAGCCAAAAGCCCTTAGGCAAAATTACCTGATTACAATGCGATAAAATTCGGTGAAATTTTATTTTATCTTCTACTTGTATGACAGAGAAATTTGTGCTTAAAATAAAAACTTCAGACACTTTAGAATAGTCAAATTTTTCTCTTTTTTTGCCCTAAAATGAAAAAATTTTTAGAATGAATCACTTTGACGTATATTGTGGTACAATAAATCATTTTGTTCTAAAAAGTAGAACATTCTGACTCTTTAGCATGAGTCAAACGTCCTTAGGCAAAATTGTCTGTTTACAATGCGATAGAATGCCGTAAAATTTTATTTTATGTTCTACTTGTATGGCAGAGAATTCTGTGTATAAAGTAGAAACTTCTAACACTTCGGAATGAGTCAAATTTCTCGTTTTTTTTTTTACCCAAAAATAAGAAAATTCCTAGTATGAATCATTTTGACGTATATTGTAGTACAATAAATCATTTTCTTCTGGAACTTAGAAAACCCTGACTCCTTAGAATGAGTCAATAGTCTTTTCTACCGAAATGAAATTGTCTGATTACAGGTCGATAGGATGCGGTAAAAATTTATTTGATTTTCTACCTGCAAGGTAGAGAAATCTAACTCTAAGGTCGAAACTTTCGACACTTTAGAATAAGTCACTTTTCTCTTATTTATTTACCTAAAAATAAGAAAAATCCTAGAATGAATTATTTTGTCATGTTTTGTAGCATGATAAATTATTTTTTCTGCATTTGACTCTTTAGAATGAGTCAAAGTTTTTACTGCTAGGTCGAAACTGTTTGATTGATGAGGAATTGAATAAGAAAATAATTTGGTTTCTAATTCGAACCAGCATCGTCTGCTAATTGGTTGAAATTTTGATAAAATTCTTGCATTTATACGCGATGGAGCAGTTGGTTTAGTTTCATTTTAGAAAGAAGTAATAAAAGTGCCATAAATTTTCTTCTGTGCAAAGAAATATTGTTGTATTTTCAGGAAAAGAATAATTGTTACTTGGACTTCCACCTTGATGTTATTTATCTAAAATCTCGATAATTTTATGAGTAACACGAAACATTGCAAGTCTGACTAGAATTTATTAAGAAACTTCTTTTCTTACTTATTCAAATAAAAGGGTTAAGCCCATAAGTATAAATCACTTTTACGTCTGCATTTTTAACTGCTCTTTTATGGTTTAAAATTGTTATTTACAAGCCTATAAAAATACCAGTGAACGCTAAAGATAAAAGGCCTCACCTAGATTAGCTTGTCCTTCTTGTAATTCTTTCAATTTCACCGAAGCATTAGCGAAATCCACCGCTTTATCCCCCATAACTAAAGAGTCGAAAACTTCCCCCGTCTTATCGAAATACTCAGAAACCAACCTGAAGAACCTCAGCGACATTATTAATATATTCCGCCGTCGTTCCAACCTCAAAGCGAAACTCTTACAAACGAAATCCATGAACTCCTTCTGCGATATCAAATCCTTCTGTTGCGGGCTCAAATTCCCCTCGCTCGCCAAACTACTAATCTTGTGGATCAGCTCGGCGTAGGCGCCGTAGGTCTCCCAACATTGCAACTCGATCGCCTCGTGCTCCCTACGCAACTCCTCAGCGGAGGCGACGTCGTAGCCGACCTTATGTTGCGAATTGAGCAAATTCTCCGCCGGTCCCAGGATCCAATTCGTCACTCTGACGACTCCGTCTTCGAGGGCGGTCAAATCTTTGGTGTCGATGAAGGTTTTTTCTAGGGCCAGCCAGGATGATTCTATTTGGTGCTGTTGACTCTTGAGGGTGGCGACGATTTCGTCGATTTTTTCGATGGTGTCGAGGGTGTCTTGAGGGGTCGACATAGATTCGAAGTCTGAGGCGAATTTTCTTGTTCTGTTGTCGTATTCTATGGTTTGGACGAGGTGGTTGCCTGTGGAGATTTGAAGATAGGTGAGACTCAGCTAGAGAGTGAATTTTGGTGGACTGGTCCTGGTTTATCTTCAAAAATTGAAATACAAATTTCAACCAAGCTTGGTTTCAAGGGACAAGATTTGTATTTCAATTTTAGAGTGTGAATTGTAAATAAAGCGAGCTTGGAGCGGTGTGGCCGGGAAAAAGGTAAACAGTAGGGAAGCGAGTATTATTTCTTGTAATTAGAGGATGATTACTAACTGAGAAGGTAAATGGTTTTGGTTCAATACCCATAATAAACCAGGCAGCGTCATAATAAAAAAACCTTGTCATAACCGGAGTTATTCTTTATCTTCATTAGAGCCTTTCATTAAATAATTATAGTGTAAGCCACGTAAAATAACATAATCTAACTTTGTCAGGATAGATTAATAATAATAGTGAAGTATGCGGTATGCAGATTGCTCCATGTTTTGAAACGTGTAAAAGGCATTTCAGTCTGGTGGGTTAACATTGTCGTGAGACTTATTGCCGTTGATACGACCGCCTAATTAATATTTATACGTTTTATCTAAAGCTTGCTTTTTAAACGACTACAGGTTTACTTTTTTCAACGCCCGCGTCCGCAAAAGTAACGGTAAAAGCGTGTGCGTACGCCCTGAAGCTGAATTTTTTCAGGCGCTCTCATCAACGTTAAATAGGCAGCCTAAATACGACTGGTTTCTCGAGGTGTATCATTGTAATGAAACGAAATTTCGCAATAATGCATTTCGTATGGAATTTGTTGGTGTTTTATTTATATCTTCCTGCTATTTTCAACCAAATTTGTTTGCTTTTTCATTTGTTGATTGATAGAATTGTTAGCATTCAGTTTAACGAAAAATTTCTGCAATTTTGTAAGAGATTAAGTTGTTATGTTTGATTTGTTGTACACAGCGTAGCAGAATTCCATGAAAGCAATCAAGTCCTTTGATTTAATCCAAGAAACCAATCTATTTTGACCTGCCGTCGCCGTTTATCGTCCACCAAGTGTCTCTCCTGAGGAGATAGCTGCCAAAAAAATCAGTCTTTCAGGAGATTTTTCTATGGGCATACGTTACACACTCGTTGACAATTCATTAATTGAATAGAAGAAGACTAATTTGATTTGCTACAATATTTACATTGTTCAAATTGTACACATAAGAAAGATATATTAGTATTCAGTCTAAAGGTAAATTTCTGCAATATTCTGAGGGACTAGGCTGTTATGTTTGATTTTTCGTACACATCGTAGCAGAATTTTATGAAAACAATCAAGTCATTTGATTTAGTCCAAGAAACCTATCTATTTCGACTTGCCGTCTATCGTCCACCGAGCGTCCCTCTCGAAGAGATAGCTCCCAAAAAAATCGCTCGTTCAGAAGATTTTTTTACTGGCATACCTTACAAAATCGCCGATAACATATTATTTGAATACAAGAAGACTAATTTGATATGTTACAACATTTGTATTGTTCAAATTGTACGCATAAGAAAGAATTATTAGTATTCAGTTTAAAGGTAAATTTCTGCAATTTTGGAAGGGACTAAGTTGTTATGTTTGATTTTTTGGTACACATCATAGCAGAATTTTATTAAAGCAATTAAGTCCTTTGATTTAATCCAAGAAACCAATCTATTTTGAACTGCCGTCGCCATTTATCGTCCACCAAGCGTCTTTCCTAAGAAGATAGCTCCCAAAAATATCGGTTTTTCAGGAGACTTTTCTTTGGGCATACGTTACAAACTCGCTGACGATTCATTAATTGAATAGAAGAAGACTAATTTGATTTGTTACAACATTTGTATTGTTCAAATTGTACGCACAAGAAAGAATTATTAGTATTCAGTGTAAAGGAAAAATTCTGCAATTTTGTAAGAGACTAAGTTGTTATGTTTAATTTTTATTACATAGCAAAGCAGAATTTTATGAAAGCAATCAAGTCCTTTAATTTAATCCAAAAAACTCATTTATTTCGATCTGCTGTCGCCGTCTATCGTCCACCAAGCGTCTCCTCCGAGGAGATAGCTCCCAAGAGATTGCTCTCATAGGAGATTTTTCTATAGGCATACATTACAAACTGGCCGATAATATATTAATTGAATAGAAGACGACTTATTTGATTTGTTGCAAAATTTGTATTATTCCAATTGTACGCGTAAAAAAATAGGAAAGTATTATTAGTAATCAGTTTAAAGAGAAATTACTTCAATTTTGTGAACGACTAAGTTGCTATGTTTGATTTTTTTTATACAGCGTAGCAGAATTTCATGAAAGCAATAAAGTCCTTTGATTTAATTCAAAAAAACCATCTATTTCGACCTGCCGTCGCCGTCTATTGTCCACCGAGCGTCTTTGTCGAGGAGATAGTTTCAAAAAAAATCGATCTTCCAGGCATACGTTACAAACTCACCGATAATATATTAATTAAATAAAAGAAGACTAATTTGATTTGTTACAATATTTGTATTATTCAACTTGTATGCATGAAAAAATAGGAAAGAATTATTAGTATTCAATTTAAAGGAAAAATTCTGCAATTTTGTGAGAGACTAAGTTGTTATGTTTAATTTTTTTGTACACAGCGAACCAAAATTTTTTGAAAGCAATCAAGTCCTTTAATTTAATCCAAAAAATTCATCTATTTCGACCTGCCGTCGTCGTCTATCGTCCACCGAGTGTCTTCCCCGAGGAGATAGCTCCCAAGAGATTGCTCTCATAGGAGATTTTTCTATTGGCATACATTACAAACTCGCCGATAATATATTAATTGAATAGAAAAAGACTTATTTGATTTGTTGCAGAATTTGTATTATTCAAATTGTACGCATAACAAAATAGGAATTAGGAATTAGTATTCAGTTTAAAAAAAAATTACTGCAATTTTGTGAAGGACAAAGTGGTTTTTTTTCTTTTTTTATACAGCGTAGCAGAATTTCATGAAAGCAATAAAGTCCTTTGATTTAATTCAAAAAAACCATCTATTTCGACCTGCCGTCGCCGTCTATTGTCCACCGAGCGTCTTTGTCGAGGAGATAGCTCCCAAAAAAATCGATCTTCCAGGCATACGTTACAAACTTACCGATAATATATTAATTGAATGGAAGAAGACTAATTTGATTTGTTACAATATTTGTATTATTCAACTTGTACGCATGTAAAAATAGGAAAGAATTATTAGTATTCAATTTAAAGGGAAATTTCTGCAATTTTGTGAGGGACTAAGTTGTTATGTTTAATTTTTTTGTACACAGCGAACTAAAATTTTTTGAAAGCAATCAAGTCCTTTAATTTGATCCAAAAAATTCATCTATTTCGGCCTGCCGTCGTCGTCTATCGTCCACCGAGTGTCTTCCCCGAGGAGATAGCTCCCAAGAGATTGCTCTCATAGGAGATTTTTCTATAGGCATACATTACAAACTGGCCGATAATATATTAATTGAATAGAAGAAGACTAATTTGATTTGTTACAACATTTGTATTGTTCAAATGGTACGCATAAGAAAGATATATTAATATTCCATTTAAAGGTGAATTTCCGCAATTTTGTAAGTGACTAAGTTGTTATGTGTCATTTTTTTTGCACATCATAGCAGAATCAGGTCCTTTGATTTAATCCAAGAAACCAATCTATTTTAACCTGCCGTCGCCGTTTATCGTCCACCAAGCGTCTTTCCCAAGGAGATAGCTCCCAAAGAAATCGGTTTTTCAGGAGATTTTTCTATGGGCATACGTTACAAACTCGCTGATAATTCATTAATTGAATAGAAGAAGACTAATTTAATTTGTTACAATATTTGTATTGTTCAAAATGTACACATAAGAAAGATATATTAGTATTTTTCATAGATTTTCCATATTTTTAAAGTGCCTCATTGGTTTTCCAATTTTAAAAGCAATTTTTTAACGTTTAGAAGATTCTCATGAAATCTTAAACTTTCAGAGCTCTCTTTGAAAGATTTTGCAGTCTTTAGAAATACGTCATTGAATTCTTATGACATCTGATAGCTTTAAAAATGTTTTAGATAGATTTTCCAATCTTTGGACTTGCCTCATTGATTCCCAAACCTTCAAACAATTTTACCAGCGATTTTTAAATCTTCAGGTCACTCGAACAGAATTTCTTACTTTGACAGATGCCTTTGATAAATTTTCCAATCTGTAGAAATGCTTCGTGAATTTTTATAAAATCCCAAATCTTTAAAGGTTTCTTTGATCGGTTTTTTATTTCCTGTCGTATCTTTTGTAATTTTTTTTTAAAGTCTCTCATTGAAAGCATTTGAAAGCAATTCTTAAAAGTTCAGATAAAATCTTAAACTTTCAGAGCTCTCTTTGAGAGATTTTTTAATCTTATACTGATTTCCTGTCCTATCTTTCATAGATTTTTCTTATTTCTAAAGTGCCTCATTGGTTTTCCAATTTTAAAAGCAATTTTTCAACGTTTAGAAGACTCTCATGAAATCTTAAACTTTTAGAGCTCCCTTTGGGAGATTTTTCAGGATTTGGAAATCCGCCATTGAATTTTTAAAATTTAAATCCTTTTTCAGTGACTTTTGAATCTCCAGAAGATTCTCGTGACATTTCATGGTCTAACAAATTTCTTTGATGACTTTTCAATTTTTGGACTTGTCTCGTTGACTTCCGAACCTTCAGAGGACTTTAACAACGATTTTCAAATCTTCAGGTGACTCGAAGAGAATTTCGTACGTTGACAAATCCCTGTGATAGATTTGCCAATCTTTGAAAATGCTTCATGAATTTTTTAATCCTCAGATGACTTTTTCAGCGATTTTAAAGAATTTTTCATAGAGTCTCGAAGCTTTCAAAGTCTCTCTGTATTTTCTGTCATATCTTTCATAGAAACAACAGGAAATAAACAAAATAAACCTATTTCCAAAATGCCTTCCTAATTTTTTAATTTTAAAAACAATGTTTAATGCTTCAGAGTATTATTACAGAATATTTAACTGTTAGAAGTGACTGTGACAGATTTTGTAGTCTTCAGAAATGCGTCATTGAATTTTCAGCTTTCAGAAAACTTTTTCAACGATTTTTGAATCTCCAGAAGACTCTTATGAAATTTTATACTTTGAAGAATTTTATAAATCGATTTTTCATTCTTTGGACTTGCTTTATTGATTTTCAAACTTTCAGAAAACTTTTACAACGATTTTTACATCTTTAGGTGACCCAAATAGAATTTAGTACTTTTACGAATCCCTTAAATAAATGTTTAATCTACAAAAGTGCTTAATAAATTTTTGAATCTCTAGACGACTTTTTGGTTAATTTTTAAAGCTTCAGGGGACTTTCATGGTAATTAAAATTTTTAGAAGTCTTCTTGACAGTTTTTGTTTTCATTTCCTGTCGTCTCTTTGAATTTTTGAATCTTCAGACGACTTTTTCGTCGATTTTTAAGGCTTCAGGGAACTTTCATTGTAATTAAAATCTTTAGAAGTCTTTTTGACAGATTTTTTTTTATTTCCTCTTCGTCCTTCGTCCTTCGTCCTTCGTCCTTCATCCTTCGTCCTTCGTCCTTCGTCCTTCGTCCTTCGTCCTTCGTAGTTCGTCCTTCGTCCTTCGTCCTTCGTCCTTCGTCCTTCGTCCTTCGTCCTTCGTCCTTCGTCCTTCGTCCTTCGTCCTTCGTCCTTCGTCCTTCGTCCTTCGTCCTTCGTCCTTCGTCCTTCGTCCTTCGTCCTTGGTCTTTCGTCCTTCGTCCTTCGTCCTTCGTCCTTCGTCCTTCGTCCTTCGTCTATCGTCCTTCGTGCTTCGTCCTTCGTCCTTCTTCCTTCGTCGTCTCTTTGATAGATTTTTACTACTTTTAAGTGCTTTATTGATTTTGCAATTTTAAAAGCCATTTTTATAACGTCAGAAGACTTTCATGAAATGTCAAACTTTCAGAGGTTTTCTTTTCCAATTTTAAAAGCAATTTTTATAACTTCAGAAGACTTTCTTGAAATTTCAAACTTTTAGAGGTTTTCTTTTAACAGATTTTTCAATCTGCAGAAATGTATCCTCGATTTTTTAAATTTCGGAAGTCTTTTTCAATGAATTTTAAATCTCCAGGAGACTCTTGTTAAATTTTAAACCTTCAGACATTTCTTTAATAGATTTTTTAGTCTTTGGACTTGCTTTATTAATTTTCTAACCTTCAGAGACCTCTAACAGCGATTTTTAAATATTCAGCTAACTAACAGAATTTCGTACGTTGACAGATTCCTTTGATAGATTTTCCAATCTTTGGACTCGCCTGATTGATTCTCAAACCTTCAGAGATATTTAACAGGGATTTCTAAATCTTCGGGTGACTCAAATAGAATTTCGTACGTTGACTGATCCCTTTTATAGATTTTCCAATCTTTGGAAATGCCTCATAAATTTTTTAATCCTCAGATGACTTTTTCAGCGATTTTCAAGTGCTTCTTATAGAGTCTTAAAGCTTTAGAGGTCTTTTTTTATTTCCTGTCATATCTTTCATAGATATGACAGAAAATAAACAAAATGGACTTATTTCCAAGGTGCCTCATTGATTTTTCAATTTTAAAAACAATTTTTAAAGTTTCAGGAAATTGTTACAGAATATTTAACTGTTTGAGGTGACTATGACAGATTGTTTAGTCTTTAGAAATGCCTCATTAAATTTTCAACTTTCAGAAGCCTTTTTCAGAGATTTTCGAATCTCTAGCAGACTTTCATGATATTTTATACTTTTAAAAATCTCATATATCGATTTTTCAATCTTTGGAATTACTTGATTAATTTTCAAATCTTCAGAAGACTTTTAGAGTGATTTTTACATCTTTAGGTAACCCAAATAGAATTTTGCACTTTTACAGATTCGTTTGACAGATTTTTCAATCTACAGAAATGCTTAATAAATTTTTGAATCTTCAGACGACTTTTTTTTGTCGATTTTTATAGCTGCAGGAGATTCTCATTGTAATTAAAATCTTTAGAAGTCTTTTTGACAGATTTTTTTGATTTCCTCTTCGTCCTTCGTCCTTCGTCCTTCGACCTTCGTCCTTCGTTTTTTCGTCCTTCGTCCTTCGTCCTTCGTCTTTCGTTCTTCGTCCTTCGTCCTTCGTCCTTCGTCCTTCGTCCATCGCCCTTCGTCCTTCGTCCTTCGTCCTTCGTCCTTCGTCCTTCGTCCTTCATCGTTCGTCCTTCGTACTTGGTACTTCGTCCTTCGTCCTTCGTCCTTCGTCCTTCGTGCTTCGTCCTTCGTGCTTCGTCCTTCAAGCTTCGTCCTTCGTCCTTCGTCCTTCAAGCTTCGTCCTTCGTCCTTCGTCCTTCGTCCTTCGTCCTTCGATATTCGTCCTTCGTCCTTCGTCCTTCGTCATCGTCCTTCGTCATCGTCCTTCGTCATCGTCCTTCGTCCTTCGTCCTTCGTTCTTCGTTCTTCGTCCTTCGTCCTTCGTCCTTCGTCATCGTCCTTCGTCATCGTCCTTCGTCCTTCGTCCTTCGTCCTTCGTCCTTCGTCCTTCGTCCTTCTTCCTTCGTCCTTCTTCCTTCGTCCTTCGTCCTTCGCCCTTCGTCCTTCGTCCTTCGTCCTTCGTCCATCGTCCTTCGTCCTTCGTCCTTCATCGTTCGTCCTTCGTCCTTCATACTTGGTCCTTCGTCCTTCGTCCTTTGTCCTTCGTGCTTCGTCCTTCGTCCTTCGTGCTTCGTCCTTCGTACTTCGTCCTTCGTCCTTCGTCCTTCGTCCTTCGTCCTTCGTCCTTCGTCCTTCGTCCTTCGTCCTTCGTCCTTCGTCCTTCGTCCTTCGTCGTCTCTTTGCTAGATTTTTATTACTTCCAAAAGTGCCTCATTGATTTTGTAATTTTAAAAGCACTTTCATGAAATGTTAAACTTTCAGAGGTTTTCTTTTCCAATTTGAAAAGCAATTTCTATAACTTCAGAAGACTTTCAGGAAATTCCAAACTTTAAGAGGTTGTCTTTTAACAGATTTTTTAATTTGCAGAAATGTCTTTTCGATTTTTAAAATTTAAGGAATCTTTTTCAACGAATTTCAAATTTATAGGAGTCTCTTATAAAATTTTAACCTTCAGAGATTTCTTTAATAGATTTTTTTATCTTTGGACTCGCTTCATTGATTTTTTGACCGTCAGAGGCCTTTAATAGTGATTTTTAAATCTTCAGCTGACTGGAACAGAATTTCGTAGGTTGACAGATCCCTTTGATAGATTTTCCAATCTTCAGAAATGCGTCATTGATTTTTCGATCTTCACAGAATTTTTTCAGCGATTTTCAAAGCTTTAGGAGACTCTTAAGTCTTTAGAAATCTCTTTGATCTCCTGCTGTCTTTTTGATAGATTTTCTGTTCTTCCAAATTGCCTCATTCATTTTCAAATTTTTATTTTAAGACTTTAGGTTAAACAAGCACCCTTGGCGAGACATGCGTTTCGTTATGTTAAATTTAAAAGAGATTTAAAATCGATCTTCCAGACATACGTTACAAACTCACCGATAATATATTAATTGAATAGAAGAAGACTAATTTGATTTGTTAGAATATTTGTATTATTCAACTTTTACGCATGAAAAAATAGGAAAGTATTATTAGTATTCAATTTAAAGGGAAATTTCTGCAATTTTGTGAGGGACTAAGTTGTTATGTTTGATTTTTTTGTACACAGCGAACCAACATTTTTTGAAGGCAATCAAGTCCTTTAATTTAATTCAAAAAATTCATTTATTTCGACCTGCCGTCGTCGTCTACCGTCCACCGAGTGTCTCCCCCAAGGAGATAGCTCCCAAGAAATTACTCTCATAGGAGATTTTTCTATTGGCATACATTACGAAACTCGCCAATAATATATTAATTGAATAAAAAAAGACGTATTTGATTTGTTGCAGAATTTGTATTACTCAAATTGTACGCATAACAAAATAGGAAAGAATTATTAGTATTCAGTTTAAAGGGAAATTACTGCAATTTTGTGAAGGACTTAATTGTTATGTTTGATTTTTTTTACACAGCGTAGCAGGACTTCATGAAAGCAATGAAGTCCTTTGATTTAGTCTACAAAAAAACTATCTATTTCGACCTGCCGTCGCCGTCTATTGTCCACCAAGCGTCTTTGTCTAGGAGATAGCTTCCAAAAAAAATCGATCTTCCAGGCATACGTTACAAACTTACCGATAATATATTAATTGAATGGAAGAAGACTCATTCGTTACAATATTTGTATTACTCAAATTGTATGCATGAAAAAAATAGGAAAGAATTAGTAGTATTTAATTTAGAGAAAAATGTCTACAATTTTATGAGAGACTAAGTTGTTATGTTTGTTTTTTTTGTACACAGCGAACCAAAATTTTATGAAAGCAATCAAGTCCTTTAATTTATCCCAAAAAATCGATCTATTTCGGCCTGCCGTCGTCGTCTATCGTCCACCGAGTGTCTTCCCCGAGGAGATAGCTCCCAAGAGATTGCTCTCATAGGAGATTTTTCTATAGGCATACATTACAAACTGGCCGATAATATATTAATTGAATAGAAACAGACTTATTTGATTTGTTGCAGAATTTGTATTATTCCAATTGTACGCGTAAAAAAATAGGAAAGTATTATTAGTAATCAGTTTAAAGAGAAATTACTTCAATTTTGTGAACGACTAAGTTATTTTTTTTTCTTTTTTTACACAGCGTAGCAGAATTTCATGAAAGCAATAAAGTCATTTGATTTAGTCCAAAAAAACCATCTATTTCGACCTGCCGTCGCCGTCTATTGTCCACCGAGCGTCTTTGTCGAGGAGATAGCTCTCAAAAAAATCGATCTTCCAGACATGCGTTACAAACTCACCGATAATATATTAATTAAATAAAAGAAGACTAATTTGATTTGTTACAATATTTGTATTATTCAACTTGTACGCATGTAAAAATAGGAAAGAATTATTAGTATTCAATTTAAAGGGAAATTTCTGCAATTTTGTGAGGGACTAAGTTGTTATGTTTAATTTTTTTGTACACAGCGAACTAAAATTTTTTGAAAGCAATCAAGTCCTTTAATTTAATCCAAAAAGCTCATCTATTTCGACCTGCCGTCGCCGTCTATCGTCCACCTAGTGTCTCTTTTGAGGAGATAGCTCCCAAAAAATTCGGTCTTTTAGGAGATTTTTCTGTTGGAATACGTTACAAACTCGCCGTTAATGTATTAATTGATTGGTTAAAAACTTATTCGATTTGTTACAATATTTGTATTGTTTAAATTGTCCAATTTGAAAAGCAATTTCTATAACTTCAGAAGACTTTCTTGAAATTTCAAACTTTCAGAAAACTTTTACAACGATTTTTACATCTTTAGGTAACCCAAATAGAATTTAGTACTTTTACGAATCCCTTAAATAAATGTTTAATCTACAAAAGTGCTTAATAAATTTTTGAATCTTTAGGACGACTTTTTGGTTAATTTTTAAAGCTTCAGGGGCTTTCATAGTAATTAAAATCTTAAGAAGTCTTTTTAACAGATTTTGTTTTTATTTCCTGTCGTCTCTTTGAATTTTTGAATCTTCAGACGACTTTTTCGTCGATTTTTAAGGCTTCAGGGAACTTTCATTGTAATTAAAATCTTTAGAAGTCTTTTTGACAGATTTTTTTTTATTTCCTCTTCGTCCTTCGTCCTTCGTCCTTCGTCCTTCATCCTTCGTCCTTCGTCCTTCGTCCTTCGTCCTTCGTCCTTCGTAGTTCGTCCTTCGTCCTTCGTCCTAGTCCTTCGTCCTTCGTCCTTCGTCCTTCGTCCTTCGTCCTTCGTCCTTCGTCCTTCGTCCTTCGTCCTTCGTCCTTCGTCCTTCGTCCTTCGTCCTTCGTCCTGTCTTCGTCCTTCGTCCTTCGTCCTTTCGTCCTTCGTCCTTCGTCCTTTATTCGTCCTTCGTCCTTCGTCTATCGTCCTTCGTGCTTCGTCCTTCGTCCTTCTTCCTTCGTCGTCTCTTTGATAGACTTTTAATACTTTCAAGAGTGCCTTATTGATTTTGAAATTTTAAAGCAATTTTTGTATCAGAAGACTTTCATGAAATTTCAAACTTTCAGAGGTTTTCTTTTCCAATTTTAAAAAGCAATTTTTATAACTTCAGAAGACTTTCTTGAAATTTCAAACTTTTAGAGGTTTTCTTTTAACAGATTTTTCAATCTGCAGAAATGTATCCTCGATTTTTTAAATTTCGGAAGTCTTTTTCAATGAATTTTAAATCTCCAGGAAACTCTTATTAAATTTTAAACCTTCAGAGATTTCTTTTATAGATTTTTTTAATCTTTGGACTTGCTTTATTTATTTTCTAACCCTCAGAGACCTTTAACAGCGATTTTTAAATACTCAGCTAACTAACAGAATTTCGTGCGTTGACAGATTCCTTTGACACATTTTCCAATCTTTGGACTCGCCTGATTGATTCTTAAAGAGATATTTAACAGGAATTTCTAAATCTTCAGGTGACTCGAACAGAATTTCGTACGTTGACTGATCCCTTTTATAGATTTTCCAATCTTTGGAAATGCCTCATAAATTTTTTAATCCTCAGATGACTTTTTCAGCGATTTTCAAGTACTTCTCATAGAATCGTAAAGCTTTAGAGGTCTCTTTTTATTTCCTGTCATATCTTTCATAGATATGACAGAAAATAAACAAAATGGACTTATTTCCAAGGTGCCTCATTGATTTTTCAATTTTAAAAACAATTTTTAAAGTTTCAGGAAATTGTTACAGAATATTTAACTGTTTGAGGTGACTATGACAGATTGTTTAGTCTTTAGAAATGCCTCATTAAATTTTCAACTTTCAGAAGCCTTTTTCAGAGATTTTCGAATCTCTAGCAGACTTTCATGATATTTTATACTTTTAAAAATCTCATATATCGATTTTTCAATCTTTGGAATTACTTGATTAATTTTCAAATCTTCAGAAGACTTTTAGAGTGATTTTTACATCTTTAGGTAACCCAAATAGAATTTTGCACTTTTACAGATTCGTTTGACAGATTTTTCAATCTACAGAAATGCTTAATAAATTTTTGAATCTTCAGACGACTTTTTTTGTCGATTTTTATAGCTGCAGGAGATTCTCATTGTAATTAAAATCTTTAGAAGTCTTTTTGACAGATTTTTTTTGATTTCCTCTTCGTCCTTCGTCCTTCGTCCTTCGACCTTTCGTCCTTCGTTTTTCGTCCTTCGTCCTTCGTCCTTCGTCTTTCGTTCTTCGTCCTTCGTCCTTCGTCCTTCGTCCTTCGTCCATCGCCCTTCGTCCTTCGTCCTTCGTCCTTCGTCCTTCGTCCTTCGTCCTTCATCGTTCGTCCTTCGTACTTGGTACTTCGTCCTTCGTCCTTCGTCCTTCGTCCTTCGTGCTTCGTCCTTCGTGCTTCGTCCTTCAAGCTTCGTCCTTCGTCCTTCGTCCTTCAAGCTTCGTCCTTCGTCCTTCGTCCTTCGTCCTTCGTCCTTCGATATTCGTCCTTCGTCCTTCGTCCTTCGTCATCGTCCTTCGTCATCGTCCTTCGTCATCGTCCTTCGTCCTTCGTCCTTCGTTCTTCGTTCTTCGTCCTTCGTCCTTCGTCCTTCGTCATCGTCCTTCGTCATCGTCCTTCGTCCTTCGTCCTTCGTCCTTCGTCCTTCGTCCTTCGTCCTTCTTCCTTCGTCCTTCTTCCTTCGTCCTTCGTCCTTCGCCCTTCGTCCTTCGTCCTTCGTCCTTCGTCCATCGTCCTTCGTCCTTCGTCCTTCATCGTTCGTCCTTCGTCCTTCATACTTGGTCCTTCGTCCTTCGTCCTTTGTCCTTCGTGCTTCGTCCTTCGTCCTTCGTGCTTCGTCCTTCGTACTTCGTCCTTCGTCCTTCGTCCTTCGTCCTTCGTCCTTCGTTCCTTCGTCCTTCGTCCTTCGTCCTTCGTCCTTCGTCCTTCGTCCTTCGTCGTTCTCTTTGCTAGATTTTTATTACTTCCAAAAGTGCCTCATTGATTTTGTAATTTTAAAAGCACTTTCATGAAATGTTAAACTTTCAGAGGTTTTCTTTTCCAATTTGAAAAGCAATTTCTATAACTTCAGAAGACTTTCAGGAAATTCCAAACTTTAAGAGGTTGTCTTTTAACAGATTTTTTAATTTGCAGAAATGTCTTTTCGATTTTTAAAATTTAAGGAATCTTTTTCAACGAATTTCAAATTTATAGGAGTCTCTTATAAAATTTTAACCTTCAGAGATTTCTTTAATAGATTTTTTTTATCTTTGGACTCGCTTCATTGATTTTTTGACCGTCAGAGGCCTTTAATAGTGATTTTTAAATCTTCAGCTGACTGGAACAGAATTTCGTAGGTTGACAGATCCCTTTGATAGATTTTCCAATCTTCAGAAATGCGTCATTGATTTTTCGATCTTCACAGAATTTTTTCAGCGATTTTCAAAGCTTTAGGAGACTCTTAAGTCTTTAGAAATCTCTTTGATCTCCTGCTGTCTTTTTGATAGATTTTCTGTTCTTCCAAATTGCCTCATTCATTTTCAAATTTTTATTTTAAGACTTTAGGTTAAACAAGCACCCTTGGCGAGACATGCGTTTCGTTATGTTAAATTTAAAAGAGATTTAAAATCGATCTTCCAGACATACGTTACAAACTCACCGATAATATATTAATTGAATAGAAGAAGACTAATTTGATTTGTTAGAATATTTGTATTATTCAACTTTTACGCATGAAAAAATAGGAAAGTATTATTAGTATTCAATTTAAAGGGAAATTTCTGCAATTTTGTGAGGGACTAAGTTGTTATGTTTGATTTTTTTGTACACAGCGAACCAACTGTTTTTGAAAGCAATCAAGTCCTTTAATTTAATCCAAAAAATTCATCTATTTCGACCTGCCGTCGTCGTCTGTCGTCCACCGAGCGTCTCCCCCGAGGAGATAGCTCCCAAGAAATTGCTCTCATAGGAGATTTTTCTATTGGCATACATTACAAACTCGCCGATAATATATTAATTGAATAAAAAAAGACGTATTTGATTTGTTGCAGAATTTGTATTACTCAAATTGTACGCATAACAAAATAGGAAAGAATTATTAGTATTCAGTTTAAAGGGAAATTACTGCAATTTTGTGAAGGACTTAATTGTTATGTTTGATTTTTTTTACACAGCGTAGCAGGACTTCATGAAAGCAATGAAGTCCTTTGATTTAGTCTAAAAAAAAACTATCTATTTCGACCTGCCGTCGCCGTCTATTGTCCACCGAGCGTCTTTGTCGAGGAAATAGCTCCCAAAAAAATCGATCTTCCAGGCATACGTTACAAACTTACCGATAATATATTAATTGAATGGAAGAAGACTCATTCGTTACAATATTTGTATTACTCAAATTGTATGCATGAAAAAAATAGGAAAGAATTAGTAGTATTTAATTTAGAGAAAAATGTCTACAATTTTATGAGAGACTAAGTTGTTATGTTTGTTTTTTTTGTACACAGCGAACCAAAATTTTTTGAAAGTAATCAAGTCCTTTAATTTAATCCAAAAAAATTCATCTATTTCGACCTGCCGTCGTCGTCTATCGTCCACCGAGCGTCTCTTCCAAGGAGATAGCTCCCAAGAAATTGCTCTCATAGGAGATTTTTCTATTGGCATACATTACAAACTCGCGGATAATATATTAATTGAATAGAAACAGACTTATTTGATTTGTTGCAGAATTTGTATTATTCAAATTGTACGCGTAAAAAAATAGGAAAGAATTATTAGGAGTCAGTTTAAAAGGAAATTACTGCAATTTTGTAAAGGACTAAGTTATTTTTTTTTCTTTTTTTACACAGCGTAGCAGGATTTCATGAAAGCAATGAAGTCCTTTGATTTAGTCTAAAAAAAAACTATCTATTTCGACCTGCCGTCGCCGTCTATTGTCCACCGAGCGTCTTTGTCGAGAAGATAGCTTCCAAAAAAATCGATCTTTCAGACATACGTTACAAAAACTCACCGATAATATATTAATTAAATATAGGAAGACTAATTTGATTTATTAGAATATTTGTATTATTCAACTTTACGCATGTAAAAATAGGAAAGAATTATTAGCATTCAATTTAAAGGGAAATTTCTGCAATTTTGTGAGGGACTAAGTTGTTATGTTTAATTTTTTTGTACACAGCGAAGCAAAATTTTATGAAAGCAATCAAGTCCTTTAATTTAATCCAAAAAGCTCATCTATTTCGACCTGCCGTCGTCGTCTACCGTCCACCTAGTATCTCTTTTGAGAAGATAGCTCCTAAAAAAAATCGGTCTTTTAGGAGATTTTTCTATTGGCATACATTACAAACTCGCGGATAATATATTAATTGAATAGAAGAAGACTAATTTGATTTGTTAGAATATTTGTATTATTCAACTTGTACGCATGAAAAAAATAGGAAAGAATTAGTAGTATTTAATTTAGAGAAAAATGTCTTACAATTTTATGAGAGACTAAGTTGTTATGTTTGTTTTTTTTGTACACAGCGAACCAAAATTTTTTGAAAGTAATCAAGTCCTTTAATTTAATCCAAAAAATTCATCTATTTCGACCTGCCGTCGTCGTCTATCGTCACCGAGCGTCTCTTCCAAGGAGATAGCTCCCAAGAAATTGCTCTCATAGGAGATTTTTCTATTGGCATACATTACAAACTCGCGGATAATATATTAATTGAATAGAAACAGACTTATTTGATTTGTTGCAGAATTTGTATTATTCAAATTGTACGCGTAAAAAAATAGGAAAGAATTATTAGGAGTCAGTTTAAAAGGAAATTACTGCAATTTTGTAAAGGACTAAGTTATTTTTTTTTCTTTTTTTTTACACAGCGTAGCAGGATTTCATGAAAGCAATGAAGTCATTTGATTTAGTCAAAAAAAACTATCTATTTCGACCTGCCGTCGCCATCTATTGTCCACCGAGCGTCTTTGTCGAGAAGATAGCTTCCAAAAAAATCGATCTTTCAGACATACGTTACAAACTCACTGATAATATATTAATTAAATAAAAGAAGACTAATTTGATTTGTTACAATATTTGTATTATTCAACTTGTACGCATGTAAAAATAGGAAAGAATTATTAGTATTCAATTTAAAGGGAAATTTCTGCAATTTTGTGAGGGACTAAGTTGTTATGTTTAATTTTTTTGTACACAGCGAACTAAAATTTTTTGAAAGCAATCAAGTCCTTTAATTTAATCCAAAAAGCTCATCTATTTCGACCTGCCGTCGCCGTCTATCGTCCACCTAGTGTCTCTTTTGAGGAGATAGCTCCCAAAAAATTCGGTCTTTTAGGAGATTTTTCTGTTGGAATACGTTACAAACTCGCCGTTAATGTATTAATTGATTGGTTAAAAACTTATTCGATTTGTTACAATATTTGTATTGTTTAAATTGTTGGCTTAAAAAAGTAAGATTACCTACCTTGCTCCATAAGATTGTGCACTAACATTCTTGTGGTTTCAATGATAAAAGGGCTATTCATCAGGGCGCATTCGACCTCGGTCCCTTTCAGCATCGTATTGGTTACGATAAACTGATGAATATCTTCCAGTTTTTGCAGAATTGTGGCAGCACCTTTAGCAAATGCATCGACTTTCTAAAGAAACAATAAAATGTGTAAATTAATAACGAAAACGACAAGTAAGTCAATGAAGTACCAACTCAATGAAGTATCAAGTCAATGAAGTATCAAGTCAATGAAGTAACAAGTCAATGATGTAACAAGTCAACGAAGTAACAAGTCAATGAAGTAACCACTCAATGAAGTAACACGTCAATAAAGTAACAAGTCAACGATGTAAACAAGTCAATGAAGTAACAAGTTAATGAAGGAATAAAAACGTCATTGAAGAAATAAGGACGTCATACCTGTCTATTAATAGCGAAAACGACAAGTAAGTCAATGAAGTAACCACTCAATGAAGTAACAAGTCAATGAAGTAACAAGTCAATGATGTAACAAGTCAACGAAGTAACAAGTCAATGATGTAACAAGTCAATGAAGTAACAAGTCAATGAAGGAATAAAAACGTCATTGAAGAAATAAGGACGTCGTACCTGTCTATTAATAGCGAAAACGGCAAGTAAGTCAATGAAGTAACCACTCAATGAAGTAACAAGTCAATGAAGTAACAAGTCAATGATGTAACAAGTCAACGAAGTAACAAGTTAATGAAGGAATAAAAACGTCATTGAAGAAATAAGGACGTCGTACCTGTCTATTAATAGCGAAAACGACAAGTAAGTCAATGAAGTAACCACTCAATGAAGTAACAAGTCAATGAAGTAACAAGTCAATGATGTAACAAGTCAATGAAGTAACAAGTCAATGATGTAACAAGTCAATGAAGTAATAAGTTAAAGAAGGAATAAAAACGTCATTGAAGAAATAAGGGACATCGTACCTGTCTATTAATAGCGAAAAACGACCAGTAAGTCAATGAAGTACCCACTCAATGAAGTACAAGTCAATAGAAGTAAGTCAATGATGTACAGTCATGAAGTCCAAGTCAACGATGTAACAGTCAATGAAGTAACAAGTTAATGAGGAATACAAAGCGTCATTGGAAGAAATAATGGACCGTCATACCCTGTCTATTATGAGCGAAAACGACAAGTCACTAGTTCAATGAAGTAACCACTCAAATCGAAGTAACAAGTCAATGGAACGTAACTAAGTCAACTGATGTAACAAGTCAATGAAGTAACAGTTCAACCGAGAACAAGTCAATGAAGAAAAAATAAAAACGTCATTGAAGATAAAGGACTTCGATACCTGTCCTGATTACTTAGCGAAAAGACAAGTAAGTCAATGAGGACCACCAATGAGTAACAAGTCATGTAAGTAACAAGTCATTCCATTCATGAAGTAACAAGTTCAACCGCATGTAACAAGTCAATGTGAGTAAACAACAGTAATGAAGGAATAAAAACGTCATTGAATGGAAAATAAGGACGTCATACCTGTCTATTAATAGCGAAAACGGACAAGTAAGTACAATGAAGTAACCACTCAATGAAGTAACAAGTCAATGAAGTAACAAAGTCAAACGATGTAACAAGTCAATGAAGGTAACAAGTTACATGAAGGAATAAAAACGTCATTGTGATAGAAATAAGGACGTCATAACCTGTCTATTAATAGCGAAAACGACAAGTAAGTCAATGACAGTAACCACTCAATGAAGTAACAAGTCAATGAAGTAACAAGTCAATGATGTAACAAGTCAATGAAGTAACAAGTCAACGATGTAAACAAGTCAATGAAGTAATAAGTTAAAGAAGGAATAAAAACGTCATTGAAGAAATAAGGACGTCGTACCTGTCTATTAATAGCGAAAACGACAAGTAAGTCAATGAAGTACCAACTCAATGAAGTATCAAGTCAATGAAGTATCAAGTCAATGAAGTAACAAGTCAATGATGTAACAAGTCAACGAAGTAACAAGTCAATGATGTAACAAGTCAATGAAGTAACAAGTTAATGAAGGAATAAAAACGTCATTGAAGAAATAAGGGACGTCATACCTGTCTATTAATAGCGAAAACGGCAAGTAAGTCAATGAAGTAACCACTCAATGAAGTAACACGTCAATGAAGTAACAAGTCAATGATGTAACAAGTCGATGAAGTAACAAATCAATGAAGGAATAAAAACGTCATTGAAGAAATAAGGACGTCGTACCTGTCTATTAATAGCGAAAACGACAAGTAAGTCAATGAAGTAACCACTCAATGAAGTAACAAGTCAATGAAGTAACAAGTCAATGATGTAACAAGTCAATGAAGTAACAAGTCAATGATGTAACAAGTCAATGAAGTAACAAGTTAATGAAGGAATAAAAACGTCATTGAAGAAATAAGGACGTCGTACCTGTCTATTAATAGCGAAAACGACAAGTAAGTCAATGAAGTAACCACTCAATGAAGTAACAAGTCAATGAAGTAACAAGTCAATGATGTAACAAGTCAACGAAGTAACAAGTCAATGATGTAACAAGTCAATGAAGGAATAAAAACGTCATTGAAGAAATAAGGACGTCGTACCTGTCTATTAATAGCGAAAACGACAAGTAAGTCAATGAAGTAACCACTCAATGAAGTAACAAGTCAATGAAGTAACAAGTCAATGATGTAACAAGTCAACGAAGTAACAAGTCAATGATGTAACAAGTCGATGAAGTAACAAATCAATGAAGGAATAAAAACGTCATTGAAGAAATAAGGACGTCGTACCTGTCTATTAATAGCGAAAACGACAAGTAAGTCAATGAAGTAACCACTCAATGAAGTAACACGTCAATGAAGTAACCACTCAATGAAGTAACAAGTCAATATTGTAACAAGTCAATGAAGTAACAAATCAATGAAGGAATAAAAACGTCATTGAAGAAATAAGGACGTCGTACCTGTCTATTAATAGTGAAAACGACAAGTAAGTCAATGAAGTAACCACTCAATGAAGTAACACGTCAATGAAGTAACCACTCAATGAAGTAACAAGTCAATATTGTAACAAGTCAATGAAGTAACAAATCAATGAAGGAATAAAAACGTCATTGAAGAAATGAGGACGTCGTACCTGTCTAGCTTGCAACCATTTCTCGTGATTGTAGATGAAATTGCCTCCTAGTTCGTTGGGTAGTTGCGATGAATCAATAAACTTATTTATGCGTGATAGAGGTATGAAATTGACCTCCTGTAACAAAATGATAATAATTCACGATGGTTAAAAAATGGAGCATTTTCTTGGTAAAGCAAATTTGGTGAATGCGCCAGTACCAACACCTGAGAAATTCGTCCACCTTCATTACTACCATTCTATTTGTTGCTTGATCTAATAAATAACAGACAATCAGTGGACCTAATAATTAACCCCTTCTGAGTGAGATCCTGTAGTTCACAAAAAAAAAAACTAAACCGAAGTGTTACGAACGACTTCAGATTTTTTTAATTTCAATTTCAATTCTGAAATTTGGTTTTTCCCCAAATTTGCTTTCAGAACTTCTTGAGAATTCCAAGTTTTGTAAACATAGATTGTTTTGAGAAAACCATCTATTTTAAAAAACTTCTCAAGAAGTTTTGAAAGAAAAGTCACGGTTTTTACTCTTTCCAAAAATTTCTGATGAAAAAAAAAGCCAATAAAACATGAATCAAAAAAAACTCGATATTAATAAAACGTTGGAACTTGTTGGTAACCAATTTATCTTGATAGTAACGCAATTTATCTTGATGGTAACGCAATTTATCCTGATGGTAACCAATTTATCTTGATGGTAACGCAATTTATCTTGATGGTAACGCAATTTATCTTGATGGTAACGCAATTTATCTTGATGGTAACGCAATTTGTCTTGATTGTAACGCAATTTATCTTGATGGTAACGCAATTTATCTTGATGGTAACGCAATTTATCTTGATGGTAACGCAATTTATCTTGATGGTAACGCAATTTATCTTGATGGTAACGCAATTTGTCTTGATGGTAACACAATTTATCTTGATGGTAACGCAATTTATCTTGATGGTAACGCAATTTGTCTTGATGGTAACACAATTTATCTTGATGGTAACGCAATTTATCTTGATGGTAACGCAATTTATCTTGATGGTAACGCAATTTATCTTGATGGTAACGCAATTTATCTTGATGGTAACGCAATTTATCTTGATGGTAACGCAATTTATCTTGATGGTAACGCAATTTATCTTGATGGTAACGCAATTTGTCTTGATGGTAACGCAATTTATCTTGATGGTGACAAGAAATCTTTAACCCCCGTCAAAAACTGCCCAACGCATCCAAAAAAAAATTCCTTTGGGATCTATTTTCAAGTATTTCCAATATTCTGACTTCTGACTGGTGTGGGTTCAAATTGCATTACACAGTCATTATTTTTTCACAATTTCAAGTTATCACTTCTGTCGGCAGTCCCCAAGACTGGACTGAATTTCGACCCAGTAATTAGTGCTTAGATCCTGTGATTACCCCAATGATTAAACGATTGACTTACGTGTTTCTCCTTCCTCGAATTCGTGCAATTCTCCACTCGTTGCTTATCCCAGAAGGCGTCAGGTCTCAGCACGATCAACTGGGCCAATTCGCTTTCAGTCATCGCCTGCTTTATCTGTCTGATGCACAATCTCGCCACCTTCCAAGGACCTTTTCTCGCGTCTATCGCGATGGTGAATCCCCTCGCTTTGGTCCTCGAGCTGCAACGAATCGTCAAAGTAATCGCGTCATAAAACTTGAAGATAAAAAGTAATTCGTTACCTGAAGATAGAAAGTAAATATTGAAGCGATGGCACGATGTCTAATGGGGGAGTGTCGCTCGATATGTTGATGAGGATGAGCGGCCTACCGTCCTTGTCGTTGCCACCTGGAAGGATCACCGTACGCCCTTGAAGACATGTTATGTCCGGTTGAAATTCCATAACCTGAGAACGATCGATTAAGCTTTAGATTGTAGGTAACTTGGGCGTAAATAGAATGGATGAGACGTGTCGACGGATTCAACACTCGGTTAATTAGACGGTGACTTAGATGTTCTGTAATGAAACAGTGTGTCGAACGTGCTACAGTTGAATATATTTACAATCAAAAATCGTAAACTGATTTTGGCTTTGCTTGACCTCGTCAATGTGGAAAGCTTTTGTAAACACTTCCAACTTGGTCAGCCACACAAATACTTAACGGACGTGAATTCCATTGAGTAAGTTGCAGCTGACTTTCGACTGATCTTACAAGAAGCATTTTAGCTACAAGCTGATTAACACCGAAGGTAAAACGTTGGTTGTGCAATGTTGTTACATTTTATAACCTTTGTTAGGTTACAAAGTTTACACACAAATACTTAACGGACGTGAATTCCATTGAGTAAGTTGCAGCTGACTCTCGACTGATCTTACAAGAACCATTTTAGCAACAAGCTGATTGACACCGAAGGTAAAACGCAGGTTGTGCAATGTTGTTACATTTTATAACCTTTGTTAGGTTACACAGCTTACTAGTAGTGAGGTAGAGGTTGATTTCTTCAACTAACTCCTTATCGACCTTAAGTTTTTTGTCATGTTTCAATTCAAGGGTACTATTTTGACAGCCGATATGACATTTTCCATTTAGGCTGACCTGCTCACGCTAAGTTGCCAATTTAATTTGGCATTCACAAGCTGAGTTGTTGTTCTCCTAGTCTCTGGTGTTTTCCTAGTCTCTGGTGTTCTCCAGCTACTTTGACGTTCTTGAGCTACGCTGACGTTCTCGAGCTACGCTGACGCTCTCGAGCAATGCTGACGTCCTCTAAGAAATTATTTGGCTAAAGCAGTTAATGCGATCGTTCTGAAGAAATAAATCAACTAAAGTTAACGAAGTAATCGACCTCATTTGACTTTACGATTAAAGAACGCGAAAGGTAAATATCGAACTGGTTAAGAGAAGTCGGAAATGCGAGATAGCAGCTGGGAAGTCGAGAGAAAGCATCGACTTACAATAAAAACGCAACGAAACGACTTTCTACATGTGCAGAAGTTTTTCTCTCATCTTCGATGATTTAACGCTGCATCTGATTCGCATCGACGACGATTCAACTGATTCACCTCGCAACGATCACGTTTGATTTATTTCTTCGCCGATCTGACGTCGTATCTGATCCTCATCTTTATCGATCTAACGTCGCCTCTGTGGCGATCTAACGTCGCCTCTGTGACGACCTAACGTCGCATCTGATTCTCATCTTCGCCGATTTGACGTCGCCTCTGTGGGGATTTAAGGTCGCCTCTGATTCGATTCTTCGCCAATCTAACATTGCATCTGACTCTCATCTTTGCCGATTTAACGTCACCCCTGATTCGCCTCTGATTCCCATCTTCGTCGATCTAGAGTATCATCTTCGTCGATTTAACGTCGCCTGCAATTCGCCTCTGATTCGATTCTTCGCCGATCTAACGTCGCATCTGATTCTCATCTTCGTCGATCTAAAGTCCCATCGTTGATTTAAGGTCGCCTGTAATTCGCCTCTGTGGCGATCTAACGTCGCCTCTGATTCGATTCTTTGCCGATCTAACGTCGCATCTGACTCTTATTTTGCCGATTTGACGTCACCCCTGATTCGCCTCTGTTGCCTTCAAACGTCGTCTCTCTGATTCTCATCTTCGTCGAACTAAGGTCGCATCTGATTCTTATCTTCATCGATCTAAAGTCCTACCTTCATCGACCTAAAGTGCCATCTTCGTCCGTCCAAAGTCTCATCTTCGTCGATCTAAAGTCTCATTTTCGTCGATTTAATGTCGCCCGTGATTCGCCTCTGTGGCGATTTAACGCCGCGTCTGATTCGCGTCTTCCTGGAGTTGACTGAATTGTGAATTCTCTCCGGATAATTCGTAGCTAATTTGCTGCTGAGATCGCGTGAATAATTCGAATTTTTTTCTATAAAAACTTGACTTCAATATCTAATATTTTGCGGCCTCGAGCGCTCGCGTTCTTATTAATAATTATTTATTTGTGATTGTTTTGTTTTGTTAGCGAGTTGATATATTGTGGATATAAAGCGTCAGTTTCGAAATCGCAATAATGGTCATTGGCATGCTTGGGAAACCATGAGTATCGTTAATCTCAATAAAACCACCTAGAGATTCCTTCCTCTTAAAAACCTGATTGACTAGGTATTCCGTTTATTTACATATTACTCAAGCGCCTGTTAAGTATATTAAATTTTGTCTTAGACTTTCGATCGAAATTAATAACTGTGCACCATTTGACGTATTAAAAATAATATTAATCGTGCGGTTAAGAATTACAGCATTCGGGTCGCCAAGAGAAACTTGCATCGATTTTTGTTTCTTTTTTCGTGGTTTTTTGTAACGGAATTTAAAATTCAATTTAAATTCTATTAAAACAGTATTTCAAACTCAATTCAGATCAGACAACCTTACAAATTATTGCCACATTCACAGGCGTTCGTACTTGCACCAAAAATTTTAACCAATTCGAAATTAAGCTCGAAATTGAACGCGAAATTACGACTTTAATTCCGAATTTTTGAGTTAAATCATTGTAAAGATGTCATCATAAGATACCATCGAAAACCAGTTACAAATCACTCGATGGTGTTCATATCTCTTGAGTATTTATGTGGCTGACTAATAACTATATTGGAAATGTTTTTTTCAATTTATTTAACATTTCTTCGGCCCAGTTTGGAAATATTTAAATTTTTATGGTTTGTTGACAATTTTCTAAACAATTTTTGAAATGCGACTACGTGATATTTAAATTTATTGAAAACGTCACTTCAAGACAGTTCACAAATTAAGAGGTTAGTTTATTTTACATAGAATAGGAATAATGAAAAATAGAAGATCAAAAAATTAGATATGGAAAAAAAAAAAATAAAAAATAAAAAAAAAATTTTGTTTTTTGATAAATTAGGAAAATGTAAAAAATACATAAAAAAGGTTGTAGTACTGGACATCGATGTTTCGCTCTCATTTGAGCTCGTCAGCAGTGCATAACATGGAAAGGGAACAATGCTGACGAGCTCAAATGAGAGCGAAACATTGATGTCCAGTACTACAACCTTTTTTATGTATTTTTTACATTTTCCTAATTTATCAAAAAACAAATTTTTTTTTTTTTTTTTATTTTTTTTTTTTTTTTTTTTTTCCATATCTAATTTTTTGATCTTCTATTTTTCATTATTCTTATTCTATGTAAAATAAACTAACCTCTTAATTTGTAAACTGTCTTGAAGTGACGTTTTCAATAAATTTAAATATCACGTAGTCGCATTTCAAAAATTGTTTAGAAAATTGTCAACAAACCATAAAAATTTAAATATTTCCAAACTGGGCCGAAGAAATGTTAAATAAATTGAAAAAAACATAATATTTCCGGTCAATAAGGGTCTACCATGAAGAATATATTGGAAATGTTTAGTATCTGATGAGGCAAAGGAACACCAAAATCAGTCTACGGTTGTTGGTTGTCAATATTTTCAACTGTAGCACGTTCGACTGCTGTCATTGTAGCTAAAGTTACACAATATTTACTTGACACTCTTTTAAATTTAACATAACAAAACGCATGTCTCGCCAAGGGTGCTTGTTTAACCTTAAGATTTAAAATGAAAATTGGAAAATTAATGAGGCAATTGGGAAGATCAGAAGATCTATCAAAAAGACAGCAGGGAATTAAAGAGATGTCTAAAGACTTAGGAGTCTCCTAAAGCTTTAAAAATCGCTGAAAAAATTCTGTGAAGATCGAAAAATCAACGACGAATTTCTGAAAATTGGAAAATCTATCAAAGGGATCTGTCAACCTACGAAATTCTGTTCCAGTCAGCTGAAGATTTATAAATCACTATTAAAGGCCTCTGACGGTTAGAAAATCAATAAAGCGAGTCTGAAGATTAAAAAATCTATTAAAGAAATCTCTGAAGGTTAAAATTTTATAAGAGACTCCTGGAGATTTGAATTCGTTGAAAAAGATTTCCGAAATTCAAAAAATCGAGGTGACATTTCTGCAGATTGAAAAATATGTTAAAAGAAAACCTCTGAAAGTTTGGAATTGCATGAAAGTCTTCTGAAGTTATAAAAATTGCTTTTAAAATTAGAAAAGAAAACCTCTGAAAGTTTGAAATTTCATTTAAGTTTTCTGACGTTATAAAAATTGCTTTTAAAGTTACAAAATCAATGAGGCACTTTTGGAAGTAATAAAAATCTATCAAAGAGACGACGAAGGACGAAGGACGAAGGACGAAAGACAAAGGACGAAGGACGAAAGACGAAGGACGAAGGACGAAGGACGAAGGACGAAGGACGAAGGACGAAAGACCAAGGACGAAGGACGAAGGACGAAGGACGAAGGACAAAGGACGAAGGACGAAAGACAAAGAACGAAGGACGAAGGACGAAGCACGAAGGACGAAGGACGAAAGACCAAGGACGAAGGACGAAGGACGAAGGACGAAGGACGAAGGACGAAGGACGAAGGACGACGGATGAAGGACGAAGGACGCAGAACGAAGGACGAAGAACGAAGGACGAAGGACGAAGGACGAAGGACGAAGGACGAAGGATGAAGGCCGAAGGACGAAGGACGAAAGACGAAAGACGAAGGACGAAGGACGAAAGACGAAGCACGAAGCACGAAGGACGAAGGACGAAAGACCAAGGACGAAGGATGAAGAGTGAAGGACGAAGGACGAAGGACGAAGGACAAAGGACGAATATCGAAGGACGAAGGACGAAGGACGAACTACGAAGGACGACGGACGAAGGACGAAAGACGAAGGACGAAGCACGAAGGACGAAGGACGAAAGACCAAGGACGAAGGATGAAGAGCG
The DNA here is from genome assembly GCA_028583605.1 of Dastarcus helophoroides. Classification (NCBI taxonomy): domain Eukaryota; kingdom Metazoa; phylum Arthropoda; class Insecta; order Coleoptera; family Bothrideridae; genus Dastarcus; species Dastarcus helophoroides. The sequence continues at coordinate 39,022,632 of CM053331.1, read as the reverse complement.
AAGGACGAAGGACGAAGGACGAAGCACGAAGGACGAAGGACGAAAGACCAAGGACGAAGGACGAAGGACGAAGGACGAAGGACGAAAGACGAAAGACGAAGGACGAAGGACGAAGGACGAAGGACGAAGGACGAAGGACAAAGGACGAAGGACGAAGGACGAAGGACGAAAGACGAAAGACGAAGGACGAAGGACGAAAGACGAAGCACGAAGCACGAAGGACGAAGGACGAAAGACCAAGGACGAAGGATGAAGAGCGAAGGACGAAGGACGAAGAGGAAACAAAAAAAATCTGTCAAAAAGACTTTTAAAGATTTTAATTACAATGAAAATCTCCTGAAGCCTTAAAAATTGACAAAAAAGTCGTCTGACGATTCAAAAATTTATTTAGCATTTCTGTAGATTGAAAAATCTGTCAAACGAATCTGTAAAAGTGCAAAATTCTATTTGGTTTACCTAAAGATGTAAAAATCACTCTAAAAGTCTTCTGAAGATTTGAAAATTAATCAAGCAATTCCAAAGATTAAAAAATCGATATATGAGATTTTTAAAAGTATAAAATTTCATGAAAGTCTGTTAGAGATTCGAAAATCGCTGAAAAAGGCTTCTGAAAGTTGAAAATTTAATGATGCATTTCTAAAGACTAAAAAATCTGTCATAGTCACCTCAAACAGTTAAATATTCTGTAACAATTTTCTGAAACTTTAAAAATTGTTTTTATAATTGAAAAATCAATGAGGCACCTTGGAAATAAGTCCATTTTGTTTATTTTCTGTCATATCTATGAAAGATATGACAGGAAATAAAAAGAGAACTCTAAAGCTTTAAGATTCTATAAGAATTACTTGAAAATCGCTGAAAAAGTTATCTGAAGATTAAAAAATTTATGAGGCATTTCCAAAGATTGGAAAATCTATAAAAGGGATCAGTCAACGTACGAAATTCTATTTGAGTCACCCGAAGATTTAGAAATCCCTGTTAAATATCTCTGAAGGTTTGAGAATCAATCAGGCGAGTCCAAAGATTGGAAAATCTATCAAAGGAATCTGTCAACGTACGAAATTCTGTTAGTTAGCTGAATATTTAAAAATCGCTGTTAGAGGTCTCTGAAGGTTAGAAAATTAATAAAGCAAGTCCAAAGACTAAAAAATCTATTAAAGAAATCTCTGAAGGTTTAAAATTTAATAAGAGTCTCCTGGAGATTTGGAATTCACTGAAAAAGACTTCCCAAATTTAAAAAATCGAGGACACATTTCTGCAGATTGAAAAATCTGTTTAAAAGAAAACCTCTAAAAGTTTGAAATTTCAAGAAAGTCTTCTGAAGTTATAAAAATTGCTTTTAAAATTAGAAAAGAAAACCTCTGAAAGTTTGAAATTTCATTTAAGTTTTCTAACGTTATAAAAATTGCTTTTAAAATTACAAAATCAATGAGGCACTTTTGGAAGTAATAAAAATCTATCAAAGAGACGACGAAGGAAGAAGGACGGAGGACGAAGCACGAAGGATGAAGGACGAAGGACGAAGGACGAAGGACGAAGGACGAAGGACGAAGGACGAAGGACGAAGGACGAAGGACGAAGGACGAAGGACGAAGGACGAAGGACGAAGGACGAAGGACGAAGGACGAAGGACGAAGGACGAAGGACGAAGGACGAAGGACGAAGGACGAAAGACGAAAGACGAAGGACGAAGGACGAAGGACGAAGGACGAAGGACGAAGGACGAAAGACGAAGGACGAAGGACGAAGGACGAAGGACGAAGGACGAAGGACGAAGGACGAAGGACGAAGGACGAAGGACGAAGGACGAATAACGAAGGACGAAGGACGAAGGACGAAGGACGAAGAACGAAGAGCGAAGGACGAAGGACGAAGGACGAAGTACCAAGGACGAAGGACGAAGGACGAACTACGAAGGACGAAGGACGAAGGAAGGAGGACTAAGGACGAAGGACGAAGGACGAAGGACGAAGGACGAAGGACGAAAGACGAAGGCCGAAGGCCGAAGGACGATGACGAAGGACGAAGGACGAATATCGAAGGACGAATATCGAAGGACGAATATCGAAGGACGAAGGACGAAGGGCGAAGGACGAAGAGGAAATAAAAAAATCTGTCAAAAAGACTTCTAAAGATTTTAATTACAATGAAAGTTCCCTGAAGCCTTAAAAATCGACGAAAAAGTCGTCTGAAGATTCAAAAATTTATTAAGCATTTCTGTAGATTGAAAAATCTGTCAAACGAATCTGTAAAAGTGCAAAATTCTATTTGGTTCACCTAAGGATGTAAAAATCACTCTAAAAGTCTTCTGAAGATTTGAAAATTAATCAAACAAGTCTAAAGATTAAAAAATCGATATATGAGATTTTTAAAAGTATAAAATTTCATGAAAGTCTGTTAGAGATTCCAAAATCGCTGAAAAAGGCTTCTGAAAGTTGGAAATTTAATGAGGCATTTCTAAAGACTAAAAAATCTGTCATAGTCACCTCAAACAGTTAAATATTCTGTAACAATACTCTGAAACTTCAAAAATTGTTTTTAAAATTGAAAAATCAATGAGGCACCTTGGAAATTAGTCTATTTTGTTTATTTTTTGTCATATTCATAAAAGATATGACAGGAAATAAAAAAAGACCTCTAAAGCTTTAAGACTCTATAAGAAGTACTTGAAAATCGCTGAAAAAGTCATCTGAGGATTGAAAAATTTATGAGGCATTTCCAAAGATTGGAAAATATTATAAAATCGCTGTAAAAGTCTTCTGAAGGTTCTAAAATCAATGAGGCAAGTTCTCAGAATGAAAAATGTATCGAAGAGATCTCTAAAGGTTTTTAGGAGTCTTTTAAAGATATGAATATCGCTGAAAAAGTTCTCACATCGCTGTGAATGTCTTCTGAAGGTTAGAAAATCAATGAGGCAAGTTCTCAGATTGAAAAATATATCGAAGAGATCTCTAAAGGTTTTAGGAGTCTTTTAAAGATATGAATATCGCTGAAAAAGTCCTCACATCGCTGTGAAAGTCTTCTGAAGGTTAAAAAATCAATGAGGCAAGTTCTCAGATTAAAAAATGTATCGAAGAGATTTCTAAAGGTTCTTAGGAGTCTTTTAAAGATATGAATATCGCTGAAAAAGTCCTCACATTGCTGTAAAAGTCTTCTGAAGGTTAGAAAATTAATGAGGCAAGTTCTCATATTAAAAAATGTATCGAAGAGATCTCTAAAGGTTTTTAGGAGTCTTTTAAAGATATGAATATCGCTGAAAAAGTCCTCACATTGCTGCAAAAGTCTTCCGAAGATTAAAAAATCAATGAAGCAAGTTGTCAGATTAAAAAATGTATCGAAGAGATCTCTAAAGGTTTTTAGGAGTCTTTTAAAGAGATGAATATCGCTGAAAAAGTCCTCACATCGCTGTGAACGTTTTCTGAAGGTTAGAAAATCCATGAGGCAAGTTCTCAGATTGAAAAATGTATCGAAGAAATCTCTAAAGGTTTTTAAGAGTCTTTTAAAGATATGAATATTGCTGAAAAAGTCCTCACATTACTGTGAAAGTCTTCTGAAGGTTAGAAAATCAATGCAACATGTTCTCAGATTAAAAAATGTATCGAAGAGATCTCCAAAGGTTTTTAGAAGTCTTTTAAAGATATGAATATTGCTGAAAAAGTTCTCACATCGCTGTAAAAGTCTTCTGAAGGTTCTAAAATCAATGAGGCAAGTTCTCAGATTGAAAAATGTATCGAAGAGATCTCTAAAGGTTTTTAGGAGTCTTTTAAAGATGTGAATATCGCTGAAAAAGTCCTCACATCGCTGTGAACGTCTTCTGAAGGTTAGAAAATCAATGAGGCAAGTTCTCAGATTGAAAAATGTATCGAAGAGATCTCTAAAGGTTTTTAGGAGTCTTTTAAAGATATGAATATTGCTGAAAAAGTCCTCACATCGCTGTGAACGTCTTCTGAAGGTTAGAAAATCAATGAGGCAAGTTCTCAGATTGAAAAATGTATCGAAGAGATCTCCAAAGGTTTTTAGGAGTCTTTTAAAGATGTGAATATCGCTGAAAAAGTCCTCACATAGCCAGTCGCTCCAGCATCTTTGAAAAAGTCCTCTGCAGATTAAAAATCAGTAAAGAATTTCTTTAAAATGAAAGGAATTCTTGCCAATTTTAAGCCTCTAGAAGACTTCTTATCAGTTTTTAGAAACTTCAGGAGAATTCCCATAGAATTTTAAATTTTTTGAAAATTGTCAAGATTTCAGAAGACTTCCTAAAACTTTCTAAATTTTCAGATGGTCGTCATAAGATCCTATATTTGGAGGTCACTCCCATAAATCTCAAGCTTCTTCAGAGCTTCCTAAAGAGATGAGTTCGTGAGGGCACTTGAAGAGATGAATTCGTAAGGGCATTTGAAGTCATAAGTTCGAACTGGCATTTAAAGAGATGAATTCGTAAGGGCATTTGAAGAGATGAATTCGTGAGGGCATTTGAAGAAATGAATTGGTAAGAGCATTTGAAGACATGAATTCGTAAGGGCATTTAAAGAGATGAATTCGTAAGGGCATTTGAAGAGATGAATTCGTGAGGGCATTTGAAGAAATGAATTGGTAAGAGCATTTGAAGACATGAATTCGTAAGGGCATTTGAAGAGATGAATTGGTAAGGACATTTGAAGTGTCAATTATTTAGAAAATTCATTTAGAACTCAATTTCTCTAGAGAATTGACACTACGATTGGTTAAACAATATGGAAAACCTAACAGTTTGAAACAAGAACCCATGATTGTAAAGTAACTTTTATACCAAATGTTACTTCTAAAGATTAGCATAACAAAAATGTTGACGAATAAATCTCTGCCAAACAAAGATAACATAATTATGGGAAAACTTCACCATAGAAGTAACAAAAACGCTTCAGCTAGCGAAAGCTTCCACAAACAGTGCAGTTGTATTTTAATAAAGTGCATTAACTCAATTAGAATGTATTGGGGGCTTTCGACATTTCAAAACCTATTACTTAACGCTTGACGAAACGAAGGGACCTTCCTCAAGGCTATTCCTCCAAATCGGGCAAAAGTCGCTTTTAAAATATGCACAAATTGCGAGAGGCCTTACCGGTCAACAGAGTTCGTAAGTCCGCGGGTACCTACATAGCGCGTTCACAGCACGTACACACACACCCGAATCCACGTGGTACCATTATGGTACTGATAGCAGCAGCGCTGATGCTGCTGGCCGAGAAGCAATTCCGGTACTGGAGTGGATAGGAGAGTGTGTCACGTCGCATAAGCCGCCGAAGAGGTGTGCCTTTGGAGATTTATTACATGAAATTTATGTCGCCAAACCTACTGGGTTATCTTCGCATCGGTTCCACTTGTGTGCGAGATTTATTCGCTACCAGTGTGCACCGCTACGTTTCGCATGGTGTACAAATCTTGTCTTATCCCCAGAATGGTACCACTTTGTCTTTGAAATTGTAGGTTAGAAGTCGCAACTGAATTTGGGTACCATACATCAAAGATTGGTGGTCGTAAAGGGCCGTATTTTTCCCTATAAAAACGCTACTTTCGGACCTATAACAAATCAAACATTAAATTAAAAGGACAATTAAACTTCCCCTTCCGGAGGAACCGTCCGCCCTCCGATGGAGTCATTTATCTGGCATTTACCAGAGGCTCCGGGCGATTGAAGAATTCATATGAATGGGAAAGGAAATCGGCGAAACTTAGTAATTTAACGCCGCCCCATGTTTGCGTAGCCTTAAGCGACATTCCAACGGTACCATGACACCGATCACTTCCAGTCGAGTCTTACCAAGTTCTTGGCAATCTACGTACGTACTTGAAGTACCACTTTGGCTGCTGGAGGCGTACTTGTGTTATCTTGGCGATTCGAAAGTAGCACGAGATTCAATATTGACATATTTTCTGTTTACGCTCATCGTTCGATCACCTGTTGTCTGCATCGAAGTTCCTTCCATCCCATTTGTTTGATTTACCATCGTAATTTGGTGGTCAATGGATTTTATGTTTGTTTTTTCAGACGAGTCAAAAAGCGAGAGTGAGAAGCTTTAACTCCTTCTGCATTCATTATTTGTTGTAATTTAAATAGCCCCGATTCAGTACCAATTGAGTTTTTCTTACTTTCATCACTAGATCACTTTTGGTCTTTGCTAAGTAATTTTGCCTGAAAAACTTTTTAATTTGTTGAAGTTTTGGAAGATTTTAGCAACTTGCGCTTGAATATTAATAGAATTTCTGCTCAAGTCCATCACTGGAGTACTTAATGTCTCTATCAAAGTACCCAAATTGTATGAACTTCCTTTAAACATTATCATCATGTATAGATGCTCTTTTATCTACCAACAGCCATTGGAAGTCCAATTAAATACAATTCCTTATTACTTGCAGCTTTCTCTAATGAATAATAATTACCAGTTATTTTAAAAACAATTACCAGCTAACTATATTGAATGCCCAATGAATTACAGTTTTAAAACCAACATAAAACCTTAATTGAGTTTGCATGAGGTTCTTCGATGTTTAACAATATGGTAAAATACCTCTTAAGGTTTAACAATCTATTAGACAGTATTTTAAAAGCTCTCTACTCTCTAATACAGTATTTTAAAAGCTTAGTATTCAGGAGGTACCTCCCATAATCAAGAAGCCATAAAATAGATCTCCAAAAGCTTCAAAGTCCATGAGACACTTTTGATGGCTTCAAGATATGAACACAAAGTTCACTGCCAATAGGAAAGCCATGTTCTCCACAAGTTTGGGACCCCAAAAACATTTGGTGGCCTCAAACTATAAAAATAAAATTCACAAGAGGCCTCTACTAATAAAAAAGCCATAAAATAGTTTTAAAGAGATTCCAAGTTAAGAAGAAGCCTCTGATAAGAGAAAAGCCACGAAATAGTTCATCAAAAGTTTGAGACTTCATAAGACACTTTTAATGACTTCAAACTATGAACGCAAAATTCACAAGAGGCTCCTGCTAACCGAAAAGCCACAAAAGAGTTCTCCAAAATTTTGAGAATCCATAAGACACTTCTGAAGGCTTTAAACTATAAAAATAAAATTCAGAAGAGAGCCCTAGTAACAGAAACTACTAACAGAAAGCCCATACAATAGTTCTCAAGAGTTCTCAAGTTTACAAGAGATCTCTGCTGATAGAAACGCCATGAAATAGTTTTCCAAAATTGTTAGAGTCTATAGGAAACTTTGAGGAACTTCAAAATATAAAAATAAAATTCACAAGAGAGCTCTACTAACAGAAAAGCAATAAAATAGTTCTGAAGAGTTTTTAGGTTTATAAGAAGCGTCTGCTAGTAGAAAATCCCTTAAATAATTCTCCACAAATTTGAGACTTTATAAGACACTTTTGTTGGCTTCAAACCATAAGCACAAAATTGACAAGAGGCCTCCGCTGACAAAAACGCCACAAACGAGTTCTCTAAAATTTTGAGACTCCATAAGACACTTTTGAGGACTTTAAACTATAAAAATAAAGTTCAGAAGAGAGCCCTATTAACAGAAAATCCATGCAATAATTCTGAAGAGTTCTCAAGTTTACAAGAGGTCTCTGCTAACAGAACAGCCATGAAATAATTTTCCAAAATTGTTAGAGTCTGAAGAAAACTTTTGAGAACTTCAGAATATAAAAATAAAATTTACAAGGGAGCTCTACTAACAGAAAAAAAATAAAATAGTTTTGAAAAATTTTTAGGTTTATAAGAGGCTTCTGCTAGTAAAAAAACCATAAAATAATTCTCCAAAAGTTTGAAACTCTTCAAGACACTTTGATGGCTTTAAATCATAAACACAAAATTCACAGGGGCCTCTGCTAACAAAAAAAAAACCACAAAAGAGTTCTCCAAAACTCTAAGATTCAATAAGATACTTTTGAGGGCTTTAACCTATAAAAATAAAATTCAGAAGAGAGCTCTACTAACAGAAAATCCATACAATAATTCTGAAGAGTTCTCAAGTTTACAAGAGGTCTCTGCTAACAGAAAAGTTATGAAATAGTTTTCCAAAATTGCTAGAATCTATAGAAAACTTTTGAGAACTTTAAAATATAAAAATAAAATTCACAAGAGATCTCTACCAACAGAAAAGCAATAAAATAGTTCTGAAGAGTTTATAAGTTTAAAAGAGGCTTCTGCTAGTAGAAAAAGCATAAAATAATTCTTTACAAATTTGAAACTTCATAAGACACTTTTGATGGCTTCAAACCATAAACACAAAATTGACAAAAGGCCTCTGCTAACAGAAAAGCCACAAAAGAGTTCTCCAAAACTTTGAGACCCTATGAGACACTTTTGAGGGCTTTAAACTATAAAAATAAAATTCAGAAGAGAGCCCTACTAACAGAAAATCCATACAATAATTCTGAAGAGTTCTCAAGTTTACAAGAGGTCTCTGCTAACAGAAAAGCCATGAAATAATTTTCCAAAATTGTTAGAGTCTATAGAAAACTTTTGAGGACTTCAAACTATAAAAATAAAATTCACAGAAGAACTTTACTAACAGAAAAGCAACAAAATAGTTCTGAAAAGTTTTTAAGTTTATAAGAGGCTTCTGCTAGTAGAAAAATCATAAAATAATTCTTCAAAAGTTTGAGACTTTATAAGAAACTTTTGATGGCTTCAAACCATAAACACAAACTCTACAAAAGGCTTCTGCTAACGGAAAAGCCACAAAAGAGTTCTCCAAAACCTTGACACTCCATAAAACACTTTTGAGAACTTTAAACTACAAAAATAAAATTCAGAAGAGAGCCCTACTAACAGAAAACCCATACAATAGTTCTAAAGAGTTCTCAAATTTACAAGAGGTCTCTGCTAACAGAAAAGCCATGAAATAGTGTTCCAAAGATGCTAGAGTCTATAGGAAAGTTTTGAGAACTTCAAAAGGTCTCTGCTAACAGAAAAGCCATGAAATAGTGTTTCAAAATTGTTACGGTCTATAGGAAACCTTTAAGACTTCAAACTATAAAAGTAAAATTCACAAGAGACCTTTACTAACAGCAAAGCAATAAAATAGTTCTGAATAGTTTATAAGTTTAAAAGAGGCTTCTGCTAGTAAAAAAATCATAAAATAATTCTTCAAAAGTTTGAGACTTCATAAGACACTTTTGATGGCTTTAAACCATAAACACAAAATTCACAAGAGGCTCCTGCTAACAGAAAAGCCACAAACGAGTTCTCCAAAACTTTGACACTCCATAAGACACTTTTGAGGGCTTTAAACTATAAAAATAAAATTCAGAAGAGAGCCCTACTAACAGAAAATCCATACAATAATTCTAAATAGTTCTCAAGTTTACAAGAGGTCTCTGCTAATAGAAAAGCCATGAAATAATTTTTCAAAATTGTTAGAGTCTATAGAAAACTTTTGAGGACTTCAAACTATAAAAAAAAATTACAGGAGACCTTTACTAACAGAAAAACAATAAAATAGTTCTAAAGAGTTTTTGGGTTTACAAGGGGCTTCTGCTAGCAAAAAAAACCATAAAATAAATCTCCACAAATTTAAGACTTTATAAGATACTTTTGATGGCTTCAAACCATAAACACAAAATTGACAAGAGGCCTCTGCTAACAAAAAAGCCACAAAAGAGTTCTCCTAAAGTTTGAGTCTCTATAATACACTTTTGATGGCTTCAAACTATAAACACAAAAGTCACAAGATGCTTCTGCTAACAGAAAAGCCATAAAAAAGCTCTCCAAAAGTTTAAAACTTCTTTAATCACTTTTGAGAGCTTCAAACCATAAAAATAAAATTCACAAGAGAAGCCCTACTAACAGAAAAACTATAAACTAGTTCTCTAAAAGTTTCAGAGTCCATAAAAAACTTTTGGGGGCTTCAAACTATAAAAATAAAATTTACAAGAGGCCTTTACTAACAGAAAAGCCATAAAATAGTTCTGAAGAATTCTTAAGTTCATAAGAGGCTTCTGCTAGTAGAAAAATCATAAAATAATTCTCCACAAAGCAGAAAAGCCATGAAATAGTTTTCCAAAAGTTTGAGATTTTATAGGACACTTTTGATGGCTTCAAACTATACAAATAAAATTCACTAGAGAAGCGCGTTCGGGTGCGGCCGATCACACACGAAGTGAATATTCTTAGTATATAAGGGTTAAATTTAAGATTAGATGTTAGTTTCTCTCTGAAGATGACAGCTTGGCTGTCGAAACGCGTTAGAGCAACCTTTGTTGTGTTTTTTAATTTTTCTTGGTTTCAGGGGACAAGTTCTGTGTTTCAATTTTTGAAGATAACCAAGGACCAGTCCGTTCCATCAAACGTTTTTCAATCTTTGGAGCTGCCTCATTGATTTTCTCACCTTCAGAGGACTTTTTTAGCGATTTGCATATCTTCAGAAGACTGAAATAGAATTTTGTGCTTTAAAAGATCTCTTTGAGAGATTTTTTAATCTTTGGAGCTACTTCATTGATTTTCTAACCTTCAGAGAACTTTTACAGCGATTTTCATATCTTCAGGAGACGCGAATAGAAGGTCGTACTTTAAAAGATCTTTTTGGTAGACTTTCCCATCTTTGGAGCTGCCTCATTGATCTTCTTACTTTCAAAGGACTTTTACAGCAATTTTTATATCTTCAGAAGACTCGAATAAAATTTTGTGCTTTGAGAGATCTCTTTGACAGATTTTTCAATCTTTGGAGCTGGCTCATTGATTTTTAACCTTTAGAGGATTTTTACAGCAATTTTCAGGAAACTCAAATTGAATTTCGTATTTTGAGAGATCTCTTTGACACGTTTTTCAATCTTTGGAGCTGCTTCATTAATTTTCTTACCTTCAGAGGACTTTTCCAGCGATTTGCATATCTTCAGAAGACTGAATTAGAATTTTGGGCTTTAAAAGATCTCTTTGAGAGATTTTCAAATCTTTGGAGCTACTTCATTGATTTTTTAACCTTCAGAGAACTTTTACAGCAATTTTCATATCTTCAGAAGACGTAAGTAGAAGGTCGTAATTTAAAAGATCTTTTTGATAGACTTTCCCATCTTTGAAGCTGCTTCATTGATCTTCTTACTTTCAAAGGACTTTTGCAGCAATTTTTATATCTTCAGGAGACTCGAATAAAATATTTTGTGCTTTGAGAGATCTCTTTGACAGATTTTTCAATCTTTGGAGCTGGCCCATTGATTTTTAACCTTTAGAGGATTTTTACAGCAATTTTAAGGAAACTCAAATTGAATTTCGTATTTTGAGAGATCTCTTTGACACATTTTTTAATCTTTGGAGCTGCTTCATTAATTTTCTTACCTTCAGAGGACTTTTCAGCGATTTGCATATCTTCAGAAGACTGAATTAGAATTTTGGGCTTTAAAAGATCTCTTTGAGAGATTTTCAAATCTTTGGAGCTAATTCATTGATTTTTTAACCTTCAGAGAACTTTTACAGCAATTTTCATATCTTCAGAAGACGTAAGTAGAAGGTCGTAATTTGAAAGATCTTTTTGGTACACTTTCCCATCTTTGAAGCTGCCTCATTGATCTTCTTACTTTCAAAGGACTTTTGCAGCAATTTTCATATCTTCAGGAGACTCGAATAAAATATTTTGTGCTTTGAGAGATCTCTTTGACAGATTTTTCAATCTTTGGAGCTGGCCCATTGATTTTAACCTTTAGAGGATTTTTACAGCAATTTTAAGGAAACTCAAATTGAATTTCGTATTTTGAGAGATCTCTTTGACACTTTTTTTAATCTTTGGAGCTGCTTCATTAATTTTCTTACCTTCAGAGGACTTTTCCAGCGATTTGCATATCTTCAGAAGACTGAATTAGAATTTTGGGCTTTAAAAGATCTCTTTGAGAGATTTTCAAATCTTTGGAGCTACTTCATTGATTTTTTAACCTTCAGAGAACTTTTACAGCAATTTTCATATCTTCAGAAGACGTAAGTAGAAGGTCGTAATTTAAAAGATCTTTTTGATAGACTTTCCCATCTTTGAAGCTGCTTCATTTACCTTCTTACTTTCAAAGGACTTTTACAGCAATTTTCATATTTTCAGGAGACTCGAATAGAATATTTTGTGCTTTGGGAGATCTCTTTGACAGATTTTTCAATCTTTGGAAGCTGGCCTCATTGATTTTTAACCTTAAGAGTATTTTTACAGCAATTTTCAGGAGACTCAAATTGAATTTCGTATTTTGAGAGATCTCTTTGACACGTTTTTCAATCTTTGGAGCTGCTTCATTAATTTTCTTACCTTCAGAGGACTTTTCCAGCGATTTGCATATCTTCAGAAGACTGAATTAGAATTTTGGGCTTTAAAAGATCTCTTTGAGAGATTTTCAAATCTTTGGAGCTACTTCATTGATTTTTTAACCTTCAGAGAACTTTTACAGCAATTTTCATATCTTCAGAAGACGTAAGTAGAAGATCGTAATTTGAAAGATCTTTTTGGTACACTTTCCCATCTTTGGGGCTGCCTCATTTACCTTCTTACTTTCAAAGGACTTTTACAGCAATTTTCATATTTTCAGGAGACTCGAATAGAATATTTTGTGCTTTGAGAGATCTCTTTGACAGATTTTTCAATCCTTGGAGCTGGCTCATTGATTTTTAACCTTTAGAGGATTTTTACAGCAATTTTCAGGAAACTCAAATTGAATTTCGTATTTTGAGAGATCTCTTTGACACTTTTTTTAATCTTTGGAGCTGCTTCATTAATTTTCTTACCTTCAGAGGACTTTTCCAGCGATTTGCATATCTTCAGAAGACTGAATTAGAATTTTGGGCTTTAAAAGATCTCTTTGAGAGATTTTCAAATCTTTGGAGCTACTTCATTGATTTTTTAACCTTCAGAGAACTTTTACAGCAATTTTCATATCTTCAGAAGACGTAAGTAGAAGATCGTAATTTGAAAGATCTTTTTGGTACACTTTCCCATCTTTGGAGCTGCCTCATTGATCTTCTTACTTTCAAAGGACTTTTGCAGCAATTTTCATATCTTCAGGAGACTCGAATAAAATATTTTGTGCTTTGAGAGATCTCTTTGACAGATTTTTCAATCTTTGGAGCTGGCTCATTGATTTTTAACCTTTAGAGGATTTTTACAGCAATTTTAGGAAACTCAAATTGAATTTCGTATTTTGAGAGATCTCTTTGACACGTTTTTCAATCTTTGGAGCTGCTTCATTAATTTTCTTACCTTCAGAGGACTTTTCCAGCGATTTGCATATCTTCAGAAGACTGAATTAGAATTTTGGGCTTTAAAAGATCTCTTTGAGAGATTTTCAAATCTTTGGAGCTACTTCATTGATTTTTTAACCTTCAGAGAACTTTTACAGCAATTTTCATATCTTCAGAAGACGTAAGTAGAAGGTCGTAATTTGAAAGATCTTTTTGGTACACTTTCCCATCTTTGGAGCTGCCTTATTGATCTTCCTACTTTCAGAGGACTTTTACAGCGATTTTTATATCTTCACAAAACTGGAATAGAATTTTGTGCTTTAAAAGATCTCTTTGAGAGATTTCTTTAATCTTTGGAGCTACCTCATTGATTTTCTAACCTTCGGAGAACTTTTACAACGATTTTCATATCTTCAGGAGACGCGAATAGAAGGTCGTACTTTGAAAGATCCTTTTGGTAGACTTTTGGAGCTGTCTCATTGATCTTCTTACTTTGAGAGGACTTTTACAGCGATTTTTATATTTTCAGGAGACCCCAATGGAATTTTGTTCTTTGAGAGATTTCTTTGACAGATTTTTTAATCTTTGGAGCTGGCTCATTGATTTTCAATTTTAAGAGGATTTTTACAGCGATTTTCAGGAGACTCGAATTGAATTATGTTTTTTGAGAGATCTCTTTGGCAGGTTTTTCAATTTTTGGAGTTGTCTCATTGATTTTCTCTCCTTCGGTGGACTTTTTCAACGATTTTCATATCTTCAAAAGACTGAAATAAAATGTCGTGCTTTATGAAATTCCGGTGAGAGATCTTTTAATCTTTGAAGCTACCTCATTGATTTACTATCATTCTCCAGAGGACTTTAACAGCAATTTTCCTATTTTCAGGAGACTGGAATGAAATTTTTTACTTTAAAAGATCTCTTTGACAGATTTTTCAATCTTTGGAACTGGCTCATTGATTTTTGACCTTCAAAGGACCTTTTCCAAATTTTATAAAAATTCAGGAGACTTGAATAGAATTTCGTACTTTGGGAGATTTCTTTGATAGATTTTTCAATCTTGCGTCATTAATTTTTCAATTTTAAGAGAACTTTTTCAGCATTTTCCATAAGTTTAGAAGGCTCTCATTAAAATTTTAGAAATCTCTCTGATTTCCTGAAGGATCTTTGATCGGTTTTTTTTCGTGTGGTCTGTTTAATAGATTTTTCAATCTTGCGTCATTAATTTTTCAATTTTAAGAGAACTTTTTCAGCATTTTCCATAAGTTTAGAAGGCTCTCATTAAAATTTTAGAAATCTCTCTGATTTCCTGAAGGATCTTTGATCGGTTTTTTTTTCGTGTCATCTGTTTGATAGATTTTTCAATCTTGCGTCATTAATTTTTTAATGTTTAGAGAACTTTTTCAGCATTTTCCATAAGTTTAGAAGGCTCTCATTAAAATTTTAGAAATCTCTCTGATTTCCTGAAGGATCTTTGATCGGTTTTTTTTTCGTGTCATCTGTTTGATAGATTTTTCAATTTTTTAAAGTATTTCATTGATTTTCCAGTTTTTTCAGCAACTTTCAAATCTTCAGAAAACTCTCGCAGAATTTCAAACTTTTAGAGGTCACTCTGGTGGCTTTTTCATGTATTGTCGTTTTTTTGGTAAATTTTTCTGATTTTTTACCTGCCTTTTTAATTAGTTATTAGCAGTTTTTTCAGCAACTTTCAAATCTTCAGAAAACCCTCGCAGAATTTCAAACTTTTAGAGGTCACTCTGGTGGCTTTTTCATGTATTGTCGTTTTTTTGGTAAATTTTTTTGATTTTTAAACTGCATTTTTAATTAGTTATTAGCAATTTTTAAAGCTTTAAGGCTTCACAAAGCTCTCAAGTAATTTCAAACTTTCGAAAATTGTTTAACAAGTTTTTTAATCTATAGAATTGCGTCATTGATTTTTCAACCTTCAGAAGTATTTTACAGCGATTTTGGAATTTCCAGAAGACTCCCATAAACTTCGAAACCTCAGAGATCTCTTTGACAGATGTTCTGATCTTTGGATTTGCTTTATTGATTTTTTAACGTGCAGAAAATTAAAATCCTCTGCAGATTAGGTCAAACAATTTTAAAATATTCAGAGGGAAGTCTCTATGGCAGATTTTCCAATCTACAAAACTGTTTCTTTGATTTGTCAACCTTCAGAAGTATTTTTTAGTGATTTTTAAATCTTCAGAAAACTCAAATCGAATTTGGTATTTTCAGATATTTTATTGGTAGATTTTTCAATCTTTAGAAATGCGTCCTTGATTTTTCAATCTTTAGAGAATTTTTTCACTAAATTTTCTGGATTCTGGATTGTGGGTTGCCTAAAGTTTAGGCCAGCACTTAGGCTACCCTTTCTGGGCCCATTGTGCTATCCCCGTGATTGAGGTGTCCTTGGTCATTTTTTTACTGATTTTCAACCCACAAAATCTTGGTACCAAACTTTATGTGGTTAATACAGGATTATACTTTTTCCGGGATTGGACCGTGTCAAAGAACTACTAAAAGTGTTCATGTGTGTGGTTAAATTCTGCAATTGGCCATTTTTTATTTTTCTTTTTTGCATATTCCCTCAGATTCCTCTTTTCATCTATTTTTCTTTCTTTGTTCCTGAAGAAGCCCCCTACGAGGGTGGGCGAAAGTAGTAGTAGTTCTTTGACACGGTCCAATCCCGGAAGAAGTATATCCTGTACTGACTCTGGCCGTGGAAGTCTTCGTTATCATATGGTTAGATTCTTTTTAAAGTTTGTAAACTAGAATTGGATGCCATTAACAGGTTGAACTCTATTTCGTTTATTTTAGACCAAATTGTTTCCAAGCTATCAATTCTAACAAAATTGAAGCTATCAAATGGAATTTTTGCGTACTGCATTCCCACTGCGTGTCAGTGTCTTATTCATAATCGCTATCAAAATTCTTCTGTTATTTTTTTAAGCTATCGGAGGTGCAAAGTTTGTTTTATTGTTTCATTACGATAAAGAATTATTTCTATGAACAATGGGGTGGCAATCGCTAGAACTGATATCTTCCGATTAAAAAAATCACATCGTCGCTATAAAAGCGTTGCTAAGCGTCGACGATTTTAGTAAAGTGTTGAAATTCGTGTCAGTTAAAGTGTTCGAAAAACTCAACAAGAAAAAAGGTCATTGGGCAAAGAAACATCCACCGAAATCGAGAGGGAAGCTTACAATCCAACGGTAAATTGAACTTTTACTGTTATCAGGATTTTTATTGATGGGGAAAATTTTTGGTGGACGCTTGGGACGAACGTTGTTAAGCTTTTTTTACTTCTGGTCTATTTTTTTTTCTCTAAATACAGCTTTTTCGTGGGTTGATCATCATTCAACATTTGGCCTGATATCGTGTCGATATACTCCCTCTGTCTCTGCATCCTCTTCTATTTCTCTGTCTCTCTGTCTCTCTGTCTCTCTGTCTCTCTGTCTCTCTGTCTCTCTGTCTCTCTGTCTCTCTGTCTCTCTGTCTCTCTGTTTCTCTGTTTCTCTGTTTCTCTGTTTCTCTGTCTCTCTGTCTCTCTGTCTCTCTGTCGCTCTGTCTCTCTGTCTCTCTGTCGCTCTGTCTCTCTGTCTCTCTGTCTCTCTGTCTCTCTGTTTCTCTGTTTCTCTGTCTCTCTGTCTCTCTGTCTTTCTGTCTCTCTGTCTCTCTGTCTCTCTGTCTCTCTGTCTCTGTCTCTCTGTCTCTCTGTCTCTCTGTCTCTCTGTCTCTCTGTCTCTCTGTCTCTCTGTCTATCTGTCTATCTGTCTCTCTGTCTCTTTGTCTCTCTGTCTCTCTGTCTCTCTGTCTCTGTCACTCTGTCTCTCTCTCTCTGTCTCTCTCTCTCTCTCTTTCTCTCTCTCTCTCTCTCTCTCTCTCTCTCGCAATCTCTCTCTCGCAATCTCTCTCTCGCAATCTCTCTACTTTTCCCACTCTTCCTTTATTCGATCTTTCTATCTTCCCTTTTCTTCTTCTTGAATTTGGAAACATTTAAGATCTGGGGGTCTGCTTAAAGGCTCAAAAATGTTGTGAATTAAGTAACCAAGGGGAGGTAAAGTCTCCCCTTGGGATCGTCTTAAATTACAATGGCGGGATGTAGGTCTAGAATTTGAAAAGCCAAACGCCAGTGACTGTTACTGTTGTTACTTTCAGATGAAGCTTGTCCTCCTCTTGATAGCCATGGCGGCCAAAGCTATGACCGTCGATCCGCCTCCGCTGTCCGCTCCAGCGCCGGTGCAGGACGATTTACAGGACATTTGGAATTTGATACCCATGGACAAGATCAAACAAATCGCCGAGAAATACCTGGCCACCGACCAGGAAGTCCAAAATCTCGTCCTCTTCTTCCAAAGTCCAGAATACCGCACGATGGTCGATGCGATCAAAGCGACCCCCCAATGGCAACGTCTGACCAACTATTTGAGGGAGAACGCGGGCGTCGACATTGAAATGCCTTTTAAAGAACTCTCGAAGATCTTCCACGAGTTGGAGGTGCCTGGGAAACCAAGAGCTAAGCGGAATCTTAATGAGTTTGTTCAAGAGGTAGAGGAGAATCTTCCTTTGGGGAAGATGATTGCGATGGTTAGGAACAAGATGGAAAATAGCGACTCTTTCAAGAATTTTTTGGAGGTTATGTCGCGCAAAGAAGTGAGCGAGATGGTGCGCGATGTACTCGAACTTCCTGAAACTCGAGCACTGTTTGAAAAGTTCGAAAGTTTGGGTTTCAACGTCAAGGAAACTTTCAAGTTGACAGCAAGCTTTTTAAATTGGGAAGAAGATGATCGACATCGGAAGACGAGATCGGTTAGAACCGATGACGAAACTTTTTTCGTTATGGCGATGCCTACGAATGCGATACAGGCAGTCGTTAAGCAACATTTGGAGAAAGATCCCGGATTCGTTGGGGCTATGGCGTTCTTCCATGGTCCGCAATGGAGCGTGATCCTTCATGAGGTGCTGAAGCAGCCAGAATGGAAAGCTGTTACGAGGTACCTCTTTGAGCATCGTGTTGACTACTTGAGTCTGTTCGAGTACCTGGAAGGTTTCGTTAAACACTGCAATCACACTGGGGCCAATCAGCCTCCAAATCTGAGACCTTTTTTGAAGGATCTTTCCACCAACGTGCTCTCTTTGGGGGATTTTTTGGACCTTTATAACTATCACATGTTTCATATGCCTTATTTGGCTGAAATCTACACTCATATCTCGTCGTTGCGCTTTAGGGATTTGAGTGATGATTTGCTGGATGCCAAAGGAACCAAACATATGATGCTGAGTCTGTCCCAGATTGGGGTGGATTGTAATGGAATGGTGCTCAAATTGAGAAAGTGGCTTCGTTGGGAGCGCGACTTCGTTAACTTCTATTAAACATAGCTTTCATATTTTTTAGTTTTGTTTTGATTTGTGATGTATTTATTATGTATTACGTTGTTTTTTCTTTGTTTGCCTCTGCTTTACCCAATAAAGGGATGAATTGAATTCTCTTTCTTATATCTCTTTTATGCAATGAATCTTATCATTTAATCAACATAAAGAAGAATATGCCCAGTCATTTAAAAATCTGCGAAGGTGTGAACTCGTGAAAGGCTTCTAGAAAAGAAAGAAGGTTTCTTAAAAAAGTTGGTCTTCTCATGTTTCTGAGGGCTCAAGAATCTCTTACAAAAATTTGAAGGACTGAAGGCTCAAAAATCCACTAAATCCACCAACTGCAGTGGAAAGGTAATAAAAATGTTGGGCAATCTATAGAAACTCTTCAAAGCCTCAGCAAATTTGGTCCTAAAGTTGCAGTTTGAGCTGAACGTTAACCAGGTTTGGTTCGAGTGCAATAAGTGCACGCTTCCGCCTTCTATTCGCTTCCCACAGAACCTAGAGCAGAATGTTGAAATTCAAACATAGTTCCCAGTTGAAATTTTTATTTCATCGGGCTGGCATAATATTTATTTCTAATTTTATCTCCAACTGGGACGGAGGTGACGGTGTCGAATGTGGATCGGGAATGAAAGTGCGCTATGGGTAACACACATGTCAAACCGCATCCAACACCGAGAACCAACAAGAAACAAGTGCACTGGAAAGCAGCAGGTAAGCCACTTTGATTAACATGGTGGATTTCTTGATTATCAACGTACATTTGGTTCATTCTGATCTCGGTGCCTTATAGAGTACACTCACACTTAACAGATGAGTTGGGTTATTTTTATACTTATTGAAGTGGTGAATTCGAATCTGTGGAACGCGTATTTTTATCTCGTTTGACTTTTGCCACTGAAAAACAATTCGCGTTTGGCATTTTTGTCCAAGAAAATACGTAATGTACGTTCTCGTTTGTAGGCTTCAAAATCCCTAACATTCCAAACGTTCGGTTAGCATAACAAACACCATCAAGAACCTCAATCGACATTTCTTTCAATAAAACTCAATTTTATTAAGAAATTATCTAATATCGATTTCAGTCAAGCGAAAGGGAAATTTTTTCACATTTTCTAATCATTAAATGGATCTGAATCTTGTCCCAACTTTTTGCTTTTAAAATTGAACCTTGAGCTCTACTGTGGTGCTTCTTAAATCAATCATGAAATTTGAAGCTCAGAATTTTGAGGCACAACTTTTGAGTCTTCGATGACGTGGCATCCAATGTGATAATCAAATTAAAATGGAAGCAATTGAGTCTAAATTTGTTGATCTTCCAATTGAGCTTCAAGTCAACAATTGATCTTCGAGTAGATCATCTAACAGGAATAAAAGAACGTTCTTAATTACTTACAGATCGACCATCACCTCCGGGCAAACCCTCACTAGTAACAAACAACGGAACCAACACCGATCTAATCAAAATATGCTGGAGGAAGCCTTCAAGCGATGGCGGTTCCCCCATAACCGGTTACCTCGTAGAACATCGTCGCACCGGATCCACCCAATGGACCAATTCCACCCCTCTAATGGTTCCATTTCTAGAGCTCACCGTCAGTGGTTTAGAAGCCGGATGGCGCTACCAATTCCGCGTTAGAGCCCAAAACGCTGTCGGTTTATCCGACCCGAGCGAACTCTCGGAACCATTTACAGTGACCTTGCAGAAATCCTCAATCACAGCACCCAGATTTCTCAAGGAACTTCATGATACTGTAGCGCTTGAAGACGAAAAGGCAGAATTCAGCGTTGAATTTTTAGGACAACCACAACCAATCGTCAAATGGTTTAAGGATAACTTCGAAATATTCAGCACCAGAAGAATTCGAATACTTACGGAAGTGGACAAAAGTACTTTGACGATACACCAAAGCGCTTTGTCCGATGAAGGGGAAATTAAATGTACCGCGACGAACAGAGCTGGACACGCTTCCACTAAAGCTAAATTAACACTGGAAGCTACCCCCAGCATCCGACTGGCGAGGCAATTTGAAAACGGCCTAGTTTTCGAAGTAAACGAACCCATAAGGATAAAAGTAGCAATCGCGGGGCGACCACCCCCATTAGTATTCTGGTCACACAACGGAGAATCCATCCAAAACAGCGAACGTTACATCATAGAACACGGCGATCGCTTCTCCATCCTACAAATAAACAACGCCCAAAGACACGACACTGGGGAATACCAAATCAAAGCAGTCAACAAACTAGGCGAAGACACAGCTTCTTTCCCGATTACAGTCACCGATGTTCCATCACCACCCGGACGAGCCAGAGTCGTCATGACTCTAGGAAGATCAGTAACTTTAGCCTGGAGTTCCCCCAAAGACGACGGCGGCGCCAAAGTCGGCAATTACATTGTCGAATACTGCCGCATCGGCTGGAACGTCTGGCTTAAAGCCGCCAAAAGTCGAAACCTCACCACAATCCTCGGCGACCTAGTCGAAGGAAGCGAATACAAATTCAGAATCAAAGCCGAAAGCCCCTACGGCATCAGCGACCCGAGCGACGAATCCGACGTCATCTTCATCCCTGACCCCAAGCGCGGCATCCTCGAACCCGGCACTATCCGCAGCAGGAGTTTACCCAGAGACGAAGAAAGTTTACCATCGAGGGCCATCCTGAGAAAGCAACGGATGATGCGATCTAGATCGTCATCAAGGACCTCGCTAGTGCCGATACTGGACGAAGAGGAAGAAGAGGAGGAAGCGCCCCCGGTTCGACCACAACGAAAGCAGAAGAGTCCATCCAAGTCACCAACACCGTCCCCGCGACTGAAACGCAAGAGTCTATTGGCTAAGTTAACCACGGGCGAAAACCAGGTGAACCCATTGAACTTAGACAGAAATTCCATGGCGAGGGAGTTAGCTTATGGCATTCCAGAAAGATTCAATCAGCAGAACTTTGGCGAACGAAATGGTGCCCAAGTTGACAATCCTGAAACAAGAGTTAGGAACTTTGCAGGCGACTCTAAAGTCGTTGGCAGCTTCGGCGTCGTTGGTAGTTTAGAAAACAATTCCCAAGGTTTGGGAAACGTTTCCCAAAGTATTGGGGACGTTTCCCAAGATTTTGGAAACGTTTCCCAAAGTTTTGGAAACGTTTCCCAAGATTTTGGAAACGTTTCCCAAGGGTTTGGAAACGGTTCCCAAGGTTTTGGAAACGTTTCCCAAGGTTTTGGAAACGTTTCCCAAGGTTTTGGAAACGCTTCTGCAGCTACCAACAGCTTCGGAACCACTTCTCAAACTAGCACAACTTTTGAAGATACTCATCAAGATGTTGGGAACGTTTCTAAAGCTGCCAATGATTTTGGAAACGTTTCCCAAGGTTTTGGAAACGTTTCCGAAGGTTTTGGAAACGTTTCCCAAGGTTTTGGAAAGGTTTCCCAAGGTTTTGGAAACGTTTCCCATGGTTTTGGAAACGCTTCTGCAGCTACCAACAGCTTCGAAACCACTTCTCAAACTAGCACAACTTTTGAAGATACTCATCAAGCTGTTGGGAACGTTTCTAAAGCTGCCAATGATTTTGGAAACGCTTCCCAAGATGACAGTGGTTTCGTAAACGCTTCTCAAGGTGCCAAAGGATTTGGGAACGTTTCTCATATTACCAGCAGCTTTGGAAACGCTTCCCAGACTGCCAATTGTGGAAGCGTATCCCAGGCTGCCAATTTTGGAAACGCCTCCCAAACAGAAAATTTTGGAAACGCTTCCCAAGCTGCCAATTTTGGAAACGCTTCCCAGGCTGCCAATTTTGGAAACGCTTCCCAGGCTGCCAATTTTGAAAACGCTTCCCAGGCTGCCAGTTTTGGAAACGTCAGTGCTTTTGGAAACGTCAGCGGCTTTGGAAACGTCGTCAGCGGTAGTGGAAACGTCGTCAGCAGTAGTAGAAACGTCGTCGGGGGTTTCGGGAACAATTGTCAACCTGTCAAGAGTTTTGGAAACGATTCCCACCACGTTGGAGGCACCCACGACGAGTCCCAAGTTGTCAAAAATTTTGGAAACGCTTCCCAGGCTGCCAATTTTGGAAACGCTTCTCAGGCTGCCTATTTTGGAAACGCCTCCCAGGCTGCCCATTTTGGAAACGCTTCTCAGACAGCCAATTTTGGAAACGCTTCCCAGGCTGCCAATTTTGGAAACGCTTCCCAGGCTGCCAGTTTTGGAAACGTGGGAGGCTTTGGAAACGTCAGCGGCTTTGGAAACGTCGTCGGCGGTAGTAGAAACGTCGTGGGGGGTTTCGGGAACAATTGTCAACCTGTCAAAGGTTTTGGAAACGATTCCCACCACGTTGGGGGCATCCACGAGTCCCAAGTTGTCAAAAATTTTGGAAACGGTTCACAAACTGTCAGCCGAGTAAGAAACGATTCCCATGGCAGTGGAAATTTTGACAATGATTCTCGAGGTGTTGGGAACACTTTTTACAGATTTGGGAACGATTGGCAAGGTGGAAGTGGTAAAATGGGCACACGAATGTTGCCAAATGATAAACAGAGGTCGCTGAGTCCGCTCGCTTTCAAGGGCAATCAGCAGTCGGGGAGTTCCGAATTGATGCTGGTCCTGTATCCGGAGGAAAAACAGACAGGTAATAGAATTAGAGAAGCTGCGTTAATTTTACTGACACGCAAACTGCACCAATTTCAACTGAATTTGTTATAAAAGCAACTTTTGGTTTAAACTTTGATAAATTCTTTATTGAAAATTTCTCCTACATTAATCCATTTATTAAAAAACAGTAACCTGCATTAATTTCAAATTTAAAGCTGAAGATCTGTTGTAATTTTTACTTACGCGTCAAATTTCAGGATCCACCAGCTTCAGGAATATGGGTTACAGCTTCGAGGAGAACGCAGTGGCACCACCCACATCTCTTTCAGCTCCCGAACTCGGAATGGAGATGCCAACCTTTGACAATCTCCGACCGTTCGCCAGCTCCACAGAGCTGATGCACTTCCACCAACTGGAAAAAATTAACCAAGAAGCTTTAGCCGAAGAGATCAAACGTCAGTTGCAGAAGAACGCCCAACTTGGTAGACGATTGAGCTTAGACATTCCCACTATTCAAATCAACTCTCAAATCAATCAGGATATAGTAGGTTTGGAAAATCAACAAAGAAGATTATCAGCGGGCGTGGTACCAACACCTCAAACCTTGTGGGCGCAAAGACGACTAAGCCTTAAAACCTCCAACGAAATGGGTAATTTACTCCCGAATAAGTTACGCAAATTCCCAGACAGTCCCGAAAGCCGCCAGGAGCTAGATAAGCTTCTTAAGAGATCAGCTTCCGAGGAATTAGAACGTCGAGAGTTGGAAGCCTTCAAAGAACGAGTATCCTTGAGCGCCCAATCTAGTTTTGAGCGCAGAAGCATAGAAGTCGTGGAGGAAGAGGGCGAATACACCGTTTCAGAAACAGACACAGATTCCTCAGAAGATGACCGTCTTCTAGACATTGAACCTCCTCTAATTCGAAGTCCAGATGAAGAGTTGCAAACGTACCGACCTGGTGGTATGGCGATGGTAGCGCAATCACCACCCAGGCAGCTCATAAATACCCCACCAGCAAGGAAAATCACCGATGAACCCTTCGAAATATTAAGGGTTAAGAAGCAACCACCCGATCCTAGTTTGATACCAAAACCTATCTTAAAAAAGAAGCCAAACGATGGATTCACTGGTAATGGGGAGGTGCCCAATCATGGTAGAAGTTTGGGGAAATTTAACAGCACTTTTCAAAGGCCTAGGTCGCAATCTTTGACGCCCTCGCCATTTCGTACTTTTATACCAGAACCAAAACCGTTGGAACTTCCAATATCCAAGAGATCCCAGTCGGTTACTAGGGATGGCGAAAGTGAAGGAAGAAGAGGGAGCATTTCAACTTTGGCAAAATTGTCTACTGTTGCAGGTAGGAAGACGTCATTTTCAACCAATCATAGACTACATTTATCATATGCCAATTGATTGGTTCAATATTTGGCCCCTTTTTTCCCAAAGTTTTAGTTTGGTGAAATGGACTGGTCCTTGGTTATCTTCAAAAATTAAACTACAAATCTTGTCCCCTAAAAGCAAGAAAGATTGGACTAACCTCTTTTGTGTTTTTTATTCTTTCTTCTTCAGGAGAGAAGATTTGTAGTTCAAATTTAAAGTCTTCGTTAATTTAGCTGAAATATGCAACAACAAAAAATACGTCCACAAGGTTTTAAATCATTACTGATGATCATTTTATTGTTCTGGGACTTCCCTTTGTTGAAGACTGTTTAAAGAAAAACGTACTAACCCAAAATCGTTAACTTTACTAACTCAAACTCAACTAGACTGGATCTTCTGAAGATAACTTCTGGAATCATTAGTAGATTTGTGAAGAAGTGTTCATCTTTTGCAGGTGCAAGCGTGGTTATTCCAGGGAAGTTAATGGATCGACGCAAAGACGAAGAAGAAGCCAAAGTAGTGGCTGATCACTACGCAGATATCGTGAAGAATTACGGCCAAAGGAACAAAAGCCAAATTCCCCTCTACATGGACAAAGAAAGACTGAAACAAATGGAAGAAAAAGACAAGCAGAAACGAGAAGAATACTCCCCGAGTCATCCCAATAGCACCAAAGCGACTTCGACCGAATCCGAATACTCCCAAAGCGAATCTGTCGTAAGCGACAACAGCACGAAGGACCATCGAGAGAACGTAACCAAAAGATTCATCCGAAAGCGCGGCGACAGAACCTCCCCAGTGTTGAGAAAGCGGGACTATCGCGAGCAAGGATACAATAGAACGCCATCCGCATCCCCAAGTCGCCTGAAAGACAACACTAGCACCCCCCAAATGTCAAGAAGGTACTCGAGTGGACCCCGAGAAAATTCTAAAACACCCCCTCGTCAACCAGAAGATTCTCTACCATATGGGAGTCGGCCAAAAATTTCTAAGGCTTCTTTGGTGCTTGGGGGTCGACCACCTGACTCTAAAACTACTCCAAGTCGACTTCAAGATTCTGGGTTGGATGGGGGTCGACCTCGAGGTGATACCAAAACTCAGAGGGGACGTCGTGGTAGCTCGGATTCCTCCAGGGCATCTCCAGGCAGAAATTACTCTAGATTACCGTCGAAATCCCCTTTGAGGGCCTCGCCTGTTAGACGGCGAGATGCCAGGACTAGCGTTTCGCCTGGTCGTACGCGCGATAGATCTAGCGTTCGATATGAGAATTGGAGACAAAGCTTTAGTAAGTCGCCGTCGCCGATGAGGTCGCACGATGGTAGGATTCGGTCTTCTTCTGGTGTGAGAAGAACGCCGGAGTCCTTTAGGAAGAGCGTGTCGCCGGGGCGGCGTCTGACTAGGGAGAGTACGACGCAGACTTCGTTTAGGTTGTTGGGGTTGGAGGTGGATGATTTCTCGCGCACTTCTTCGCCGATAGATGCGTTGAGGCAGGAGCAACTTTTGGCAGAAGCTACAGAGCATGTTAGAGGGACTGTTGATTACGCGACGGATTTTGCGATGTTTATTGTAGCCTGTTGGCTGTATATGTTTAAAAACGAACTGTATGCTGTACCGGTGCTGCTTATTATGGTTTATAGACAGCTCGGACAGGAAATAAGAAGACGTTTACCAGCGTGGGTGCTTAAAAGAATCGATGGTAGACGCAAGAGGAAATAAATGGAAAATTATTATTATCTTCCTAGTCAATTCTTTATTTTAAGTGTTTTCCATACCAAAAATCTTCTCAAGACAATTTTATACCTAGATCTTTATCTATAATTAGAGATATTTCCCAAGTTTCTGTTGGAAATTCAATAAAGTATTTCATAGATTACTCTTGTTATTTCAAAAGCCCAAAACTTTGAAATTTTCTAGGTTTCATTGGTGCCCTTTTTAGTTACAAAGTAATTTGGGCAAAATTATGTCGTATTGGTGGTTTAAAAAAAATGTCAAATTGGGCAAATATTCATAATTAACAAATTTTTGGATGCTTCAATTGTATTTCTATAGAACAGTGTTTCCCAAAATGTGATATGCGTATTCCTAGGAGTATTGGAAGAATTTGGTGGGGATATCCGACGCACTGGGCGATTTCAGATTGATAAACGTAATAAAACTAACCAAATCAGCTAATTTAGAGAGTTCGTGCAAATTGCAGAATGATGTTTTGTTCAAATTCGTTGATACGTTTAGCAGATAGACAAACAAACACATTTCGTTTATACGTTTAGGCAGACAAATACACTTCATCATTGATATACTAGTGAGCCGTTTCAGATGGACAAACGCATCAAAACTAACCTAATCAGCTAATTTAAAGAGTTCGTGCAGATTAGAGAATGATGTTTTATTCAAATTCGTTGAAAGGTTTAGCATATAGACAAACAAATACATTTCGTCATTGATATACTAGTGAGCGGTTTCAGATCTATAAATGTAATCAGCTAATTTAAAGAGTTCGTGCAGATTGTAGAATGAGGTTTTGTTCAAATTCGTTGATACGTTTAGCAGATAGACAGACAAATAGGTGGGGATATCCGAGGCACTGGGCGGTTTCAGATGGATAAACGTAACAAAACTAACCTAATTAGCTAATTTAAAGAGTTCGTGCAGATTGTAGAATGATGTTTTGTTCAAATTCGTTGATACGTTTAGCAAATAGACAAACAAATACCTTTCGTCATTGATACACTAGTGAGAGGTTTCAGATGGGTAAACGTATCAAAACTAACCTAATCAGTTAATTTAAAGAGTTCATGTAGATTGTAGAATGAGATTTTGTTCAAATTCGTTGATACGTTTAGCAGATAGACAGACAAATACACTTCGTCATTGATACTAGTGAGCGGTTTCAGATGGAAAAACGTAACAAAACTAACTTATTGAGCTAATTTAAAGTGTTCGTGCAGATTGTAGAAGGATGTTTTGTTCAAATTCGTCGATACGTTTATCAAATAGACACAAAAATACACTTCGTCATTGATATGCTAGTAAGGGTGCAATTTTTTAACGAGGGGTACTTGACCTCATGATAAATTAAGAGGTCAAAAGTTTGGAAAACCCTGATATAGAAGATTGTTTAGTCAAAGGAGTGCGTCGCGGCGCCATCTGTTAACTTTCATCGTAAGGTGAGGTAGGTGCCTTGAATGCATCAACAATTTAGCTTCCTAACTCGTAGAAAGTCTATAAAATTTCAGTTCGATTCAAGGAGAAGCTAGTTAAGACTACTGGACGAGTTTCAGCAACTTTCCAGCAAACGAGGCTTCGCAAGGTTCAGGTTTAAATTAACAGATGTCGCGTGTTATAAACAATTTGAAATCTACCTTAATTGCCTAAATTTACCTGAATATTTACGTACTCATGCGACGTGTAATTGAAATTCTTAAAATGAATCATAAACCAAAGGAAATTTTTTAACCACGTTCACATTCAGGATAAATCTGATTAAAAAAATTTGACCCCAAGTTGAATGAATCTATTTTTAAACGTGATTCCGTTGATGCTATTTTCTGATTTTGCATAATGTTTATACATGAATTTAGTTAACCAGTGTTTTCGCAGGTTCGCGTTGAAAAAAATTCTTTGTCCGTTTACTCGCTTTTTATTTTCTCTTCCACTCCTTCGAAACGTTGTATCCGATGATGTACTGCGGCGGCTGTTCACAAACGACCGCCGAATCAATGGAAATCGTCTCCAAAGTTGGAATACCATTCAAATACACCTACCAGGTATTTATGGCTTTATGTGGCGCCATTGGCGTAATTTATTGTCATTTTTTTTTTCACATCGATCGAAAATCGGACGTTTCAAACATCCGTTAGTTATCTGGAAATGGACGGAAACTGGAAATGCAACACCATAAGATCACAAGCGAGGCGACAGCCGGTGCAAATTTACCTTTAACCTCTAGCGGTGTCGAGTGAATGCATCACGAAATTAAGACTTGAACGAAGTCGAGTTGCTCGACGAACAGCTGCCTGATTGATCACACCTATTTTCCTACTTTGACTAACAATAAAAGCGCCTGAATGCGTCCGAAAAGTTCCAAAAATTTTAAAATTTTGAAAATTTACTAGTGGCTGAAGGATCTTCATACAAGAATCACTTAGGTAGTTAAAACCGTCTAAAGTTACATCCTAAAGTTACACACTAATGTTACACCCTTATGTTACACCCTGATGTTACACCCTAATGTTACACCCTAATGTTATACCCTAATGTTACACCTTAATATTACACCCTAATGTTACACCTTAATGTTACACCCTAATGTTACATCCTAATGTTACACCCTAAAGTTACACCCTAACGTTACACCCTAACGTTACACCCTAACGTTACACCCTAACATTACATCCTAATGTTACACCCTAATGTTACACCTTAATGTTACATTAATGTTGCACCCTAATATTACACCTTAATGTTACACCCTAATGGGACACCCTAAAGTTACACCCTAAAGTTACACTCTAATGTTACACCCTAAAATTACACCCCAATGTTACAACCTAATGTTACACCCTAATGTTACACCCTAATGTTACACCCTAATGTTACATTAATGTTACACCCTAAAGTTACACCCTAACGTTACACCCTAACATTACATCCTAATGTTACACCCTAATGTTACACCTTAATGTTACATTAATGTTACACCCTAATGTTACACCTTAATGTTACACCCTAAAGTTACACCCTAACGTTACACCCTAACGTTACACCCTAATGTTACACCCTAATGTTACATCCTAATGTTACACCCTAAAGTTACACCCTAACGTTACACCCTAACATTACATCCTAATGTTACACCCTAATGTTACACCTTAATGTTACATTAATGTTGCACCCTAATGTTACACCTTAATGTTACACCCTAATGGGACACCCTAAAGGTACACCCTAAAGTTACACTCTAATGTTACACCCCAAAGTTACACCCTAATATTACAACCTAATGTTACACCCTAATGTTACAACCTAATGTTACACCCTAATATTACACCCTAATGTTACACTCTAATGTTACACCCTAATGTTACACCCTAATGTTACACCCTAATGTTACACCCTAAAGTTACACCCTAACGTTACACCCTAACATTACACCCTAATGTTACACCCTAATGTTACACCTTAATGTTACATTAATGTTACACCCTAATGTTACACCTTAATGTTACACTTTAAAGTTACACCCTAACGTTACACCCTAACATTACACCCTAATGTTACACCCTAATGTTACATCCTAATGTTACACCCTAAAGTTACACCCTAACGTTACACCCTAACATTACATCCTAATGTTACACCCTAATGTTACACCTTAATGTTGCATTAATGTTGCACCTTAATGTTACACTTTAATGTTACACCATAATGGGACACCCTAAAGTTACACCCTAAAGTTACACTCTAATGTTACACCCTAAAGTTACACCCTAATGTTACAACCTAATGTTACACCCTAATGTTACACCCTAATGTTACACCCTAAAGTTACGCCCTAACGTTACACCCTAACATTACACCCTAATATTACACCCTAATGTTACACCTTAATGTTACATTAATGTTACACCCTAATGTTACACCTTAATGTTACACCCTAATATTACACCCTAAAGTTACACTCTCAAGTTACACCCTAAACTTACACCCTAATGTTGCACCCTGATGTTACACCCTAATGTTACACCCTAATGTTACACCTTAATGTTACATTAATGTTACACCCTAATGTTACACCTTAATGTTACACCCTAAAGTTACACCCTAAAGTTACACCCTAACGTTACACCCTAATGTTACACCCTAATGTTACATCCTAATGTTACACCCCAAAGTTACACCCTAACATTACACCCTAACATTACATCCTAATGTTACACCCTAATGTTACACCTTAATGTTACATTAATGTTGCACTTTAATGTTACACCTTAATGTTACACCCCAATGGGACACCCTAAAGTTACACCCTAAAGTTACACTCTAATGTTACACCCTAAAGTTACACCCTAATGTTACAACCTAATGTTACACCCTAATGTTACACCCTAATGTTACACCCTAAAGTTACACCCTAACGTTACACCCTAACATTACACCCTAATGTTACACCCTAATGTTACACCTTAATGTTACATTAATGTTACACCTTAATGTTACACTTTAAAGTTACACCCTAACGTTACACCCTAACATTACACCCTAATGTTACACCCTAATGTTACACCTTAATGTTACATTAATGTTACACCCTAATGTTACACCTTAATGTTACACCCTAATATTACACCCTAAAGTTACACTCTCAAGTTACACCCTAAACTTACACCCTAATGTTGCACCCTGATGTTACACCCTAATGTTACACCCTAATGTTACACCCTAATGTTACACCCTAATGTTACACCCTAATGTTACACCCTAATGTTACACCTTGCTGATACAGTAACAATGCGTTCGGTGTTCAAATATGTAAATGCAACAGAACCGTAAGCCAGGGATCAGACTGGTTAAGATTTATTATGCACGTCCGGCTTAAATATCTACACAATTCGTTTTGTGTGCATCAAATCACAGATATCATATTCGTATGTATTATGATGGGATAATTTTTAAGGTGCGATCGGC
This sequence comes from Dastarcus helophoroides, assembly GCA_028583605.1. Taxonomy (NCBI): domain Eukaryota; kingdom Metazoa; phylum Arthropoda; class Insecta; order Coleoptera; family Bothrideridae; genus Dastarcus; species Dastarcus helophoroides. The sequence goes on along the minus strand of CM053331.1, from coordinate 38,991,463 downwards.
CTGTCAGGTTAACTGTCTCGCTATGTAACGCTCGGTTGCATATGCGACGTAAAACATAATAAAAGTTGTAATATAAAAATTACTACACATGAATTGCTTTTATAATTATTTGTAATTGTTTAATCGCATGCAATGCAAAAGCATTTTAAACTTTAATTGACCTTGACTACTTTTTTGACGAAACAAATACATATCATTGAAATTTGATTCATTCCTGTTGATTGTTTTGGTTTTTTAAATGGCTTTCCCAGCTTAGAGCAAAAATTCTCCAAAATATAATAAAACTGTTCTAAAAAAAATAGTCATCAGTTTCGTGCTTAGTCTTCACTTTGTTCCTATTGACTGGCTTTTTTTGTGGCACCCAAGTTTGTGACAAAAACTGCTACTAAAGCTTTCCTAGAAAAAATCGTAATCAGATCAATAAATCACCAGCAACAAATGACCTAGGTTAAAGACAACAGAACCATCTTCTTTTGTATCTCGTTCAAGAGGCATTCCCCTTCGATTATTTAAACAAATGTGGGAGCCAAAAACACAAAGCTATCAGCGAATTCAGTGTCGTGCGAAGGAAAGACATATCTTTTAGAATCACTGGAAGAAATAAGGTCATCCAAAACAGCACCAGATATACTAAAAACTAAAATTGCTTCGGGCACCAGATATACTAAAATTGCTTCGGTATCATTAGATGAAGCTACAATTTGGCCAAAAAGTTTAGAAGTTCCTCCTCTATCAAAATCATCTTAAAAACTGTAGAGTCATCAAAGGAAGCTAAGCTACTCCCACTATTATATGAAGACAACTTCTAAAATAATTGGTAGACTTGGGTATTCCCCACTTGCCATAAACACATCGTGAATATCGTAACGAAAATGCATTTTATTTATAACTTAACCCATTCGCGTATGACCTGATAAGTGTAACGTCTCGATTGTGTATACTGAGGTCTAATTTTGGAATTATGTGGAATTTAAAGTAGATGCAATTTTCATAACAAACCGACGTCTTTTGAAACGAAGTATAAGTGCAAGTTTAAAATTTAATTGCTAGAAGTCGGATTGCTCTTTGCTTTTAACAATGGAGAGATAAATATACGCGTGTCAGGAGCAAACGTTTTGTATTTACAAATCGTCCCGCTGAGAGCGGAAAAGAGGAGAAAAGTTTTGTCTTTGTTTTAGTGTTAATGAAGACATCAGTCATATGCAACATTTTATTGAACAGTTTCCAGTAATATGCAACAGAAAAAGTATTTGTTGGGTACTTCGCTTTCGTAATTTTATGGAAAGATCATCAGGATCACTACGTGTGACAAATTAAACAAATTCTTCAAAAACCACGTCTTCTAGAACCATTGGAAAAAGTAACATTATATCCCTTTATAGAAATCATCTAATCAGGGGAAGCCTCCCAAAGAACCTAATAATCCTTCAGTATCATTTTGGTTATCTTCAAAAATTGAAATACAAATTTTGTCCCCTGAAACCAAGAAAGATTAAAAAACACAACAAAGGTTGCTCTAAGAGCTCTAAGAGCAATCTTTGTTGTGTTTTTTAATCTTTCTTGGTTCCAGGGGACAAGATTTGTATGTCAACTCTAACAATAAGTATATTTTATATGATTACTAATAATCGTGAATGGTATGAAGAAACAGAAGCTTTTCCAGGAGACACCTCCGAGGAAATGGTTCTTCTGTGGTATTAGCTAAAGTAGACTAGATAGAGATAGAAGAGTATTTGTCTGGAATTAGTGAAAGAAGATCCAACTCAATCAAAATAATCTCAAAAAATGACGGAAACTTCCAAGCAAGCTAGAGTTATCTAAGGAGCAAGTAACGTATCGTTCAAAATCATCTAATGAGGCTACATATTCATCAACAACATCTAAGAAGATTCCTGAAACAATCCAAGAAGCTAGAACTCTTCTAGCAACATTTGAAGGAAATGCAATTTTGAAAGGAATCATGTCCTATTAAAATCAACTGATAAAGCTGCTAGAGTTATCTAAGAATAACGTATGAAATCATTGGGAGATGTTGGATATCGTTCAAAATCATCTAATGAGGCTACATATTCATCAAGAACTTCTAAAGAGATTCCTGAAATAACCCAAGAAGCTAGAACTTCTTCAACAACATTTGAAGCAATTGCAATTTTAAAAGGAATCATGTCCTATTAAAATCAACTAATAAAGCTGTTAGAGTTATCTAAGAATAACTTATGAAATCATTGGGAGATGTTGGATATCGTTCAAAATCATCTAATGAGGCTACATATTCATCAAGAACTTCTAAAGAAATTCCTGAAATAACCCAAGAAGCTAGAACTTCTTCAACAACATTTGAAGGAATTGCAATTTTGAAAGGAATCATGTCCTATTAAAATCAACTGATAAAGCTGCACAAAGCTCTAAGGAATCTCAAAGTTCTTGAGTATCATCTGAATGACCATGTCTTCTAGAACCATTGGAAGAAGTAATATTATGTCCCACCATGAAAACCATCTAAGAAGACTCGGGAAGACCCCCAAAGAAACTAAGGATCCTTCAGTATCATGTAAAGGAAGACATCATTCTGGTCATGTTAAGAAGATATCTTTCTAGAATCATTGGAAGAAGTAGGGCATCCAAAACAGCACCAGAAGAAGTAAAAACTGCTTCAATATCATCTAATGAAGTTACAATTTCACTAAAATGATTATAAGAAGTTTCACCTGTATTAAAATCAACTTAAAAGCCTTAGAATCATCTAAGGAAGCTAAGCTACCTTCACTATTTTTTGAAGGTAACTTCTGGAATCATTGATAGATTTGTGAAGAAGTGTTCTCAACGTTCTTGAGTATCATCTGAATAACCACGTCTTCTAGAACCATTGGAAGAAGTAATATTATGTCCCATCATAGAAATCATCTAAGAAGACTCGGGAAGACCCCCAAAGAAACTAAGGATCCTTCAGTATCATGTAAAGAAAGACATCATTCTGGTCATGATAAGAAGATATCTTCTAGAATCATTGGAAGAAGTAGGGCATTCAAAGCAGCACCAGAAGAAGTAAAAACTGCTTCGGTATCATCTAATGAAGTTACAATTTCACCAAAATGATTAGAAGAAGTTCCACCTCTATTAAAATCAACTTAAAAACCTTAGAATCATCTAAGGAAGCTAAGCTACCTTCACTATTTTCTGAAGGTAACTTCTGGAATCATTGGTAGATTTGTGAAGAAGTGTTCTCAACGTTCTTGAATATCATCTGAATGACCCCGTCTTCTAGAACCATTGGAAGAAGTAATATTATGTCCCATCATAGAAATCATCTAAGAAGACTCGGGAAGACCCCCAAAGAAACTAAGGATCCTTCAGTATCATGTAAAGAAAGACATCATTCTGGTCATGATAAGAAGATATCTTTTAGAATCATTGGAAGAAGTAGGGTATCCAAAACAGCACCAGAAGAAGTAAAAACTGCTTCAATATCATCTAATAAAGTTACAATTTCACCAAAATGATTAAAAGAAGTTCCACCTCTATTAAAATCAACTTAAAAACCTTAGAATCATCTAGGGAAGCTAAACTACCTTTACTATTTTCTGAAGATAACTTCTGAAATCATTGGTACATTTGAGAAGAAGTGCTCATCCTTTGCTGGTGCAAGCATGGTTATTCCAGGGAAGTTAGTGGTTAGATACAAAGGCGAAGAAAAAGCCAAAATAGCGGCTGATCACTACAAAGAATTACGGCCAAAGTAACAAAAGCCAAATTCCCCTCTACATGGACAAAGAAAGACTGAAACAAATGGAAGGCAAATACAGGCAGAAGCGAGACGAATACTCCCCGAGTCATCCAAACAGCACTAAAAATCATAGAATCATCTACTACTTCACTATTTTCTGAAGATAACTTCTAAAATCATTGGTAGATTTAAACGTCGATGGTAGACTTGGGCATCCATCAAAATCAGCTCATGAGGCTATACATTCATTTGCAATATCTATCATTTCTGAAGTAATCAAAGAAGCTAAAACTTCTTCAGTTACAGTTGAAGGAATTACATTTCATTGTTATTATCTAATAAAACCGCACGAAGCTCTCAAGGAGCTAAAAGTCCTTTAGTATTATATAAAGAATAAACACATCTTCTTGAATCTTTGGAAGAAATAACATTTTCGTCAGAAGCACCCAAAGTATAAACAGATATATCTAAAGAAAGTGAAACAACTTTGATAGCATTTGATGAAGATACCATTTGTTTGAAGAAGGCAAAGCTGCTTTGATAGCATTTGATAAAGTTACAATTTGCCTGGAATGATTGAAAGAAGTTGCACCTCTATCAAAACTATCTCAAAAAACTGCAGGACCATCTAAGCTGCCTCCAGTATTGTCTCATGGACTAATTGATTGATTTGCATCACACATCCATCAATAACTTCTAAAAAGATTCTTGAAATAACCCAAGAAGCTAGAACTTCTCCAGCAACATTTGAAGGAATTACAATATCAATATCATCTGTTGAAGTTACAATTTGACTAGGTGTTCCACTTCTAATAAAATCATCTTAAAAACTACAGAATTATTTAAGGACGCTCAGCTACCTCCACTATTATCTGAAGATAATTTCTGAAATCATTGGTGAACTTGGGTATCGACGATAGACTCTAACATCGACGTTGCAAACTCGGGCATCGATGGTAGACTTGGGCATCCATCAAAATCATCTAATGAGATTGTACATTCATCCAGAACATCTAAAGAGATTTCTAAAGTAACCAAAGAAACTAAAACGCCTTCAGTTACATTTGAAGGTATTACACTTCTTTGTAATTATCTAATAAAGCCACAAAAAGCTCCAAGAGTGGTAAAAGTCCTTCACTATCATATAAAGAATAAACGCATCTTCTGGAATCTTTGGAAGAAATAACATCTCAATCAGAAGCGCCCAAAGTATCAACAGATATATCCAAAGAATGAGAGGCAACTTTGATAGCATTTGATGAAGATACCATTTGTCTGGAATGATTGAAAGAAGTTGCACCTCTATCAAAACTATCTCGAAAAACTGCAGGACCATCTAAGCTACCTCCAATATTGTCTCATGGACTAATTGGTTGATTTGCGTCACGCATCCATCAACAACATCTAAAAAGATGCTTGAAATAATCCAAGAAGCTAGAACTTCTCCAGCAACATTTGAAGGAATTACAATTTTGAAAGAAATTATGTCCCATTAAAATCAACTGATGAGGCTTCACTTAGGGAATCCCAAATTTCTTGAGTATCATCTGAAGAATGACTACGTTTTCTAGAACCATTAGAAGGAGTAGCATTGTACCTCATTATAAAAATCATCCAAGAAGTCTTAGAAGACTTCCAAAGAAACTAAGCATCTTCCAGTATCATGTCAAGAAAAGGCATGATTCTAGACATGATAAAGAGATATCTTCTAGAACCATTGGTAGAGTTAGGGTCAACCAAAGCAGCACCAGAGATGTTTGAAGAAGCTAAAACTGCTTTAATATCATCTGTTGAAGTTACAATTTGACTAGACGTTCCACTTCTATCAAAATCATCTTAAAAACTACAGAATCATTTAAAGAAGCTCAGCTATCTCCACTATTATCTGAAGATAATTTCTGAAATCATTGGTGAATTTGGGCATCGGCAGTAGACTCTAACATCGACGGTGTAGACTCGGGCATAGACGGTAGACTTGGGCATCCAACAAAATCATCATTGCACATTCATCCAAAACATCTAAGGAGATTTCTGAAGTAACCAAAAAAGCTAAAACTTCTTCAGTTACATTTAAAGGTATTGTGCATCATTGTAATTATCTAATAAAGCTACACGAAGCTCCAATGGAGCTAAAAGCCCTTTAGTATCGTATAAAGAATGAACGCATCTTCCAGAGTCTTTGGAAGAAATAACATCTTCATCAGAAGCAACCAAAGTATCAACAAATATATCTGGAGAATGTGAAGCAACTTTAATAGCATTTGATGAAGATACCATTTGTCTGGAGAAGGTAAAGCTGCTTTGATAGCATTTGATGAAGTTACAATTTGCCTGGAATGATTGAAAGGAGTTCCAGCTTTATCAAAATTATCTCAAAAAACTGCAGGACTTTCTAAGCTACCTCAAATACTGGCTTAAGGTAACTTGTGAAATAATTGGTTGATTTGCATCACGCATCCATCAGGAATAAAGAGATTTCTGAGATAACGAAAGAGGCTAAAACTACTTTAGTGACATTGGGTTGTACCTCATTGTATAATAATCTGATGAGACTGTCGAATGCCCCAAAGAAGCTAAGAATCCTTCAGTATCGTGTAAAGAATGGACAAGTTTTCTAGAATCATTGGAAGAAGTTGGGTCATCCAAAACAGCACCAGATATACGTAACAAAGCGCAAACTGCTTCGACATCATTTAATGAAATTACAATTTGACTAAAATGATTAGAAGAGGTTCCACCTCTATTAAAGTCATCTTAAAAACTAAGCTACTACTTGAAGATAACTTCTGGAATTATTGGTAGGTTTGAGCAAAGTAACCAAAGAAGCTAAAACTTCTTCAGTTACATTTGAAGGTGTTACACTTTATTGCAAAAATCTAATAAAGCTACACAAAGCTCCAAGAGAGCCAAAAGTTCTTCAGTATCATATAAAGGATGAACCCATCTTCCAGAATCTTTGGAAGAAATAACATCTCCATCAGAGGCATCCAAAGTATCTACAGGTATATCTGGAGAAGGTGAAGCTGCTTTGATAGCATTTGATGAAGTTACAATTTGCCTGGAATGATTGAAAGGAGTTCCAGCTCTATCAAAATTATCTCAAAAAACTGCAGGACTTTCTAAGCTACCTCAAATACTGGCTTAAGGTAACTTGTGAAATAATTGGTTGATTTGCATCACGCATCCATCAGGAATAAAGAGATTCCTGAGATAACGAAAGAGGCTAAAACTACTTTAGTAACATTTGGTTGTACCTCATTGTATAATAATCTGATGAGACTGTCGAATACCCCAAAGAAGCTAAGAATCCTTCAGTATCGTGTAAAGAATGGACAAGTCTTCTAGAATCATTGGAAGAAGTTGGGTCATCCAAAACAGCACCAGATATACGTAACAAAGCTCAAACTGCTTCGACATCATTTAATGAAATTACAATTTGACTAAAATGATTAGAAGAGGTTCCACCTCTATTAAAGTCATCTTAAAAACTAAGCTACTACTTGAAGATAACTTCTGGAATCATTGGTAGGTTTGAGCAAAGTAACCAAAGAAGCTTAAACTTCTTCAGTTACATTTGAAGGTATTAAACTTTATTGCAAAAATCTAATAAAGCTACACGAAGCTCCAAGAGAGCCAAAAGTTCTTCAGTATCATATAAAGGATGAACCCATCTTCCAGAATCTTTGGAAGAAATAACATCTCCATCAGAGGCATCCAAAGTATCTACAGATATAACTGGAGAAGGTAAGGCTGCTTTGAAAGTATTTTATAAAGTTGTAATTTATCTGGAATGATTAAAAGCAGTTCTACCTCTATCAAAACCATCTCAAAAAACTGCAGGACCATCTAGGCTACCTCCAGTATTGTGTTATGGAATAATTAATTGATTTGCATCACGCATCCTTCAAGAGCATCTAAGGAGATTCCTGAAATAACGAAAGAAGCTAAAACCACTTCAAGTGCAGAAACTAAAACTGTTTCGATATCATTTGATGAAGCTACAATTTGTCCGAAATGATTAGGAGTTCTTTCTCTATCAATATGATGATAACTTCTGGAATCATTGGTAGACTTGGGCATCGACGGTTGGCTTGGGCATCGACGGTTGGCTTGGGCTTTCATCAAAATCAGCCAATGAGGCTATACTCATTCAGAACATCTAGAGGGATTCCTGAAGTAACCAAAGAAACTAAAACTTCTTCAATTACATCTGAAGAAAGTACACTTCTTTATAACTACCTCATACAGCTACATGAAGCTCGAAGGAAGATTAGAGTCCTTCAGGATCATACAAAGAATGAACGCATCTTCTAGAATCTTTGGAAGTAATAACATCCCCATCAGAAGCACCCAAAGTGTCTACAGATATATCTGGAAAAGGTAAAACTGTTTGAATAGCATCTGAGGAAGCTATAATTTCCTTGGAATGATTAAAAGAAGTTCCACCTGTATTAGGATCATCTCGAAAAAGTGAAGGACTATCTAAGAGTCCACCATGAAGAATATATCTAAGGTAAGTTAACTATCTCCAGTATTGTCTGAAGAAGGTGGAATCATTGGGTGATTTGCAACATACATCAATCAAGAATATCTAAAGATTCCTGAAGTAACCAAAGAAGTTACAATATTATCGTTATTGTTGTTAATTATCTGACTCAATTTCATGATACATAATTATTTCATAATCTTTTTGCAACCAGTAACGTGGGTTCATTTACGAAACAAACTGCGGACGGCTACATCATGCTTTTGGGACATTACAGTCGCGAAAACCCATAAATGTCTCATTAAGCCTTAATTAGAATAATTAGCGAGGATATAAACTGGATATAATGTTTAGACACAACACAAGTTTGCGTCAAAGGTGTTTTTTTTAATGTTGACCGCATTAAATCATTTGTCACGCCAACTACCAACTTGAAGACTTTTTAGTGCAAGGCATTAAATGATCGTGCGCGAATCGCAATTTGTTAACCGCCTCGAAAATTCAAGCACGATCACGATTAGATCTCCTCGGTATCTAGGGCTCTGGGTTAATTTAAGACGTCTTCCGTACCAGCATGACCACGTTCTAGCGGAAATCATGCTGGGGGTAGTCATTTGCGATAATTAGGACGAAGTTAGTCACTTCGAGGCTCGACATGAGATAATCGCGTGAATTATGGGCTTTGATGAAAGCACCAATGGGGCACCTATGCCTAGAACTGACGTTCCTTTATAATTACAAACAATGATTCCATCTTCTTCAGAAAATACTGGAGGTTGCCTAACTTCCTTAGATGGTGCTCCATTTTTGAGCTGCTTTTAACAGAGGTGGAACTTCTTCTAATCATTTTGGTGAAATTATAACTTCATTAGATGATATTAAAGCAGTTTTTACTTCTTCAATCATTCCAAGGAAATTGTAGTTTCGTCAGATGGTATCCAAACAGTTTTATCTTTTCCAGATATATCTGTAGATACTTTGGCTGCTTTTGATGGAAATGTTATTTGTCCCAAAGATTCTAGAAGATGCATTCATTCTTTTTATGATACTGAAGGACTTTTAGCTTCCTTGGAGCTTCGTGCAGCTTTATAAGATAACTAAAAAGAAGTGTACTTTCTTCAGATGTAACTGAAAAAGTTTAAGCTTCTTTGGTTACTTCAGGAATAATCTGAATGAATGTATAACCTTATTAGCTGATTTTGATGGATGCCCAAGCCAACCCTCGATGCCCAAGCCTACCGTCGATGCCCAAGTCGTCTACCAATGATTCCAGAAGTTATCTTTATATAATAGTGAGAGTAGCTTAACTTCCTTCGAGGATTCTGCAATTTTTAAGATGATTTTGATAGAGGATAAACTTCTAATCATTTTGGACAAATTGTAGCTTCATCAAATGATAGCGAAACAGTTTTATTTTCTGTAGGTATATCTTGGTGGTATTTTGGATGACTTTACTTCTCCCAATGATTCTAGAAGAAATGTCCTTTCTTCGCACGATACAGAAGGATTTAAAGCTTTTTCGGGGCATTCGACAGTCCCATCAGTCCCATCAGATGATTATAGAATGGAGTATAATCACTTGAAGTGCTTTTAGCTTCTTTCGTTATTTCAGGAATCTCTTTAGATGCTCTTGATGGATACGTGATGCAAATCAATCAATTATTCCATGACACAATACTGGAGGTAGCCTGGATGGTCCTACAGTTTTTTGAGATGGTTTTGATAGAGGTGGAACTCTTTTCAATCATTCCAGGCAAATTGTTACTTCATCAAATGCTATCAAAGCTGGATGAATGTATAACCTCATTAGCTTGTCTCCTGAAACCAAGAAAGCGAAGGTTGCTCTAACTCATTTCGATGGCCATCTTTAGAGAGATACTCTTTGATTTATATTTTAATTTTTGAAGATAACTAAGGACTAGTCCAATCCACCAAACAGTACTCAACTACGTGGTTTAATCAACTAAAATTGTGAGCAAACCAAGAGTGTTCATGCCTCAAGAACTCAAAGACTCAAATGCTCAAAGGACTTTAGTCTAATGCACAGGTTTTAAGATTTATCAGATTCAGAGTTTGGCGACCGAAGACCCAAAGAAGGTCGAAACAGGTTTGGTACTGCGATATGCTAGTCCAGACTAGCTCGCGACTTTGGTGGTTCCAGGTCCGTTTAAAAGGCTTAATTAGGTGTCCAGTATCACATGCAATATAGTTAGTGGTTTAGTTTGGTACTAAGACTGGACCACTGACTGAAGTATGATGGGAACCTCAGTTGAGTGGTTTAAATGAGACTGAACTGAACTGAACTGAACTGAACTGAACTGAACTGAACTGAACTGAAAATACGAAAACAGTCGAACTGAACCGGCGCTATTCCAGAAGCTTTGGTACTGTGGTATTATAGTACTAGACTTGACCACAGACTGACGTTGTTGCATGTTGTATTAGGCCCCTGAATTGATCGCTAAATGGGATTGGAGCCAGCAGAGACAACAACTGATAATATTGAAACATTCCAACTGAATCAGCGCTCTTCCAGCAAGTCTGGTACTATGGCATCATAGTACTAGACTTGACCATAGACTGACGTTGTTGCATGTTGTATTAGGCCCCTGAATTGATCGCTAAATAGGATTGGAGCCAGCAGAGACAACAACTGATAATATTGAATCATTCCAACTGAATCAACGCTCTTCCAGCAAGTCTGGTACTATGGCATCATAGTACTTAAAACATTCCAACTGAATCAGCGCTCTTCCAGCAAGTCTGGTACTAGGCCATCATAGTACTAGACTTGATCACAGACTGACGTTGTTGCATGTTGTAGTAGGCCCCTGAATTAATCGCTAAATGGGATTGGAGTCACCAGAGACAACAACTGATAATATTGAAACATTCCAACTGCATCAGCGCTCTTCCAGCAAGACTGGTACTATGGCATCATAGTACTAGACTTGACCACAGACTGACGTTGTTGCATGTTGTATAAGGCCCCTGAATTGATCGCTAAATGGGATTGGAGCCACCAGAGACCAACAACTGATAATATTGAAACATTCCAACTGAATCAGCGCTCTTCCAGCAAGTCTGGTACTATGGCATCATACTACTAGACTTGACCACAGACTGACGTTGTTGCATGTTGTATTAGGCCCCTGAATTGATCGCTAAATGGGATTGGAGCCAGCAGAGACAACAACAGATAATATTGAAACATTCCAACTGAATCAGCGCTCTTCCAGCAAGTCTGGTACTATGGCATCATACTACTAGACTTGACCACAGACTGACGTTGTTGCATGTTGTATTAGGCCCCTGAATTGATCGCTAAATGGGATTGGAGCCAGCAGAGACAACAACTAATAATATTGAAACATTCCAACTGAATCAGCGCTCTTCCAGCAAGTCTGGTACTATGGCATCATAGTACTAGACTTGACCACAGACTGACGTTGTTGCATGTTGTATTAGGCCCCTGAATTGATCACTAAATGGGATTGGAGCCACCAGAGACCAACAACTGATAATATTGAAACATTCCAACTGAATCAGCGCTCTTCCAGCAAGTCTGGTACTATGGTATCATAGTACTAGACTTGACCACAGACTGACGTTGTTGCATGTTGTATTAGGCCCCTGAATTGATGGCTAAATGGGATTGGAGCCAGCAGAGACAACAACTAATAATATTGAAACATTCCAACTGAATCAGCGCTCTTCCAGCAAGTCTGGTACTATGGCATCATAGTACGAGACTTGACCACAGGCTAACGTTGTTGCATGTTGTATTAGGCCCCTGAATTGATCGCTAAATGGGATTGAAGCCACCAGAGACAACAACTGATAATATTGAAACATTCCAACTGAATCAGCGCTCTTCCAGCAAATCTGGTACTATGGTATCATAGTACTAAACTTGACCACAGATTGACGTTGTTGTATGTTGTATTACGCCCCTGAATTGCGATTTAAATGGGACTGGAGCCACCAAAGGCGATAATTGAAAATACCGAAGCAGTCGGACTGTTCCGGCGCTATTTGTGAAAGGAATTTTTGCATATTTGGCGAGTTAATCGTCCTGTGCATTCTCGAGTTGCGTATTCGCTAATGGCCGATGAATCACGTGACGTTCTGCGAACGCTATTTTAAAAATGCAACCGTTAACTGTATCCTATCACGCAAATTGCATCCAGACAGCGGCTATCGAATTATTAATGGATTGCGTTGGGCGCCCATTGTTCACTCCTTCGCATCACCAAAGAGCAAATACTGATGCATTATTGGAGTCGTAACCTCTAGAGCGCCTGCGATACCAACACATCGGTCATTCAAGGCAGGAGACAAAACAAAACACAATTCGATTGTACACACTTCACAGGGACGTATCTGGGGATCGCCGACGCCAACGAGGTCCTTTGGAAACATTCACAACTTGATCCATTGATTTTGATTGACTGAATTGATCTTTGATCATACGTACTCCTCCCAAGATGTACGTTTGACCATACGTACGTTTGACCATACGTACATTTGACCATACCTACATTTGACCATATGTACGTTTGACCATACGTACGTTTGACTATACGTACATTTAACCATACGTCCATTTGACCATACGTACATTTGACCATACGTATATTTGACCATATGTACGTTTGACCATACGTACGTTTGACTATACGTACATTTGACCATACGTACATTTGACCATACGTACATTTGACCATACGTACGTTTGACTATACGTACATTTGACCATACGTACATTTGACCATACGTACATTTGACCATACGTACATTTGACCATATGTACGTTTGACCATACGTACGTTTGACTATACGTACATTTGACCATACGTACACTTGACCATAGGTACATTTGACCATACGTACATTTGATCATACGTACATTTGACCATATGTACTTTTATCCATACGTAGTTTGACTATACGTACATTTGACTATACGTACATTTGACCATACGTACATTTCACCATACGTACTTTTGACCATACGTACATTTGACTACGTACATTTGACCATACGTACATTTGACCATACGTACATTTGACCATACGTACATTTGACCATATGTACGTTTGACCATACGTACGTTTGACTATACGTACATTTGACCATACGTACATTTCACCATACGTACTTTTGACCATACGTACATTTGACTACGTACATTTGACTACGTACATTTGACCATACGTACATTTGACCATACGTACATTTGACCATACGTACATTTAACCATATGTACGTTTGACCATACGTACGTTTGACTATACGTACATTTGACCATACGTACATTTGACCATACGTACGTTTGACCATACGTACGTTTGACTATACGTACATTTGACCATACGTACATTTGACCATACGTACGTTTGACCATACGTACGTTTGACTATACGTACAATTGACCATACGTACATTTGACCATACGTACATTTGACCATACGTACATTTGACCATACGTACATTTGACCATACGTACATTTGACCATATGTACGTTTGACCATACGTACGTTTGACTATACGTACATTTGACCATACGTACATTTGACCATACGTACATTTGACCATACGTACGTTTAACCATACAAACGTTTGAACATAGGTACACTTCTCAAGTGTACCTAGTCTGAGTCACCAATATTTTAAAGTGGTTTGACAGAGAATAAGGATCTACAAATTTGGATTCAGGGAACTCCATTTGGTCTGAAACCGAGGCCCCCTCATTTCTTAAATTTTTTCAGGATGACTTTCTGTAAAAGTAGTTTTTTGGATGAAAACATACGAAAAATTTTCTATACGAAAGATTTTTTATGTCAATTAACAATTTGACTTATTTGACCAACTTCAAGTCGCAGACTCCGACAACTACCTGTCTCCAGTGAAAAACAGCTTTCTTCAGTGCCATGAAATTCGTTCCAAATGTGACCAAAGAGTCCACAGTTTTGTAATAAAACCTACTTTTCAGCCATTTTTGATTTGAGCCTTCTTTACTCTAAAATGTTTATAGAGAACCAAGTACCTTCCCATCTTAGCAACTTAGCACCTTCCAGTAGTTTCACAACAAATTCCCAAAATATCGCTAACGTCGTACATCCAATAACAAAATGACTGTACTATTATCAAAATTTGAATTTACTGATTTTGAAAAAGGCGAAGAAAAATCGCTGAAATAAATATTGGTTCGATTTTCTTCAGCAACACCAATCGTAAGCTTATTCTTAAGAATTCGAAAATTGATTCAAGTGTTCCCAAAGTGTCTAATTATAGAAAAAAAATGTTGGTGGAACGGACTGCTCCTTGGTTATCTTCAAAAACTGAAATCTTGTCCCCTGAAACCAAGAATGATTAGAAAACACAACAAAGGTTACTCTAACGCGTTTCGACAGCCAAGCAACCTTTGTTGTGTTTTTAATCATTCTTGGTTTCAGGGGACAAGATTTGTATTTCAATTTTAGAAAAAAATTTACAAATCTCAGTGCAGCTACAGCTGCTGAAACGATTATTAAAATGTTCCAGTTTCAGCAATTTTAATCCAACATAAACGCAAAAACATCGGATTCAGTTAAAAAATTCTACCGAGCGCATTATTATCTTAAAAAGCTTGAAATTGCTCATAGAGTTAGTCAATGGAGGTGTAATTATGTAAACAATTTGACACACATTGGTCGCACTATATATGGTGGTGGGGTAATTATGAATATTATGATTATGACCAAGCAATTTACGAACCAATGCAACTCATAGCCACTTCATATTAAAAAGTTGACAGATTTTAATTTAGTCAAGTTGATTTAGCTAAATTGATTCAGCTAAATTAAAATCCACACAAAATAGTATACACCCAAATGTCAGCTGTTTGGCGCTTCCTACGTCAAAAAAAAATTGTGTGTGGTGCTCGTTAATTATCAACGTTACCTGAAATTTGACCAAAATGTAAAACTTTTTTTTTATTATTTTTTATTTTATTTTTAGAAGTCAAAAAATATTTATATTTCTAATTGCTGTCACCTGAAATTTCGGGCATAAAATTTTGGCATGGTGGGGTATTGAATAAAAATGCTTTATTCCTTTTAAAGTAGTTCAAGTGGGGTGTCGTATAAAAGCGTTTTGTGTGCAATTTCCGAAATCGATTTCTTTGTATTTTTAGGTGGCATTGTTTTCGAGTTATGATAAAAAATATGTAAAAGTTTGGCATGGTGGGGTATTGAATAAAAATGCTTTATTACATTGAAAGTAGTTCATGTGGGGTATCGTATGAAAGCGCTTTATTTGCAAATTCCAAAATCGATTTCTTTGTAATTTTAGGTGGCATTGTTTTCGAGTTATGATAACAAATATGTAAAATTTTGGCATGGCGGGGTATTGAATAAAAATGCTTTATTACATTGAAAGTAGTTCAAGTGGGGTATCGTATAAAAGCGCTTTGTGGGCAAATTGCAAATTCGATTTTTTTGTCATTTTGGGTGGCATTGTTTTCGAGTTATGATAAAAAATATGTAAAAGTTTGGCATGGTGGGGTATTGAATAAAAATGCTTTATTACATTGAAAGTAGTTCATGTGGGGTATCGTATGAAAGCGCTTTATTTGCAAATTCCAAAATCGATTTCTTTGTAATTTTAGGTGGCATTGTTTTCGAGTTATGATAACAAATATGTAAAATTTTGGCATGGTGGGGTATTGAATAAAAATGCTTTATTACATTTAAAGCAGGTCAAGTGGGGTATCGTATGAAAGCGCTTTGTGGGCAAATTGCAAATTCGATTTTTTTGTCATTTTGGGTGGCATTGTTTTCGAGTTATGATAAAAAATATGTAAAAGTTTGGCATGGTGGGGTATTGAATAAAAATGCTTTATTACATTGAAAGTAGTTCATGTGGGGTATCGTATGAAAGCGCTTTATTTGCAAATTCCAAAATCGATTTCTTTGTAATTTTAGGTAGCATTGTTTTCGAGTAATGATAAAAAATATGTAAAATTTTGGCATGGTGGGGTATTGAATAAAAATGCTTTATTACATTGAAAGTAGTTCAAGTGGGGTATCGTATGAAAGCGCTTTGGGGGCAAATTGCAAAATCGATTTTTTTGTAACTTTGGGTTGCACTGGTTTCCAATTATAATAAAAAATATGTAAAATTGAGCATTGCCCCCTCTCTCAATCAACAAAATACATAAACCGAAAAATCGAAAATAATTCGCGCTAGTTGTTTATTATGTGAATTTAACCGAGCAACTAGAACTTTATCAGAACATCTAAATTGTGGGGGGGAGTGGGGTCAACAGTTAAAGGGGTCCAAGTGGGGTATCATATGAAAGCGCTTTACTGGCATATTCCAAAACTGATTTTTTTGTAATTTTAAATAACTTAGTTTTTGAGATGTGATCAAAAATATGGAAAATCAAACATTGTCCCCCCTCAATTATCAAAATATACAATCCGAAAAATTTTAAATAATTGTAAATAATAGATAATAATTACGTAAATTTGACTGCAAAATTTGAATTGTTTACTTATTTTTGGTTGTTTAATTTATGCTAAAAGATACGTAAAATTGAGCATTGCCCCCCTCTGTCATTCACCAAAATATACCAAAAAATAGAAAATAATTCGCGCTAGAAGTTAATTATGTGAATTTAACTAAGCAACTAAGACTGCTTATCATGGTATCGAAATTGGGGGGGGGGGACAACATTTGAAGAAGGGATTCAAGTGGGGTATCGTATGAAAGTGCGTTGTTTGCATATTCTAAAACTGATTTTTTTGTAATTTTAGATCGCATGGTTTTTGAGTTATGATAAAAAATATAAGAAATTTAGCATTGTCACCCGTCAGTTCTCAAAATATACAGATCGAAAAATCTAAAATAATTAGCGCCAGTAGTAAATTATGTAAATTTAATTGGACAACTTAGCCTGGTTATCAGGACATCCAAATTGGGGGTGGGGTCAAGTTGGGACAACATTAAAAGGGGTTCAAGTGGGGTATCATATAAAAGCGCGTTGTTTGTATATTCTAAAACTGATTTTTTTGTAATTTTACTTTGCGCAGTTTTTAAGTTATAACAAAAAATATGTAAAATGGAGCATTGTCCCCAATCAGTTATCAAAATAATAATAAAATCTAAAACAATTCGCGCTAGTAATTAATTAGGTAAAATTAACTGAACAACTTGGACTAGTTATTAACACATCCAAATTGGGAGTAGGGTCAGCATTAAAAGGGGTCCAAGCGGGGTATCATATAAAAGCGCCCTCTATGCAGATTTTAAAATTAATTTTTTAGTAATTTTAAACCACTTTGTTTTAGAGCTGTGACAAAAAATATGAAAAATTGACCATTGTCCCCCCTCAATTTTGAAAATATACAAGCCGAAAAATCTAAAAATAAACAATTGTAGTAGATATTTAAGTAAATTTGACTGTACAACTTGGATTAACTACCAGAACATCCAAATTGGGGGTGGGGCATAGTGGGGTCGTCATTAAAAGGGGTTCAAGTGGGGTATCGTATGAAAGCGCTTCGTTTGCATATTCTTAAACTGATTTTTTTTATATTTTAGACCGCGTAGTTTTTAAATTATGATAAAAATATGTAAAATTAACCATTGCCCCCTCCCCCAATTACCAAAATAAACAGACCGAGAAATATAAATAAAAAAAATCAAAATAATTCGCGCTAGTAATTAATTAGAAAAATTTAACTGGACCATGTAGATTGGTTATCAGGACATCCGAATTGGGGGCGGAGTCAAGTGAGGTCAACATTAAAAGAGGTTCAAGTGGGGTATCATATAAAAGCGCGTTGTTTGTATATTTTAAAATTAATTTTTTTGTAATTTTAAACCGTGCAGTTTTTGAGTTATAACAAGAAATATGTGAAATTGAGTATTGTCCCCCTTCAATTATCGGAACAAGCCAAAAAATCTAAAAATAAATAATTGTAGTAGATATTTATGTGAATTTGATGGTCCAACTTAAATTAACTATCAGAACATTCAAATTGGGGGGTGGTGGGGCAGTAAGAGTTATCATTTAAAGGGGTTCAAGTGGGGTATCGTATAAAAGCGCTTCTTTTGCTAATTCTAAAACTAACTTTTTTGTAATTTAAGACCGCGTGGTTTTTAAGTTATGATAAAAAATTGTAAAATTGAGCATTGTCCCCTCCTCCAATTACCAAAATTAACAGACAGAAAAATCTAAATAATTCGCGCTAGTAATTAATTAAAAAACTTTAACTGGACAATTTAGATTGGTTATCAGGACATCCGAATTGGGGGGGTGGGGTCAAGTTGGATTAACATTAAAAGGGGTTCAAGTGGGGTATCATATAAAAGCGCGTTGTTTTGCCTTTTCTAAAATTAATTTTTTTTGTAATTTTACACCGCGTAGTTTTTGAGTTATGATAAAAAATGGGTGAAATTAGGCATAGCCTCCCTTCAAATATCAAAATAAACAAGCCAAAAAATCTAAAAATAAATAATTGTAGTAGATATTTATGTGAATTGAACTGTATAACTTGGATAAACTACCAGAACATCCGAATTGGGGGTGGGGCATACTGGGGTCGTCATTTAAAGGAGTTCAAGTGGGGTATCGTATGAAAGCGCTTTGTTTGTATATTCTAAAACTTATTTTTTTGTAATTTTAGACCGCGTGGTTTTTAAGTTATGATAAAAAATATATAAAATTGAGATTGCCCCCTTCCCCAATTACCAAAATAAACATACCGAAAAATATAAATAATTAGCGCTAGTAGTTAATTATGTAAATATAACTGGACAACTTAAACTGGTTATCAAGACATCCGAATTGGGGGTGGGGCCAACATTAAAAGGGGTCTAAGTGGGGTATCATATAAAAGCGCTTTCTTTGTATATTTTAAAACTGATTTTTTTGGAATTTTATGCCGCGTAGTTTTTGAGTTATGATAAAAAATGGGTGAAATGGAGCATTGCCCCCCTTCAAATATCAAAATATACGAGCAGAAAAATCAAAAAATAAATAATTGTGGTAGATAATTATGTGAATTTGACTGTTTAATTTGGATTAATTACCGGAACATCCGAATTGGGAGGTGGGGTAGTGGAGTCATCATTTAAAGGGGTTCAAGTGTGGTGTCGTATAGAAGCGCTTTGTTTGCATATTCTAAAATTATTTTTTTTGTAATTTTAGACAGCGTAGTTTTAAACTTATAAAAAATATGGTAAATTGAGCATTGACCCCCCCTCTCCCCCCCAATTACCAAACTATACAGACCGGAAAATCTAAAATAATTCGCGCTAGTAGTTAATTAGATAAATTTAACTAGACAACTTAGACTGGTTATCAAGACATCCGAATTGGGGGTGGGATCAAATGGGGTCAATATTAAAAGGGGTCCAAGTGGGGTATCATATAAAAGCGCTTTCGTTGCATATTTTAAAACTGATTTTTTTTTTAAATTTTATGCTGCGTAGTTTTTGAGTTAGCATAAAAAATGGATGAAATTAAGCATAGCCCCCCTTCAAATATCAAAATAAGCAAGCCGAAAGATCTTATATTTTAATTGTAGTAGTTAATTAAGTTAGTTTGACGTTACAACTTGGATTAACTATCAGAACATTCAAATGTGGGGGTGGGGCATAGTGGGGTCGTCATTTAAAGGGGTTCAAGTGGGGTATCGTATAAAAGCGCTTTGTTTGCATATTCTAAAACTGTTTTTTTTTTGTAATTTTGGACCGCGTGGTTTTTAAGTTATGATAAAAAATATGTAAAATTAAGCATTGCCCCCTCCCCCAATTACCAAAATAAACAGACCGAGAAATATAAATAATTCGCGCTAGTAGTTAATTATGTAAATATAACTCGACAACTTAAACTGGTTATCAAAACATCCGAATTGGGGGTGGGGTCAACATTAAAAGGGGTCCAAGTGGGGTATCATATACAAGCGCTTTCTTTGTATATTTTAAAACTGATTTTTTTGTAATTTTACACAGCATAGTTTTTGAGTTATGATAAAAAAAGGGTGAAATTAAGCATAGCCCCCCTTCAAATATCAAAATCTACAAGTCGAAAAATCTAAAAATAAATAATTGTAGTAGTTAATTAAGTGAGTTTGACGTTACAACTTGGATTAACTATCAGAACATTCAAATTTGGGGTGGGGCATAGTGGGGTCGTCATTTAAAGGGGTTCAAGTGGGGTATCGTATGAAAGCGCTTTGTTTGCATATTCTAAAACTGTTTTTTTTGTTGTAATTTTGGACCGCGTGGTTTTTAAGTTATGATAAAAAATATGTAAAATTAAGCATTGCCCCCTCCCCCAATTACCAAAATAAACAGACTGAAAAATATAAAAAATTCGCACTAATAGTAAATTATGTAAAACTAACTGGACAACTTAAACTGGTTATCAAGACAACCGAATTGGGGGGTGGGGTCAACATTAAAAGGGATCCGAGTGGGGTATCATATAAAAGTACTTTCTTTGTTTATTTTAAAACTGATTTTTTTGTAATTTTATACCGAGTAGTTTTTGAGTAATGATAAAAAATGGGTAAAATTGGCCATGGCCCCTTTCAGTTATCAAAATAAACGAACCGAAAAATCTAAAAATAAATAAGGTTTGTAAAAAACTAGGTTAATTTACCCACACAACCTGTTCACCAGAAAATTTTAGCTGAGAGGGGGCATCATTATTTAAAGGGGTTCAAGTGGGGTATCATATGAAAGCTCTTTGCTTGTATATTCTAAAATTGATTTTTTCGTATTTTTAGGCCGCGTAGTTTTTCAGTTATAATAAGAAATATGTAAAATTCGGTATTGTCCCCCCCCCTCAATTACCAAAAGATACATGTCAAAAAATCAAACATTAATAATTGTGGAAGATTATTATGAAAATTTTACTGCACATCTTAGAATGTTTACCGATATATCCGAACTGGGGGGTGGGGTCATAATTTAAAGGGGTTCAAGTGGGGTATCGTATAAAAGCTCTTTGTTTGTTTAATTTAAAACTGATTTTTTCATAATTTTAAACCACGTAGTTTTTGAGTTATGATAAAAAATATGTAAAATTGTCGGTGCCCCCCCTCTCAACAACCAATTATAAGTTAATTATATAACTACGCAAATTTAACTGATTTCGTGATTATTTTCTCAAAATTTGACATTCCGATGACTGGGGGATGAATTTACCAGCAAATAACTCCTGAAACAATTTTGAGGAAAAAAATTGCGAACTAATTTATAAAAGATAATCAAAAAAACAATGGCGAATTAAGCTTCATGTGGCCCTAAGCATTTCACTAGTGAGCGCTCTCAAATATCTTTTTACCGTTACGAAAATGTGACTAAAGAAATCAAGAAATGAAGCCATCCGCCAGCAAAAGTTGTTGCCCCGTACGATCCGAGTACGGTGCTGTCCATCATCTGTCATTTTCCGCGGCGAACTTCCACAACAATCAACCGTTTCGCTTTCTGCCACCTATGCCGCTACTCCGCGAAAAAGCACGTGTGCTGTGCTTACCAGCAGGCGCAGTCATTTGTTTCCTGCACGGATAACCGGACGCGGCGGTCTCACCTTTTAAACGGCGCTGTTGCGTCCGTCCGTTTCCAATTCGCGCTCGCGTCCGTCTGTCAACTTTGAATTAAAACGACATCATAAATAAATTATCTCTGTCGTCCTTGATACGAAAATCGTCGATTGTTATTGTTTATGTTAGGTGCGCCTCCTAGATCGAGATGCAAATTTATCGCCGGTGTATTCGGGTTGGAGAGGCGGTTGTTAAAATATTTGAGTAAGCTAGAAAGGTGCAAACAAGGAATAGGTTTCGTCTGGTTTTATAAACAATCTTATCGGGACGTTACATAAATAACTGCATATCGCGTAATTATTTTACCATGGTTGCATAGGTAGTGTATGTTTCATAGTGTTTATTGTGTCGAAGAGATAAAGCGTTAGTTGTCTGTGATCAAGGTCTGTGGGTGCTGCAGCTGCCTCGAAATGGCTTATGTCATCTGGCGGATGGTCATGAAAAAATACTCCAAAGTTCGCTTGGGATTAGTAGGATCTATGGTATGTATGAACACTTAAAATTTCTTCTACACTTTTTTATCAACACTAACTTTGGGCACGATTTTTGCATCATTTTTAATGTAGTTAATCCATTTTGACTATAATTTGAGATGGCTGTAAAGAACATGTTTTTTATTGTAGAAAATCGGGTTTTTTCAGTAAAAACAACAATTTTAATGGGCTCTAAAGCAAAAGCTTGACCAAAAAGAAAATTCCATCGAAATCGTTAAAGCAGTTTCTGAGATCCCAAATGTATACATATTTATATAGAAAATTGGCTCGTTTAAATTTATAAGATTTCGTTGGTTTTTAAGGTGTTAATAGCGCAGAAGCCAATGAATTATTTTGATCAAAATTCATCTGGACTTTGCGGAACCACCCCAAGTTCCTTTCATGATATTTTGGGAATTTGAAAATAAATCCAGCGAACAAAAAATCGGAAAGATCAGCTATAGTGATATCTAAATATTCTAAGCTCATAGTAATTTACCATATCAGACGCTTCGTCTGCAACTAAATAGGAACTTCATCATAATCTTTTGCATTCAATTAAAACCCATTCTTAATACTGAGCGATGTTTTTGGTGGTCAAAATTTCAATGAAGAAGGAAAATTCATCAGAAATATTTTCTTTTTCCATTATAATTTTGTCTTTATATGGTACATTCTTCCAAGCTGTAGCTTATCGATTGGTTTACGCTGGAGACCTTAGAATTTAACCAGAAGCTTCTTTGGTGCTAGTTAATAATCATTTGGCAGTCAAAATTTCAAGGGAAAACGAAAGTTCATCAGTAGTAGCTTCTTTTTCCACTAAAACTTTGTCTTCATATGGAATATTTCCCCAACCTGTCGTTTATCGATTGTTTATGCTGGAGACCCTAGAAACTATCCAGAAGCTTCATTTGGAACTCAATAGCATATCTCCATCCTAATTTTAGATATTTGGACATGGTCGATCTATCTAATGACCATTTGGTGGTTGTTAATAGTCATTTGGTGGTTATTAATAGTCATTTGGTGGTTGTTAATAGTCATTTGGTGGTCAAAATTTCAATGAAAATTGAAAGTTTATCAGTATTCGCTTATTTTTCCACTGTAATTTTGTCTTACATCATAATTTTAAGTATTTGGACATGGTCGATCCAATTTATAATCATTTGGTGCTTCTCAATAATCATTTGGTGGTCAAAATTTTAATAGAAAACGTAAGTTCATCAGTAATAGCTTCTTTTTCCACTACAATTTTGTCTTCATATGGAAAATTTTTCCAACCCGTAGCTTATCCATTGTTTATGCTGGAGACCCTAGAAACTAACCAAAAGCTTCATTTGAAACTCAATAGCATCTTGCCATCCTAATTTTGAATATTTCGAAATAATTGATGTATCTTAATGACCATTTGGTGGTTGTACGTAGTTCTTTGGTGATCAAAATTTCAATGAAAATCGACAATTCATCAGTATTAGGTTCTTTTTCCACTGTAATTTTGTCTTCTATCATATTTTTACATATTTGGACATGGCCGATCCAACTTATAATCATTTGGTGCTTCTGAATAATCATTTGGTGGTTAAAATTTTAATTGAAAACGAAAGTTCATCAGTAATAGCTTCTTTTTCCACTACAATTTTGTCTTCATGGGAAACACTTTTCCGATCTGTACCTTATCGATTGTTTATGCTAGAGATCCTGGAAACTAACCAGAAGCTTTATTTGAAACTCAGTAGCATATCGCATTCATCATTTTACGCATTTGAACATGTTCGATCCATCTTAATGACCATTTGGTGGTTGTTAATAGTCATTTGGTGATCAAAATTTCAATGCAAAATGAAAATTCATCAGTATTAGGTTCTTTTTCCACTGTAATGTTGTCTTTCACCATAATTTTAAGTATTTGGACATGGTCGATCCATCTTATAATCATTTGGTGCTTCTTAATAATCATTTGGTGGTCAAAATTTTAATGGAAAACGAAAGTTCATCAGTAATAGCGTCTTTTTCCACTAAAATTTTGTCTTCATATGAAAAATTTTTCCAACCTGTAGCTTATCGCTTGTTTATGCTGGAGAATCTATAGAATTAACCTGAAGTTTCATTTGAAATTCAGTAGCATATCATCATCCTAATTTTAAGTATTTCGACGTGATCGATCTATCTTAATGACCATTTGGTGGTTGTAAGTAGTCTTTTGGTGATCAAAATTTTAATAAAAATCGACAATTCATCAGTATTAGATTCTTTTTCCACTGTAATTTTGTCTTCTATTATAATTTTACATATTTGGACATGGTCGATCCAACTCATAATCATTTGGTGCTTCTGAATAATCATTTGGTTGTTAAAATTTTAATGGAAAACGAAAGTTCATCAGTAATACCTTTTTTTTCCACTAAAATTTTGTCTTCATGGGAAACACTTTTTCGATCTGTATCTTATCAATTGTTTATGCTAAAGATCCTAGAAACTAACCAAAAGCTTCATTTGAAACTCAGTAGCATATCGCTTTTATCATTTTACGCATTTAAACATGCTAGATCCATCTTAATGACCATTTGGTGATTGTTAATAGTCATTTGGTGATCAAAATTTCAATGAAAATCGAAGTTTCATCAGTATTAGGTTCCTTTTCCACTGTAATGTTGTCTTTTACCATAATTTTAAATATTTGGACATGGTCGATCCATCTTATAATCATTTGGTGCTTCTTAATAATCATTTGGTGGTCAAAATTTTAATGGAAAACGAAAGTTCATCAGTAATAGCTTCTTTTTCCACCACAATTTTGTCTTCATGGGAAACACTTTTCCGATCTGTAGCTTATTGATTGTTTATGCTGGAGACTCTAGAAACTAACCAGAAGCTTGATTTGAAACTTAATAGCGTATTGCCATCCTAATTTTACATATTTGGACATAGTCGATCTATCTTAATAACCATTTGGTGGTTGTTAGTAGTCCTTTGGTGATCAAAATTTCAATGAAAATCAAAAGTTCATCAGTATTGGCTTCTTTTTTTCTAGAAACTAACCAGAAGCTTCATTTGTAACTTGATAGTATATCGCCATCCTAATTTTACGCATTTGGACATGGTCGATCCAACTTATAATCATTTGGTGCTGCTCAAAAATAATTTGGTCGTCAAAATTTCAATGGAAAACGAAAGTTCATCACTAGTAGCTTCTTTTTCCACTACAATTTTGTCTTCATGGGAAACATTTTTCCGATCCGTATCTTACCGATTGTTTATGCTAGAGATCCCAGAAACTAACCAGAAGCTTCATTTTAAACTTAGTAGCATATTGCATTCATCATTTTATGCATTTGAATATGCTCGATCCATTTTAATGACCATTTGGTGGTTGTTAATAGTCATTTGGTGATCAAAATTTCAATGAAAATCGAAGTTTCATCAGTATTAGGTTCCTTTTCCACTGTAATGTTGTCTTTTACCATAATTTTAAGTATTTGGACATGGTCGATCCATTTTATAATCATTTGGTGCTTCTTAATAATCATTTGGTGGTCAAAATTTTAATGGAAAACGAAAGTTCATCAGTAATAGCTTCTTTTTCCACCACAATTTTGTCTTCATGGGAAACACTTTTCCGATCTGTAGCTTATTGATTGTTTATGCTGGAGACTCTAGAAACTAACCAGAAGCTTGATTTGAAACTTAATAGCGTATTGCCATCCTAATTTTACATATTTGGACATAGTCGATCTATCTTAATAACCATTTGGTGGTTGTTAGTAGTCCTTTGGTGATCAAAATTTTAATGAAAATCAAAAGTTCATCACTTTTAGCTTCTTTTTCCGCTGTAATTTTGTCTTATATCACAATTTTAAGTAGTTGGACATGGTCGATCCAACTTATATACATTTGGTGCTTCCCAATAATCATTTGGTGGTCAAAATTTTAGTGGAAAACGAAAGTACACCAGTAATGGATTCTTTTTCCACTACAATTTTGTCTTCATATGGAAAAGTTTTCCAACCTGTAGCTTATCGATTGTTTATGCTGGAGACTCTAGTAACTAACCAGAAACTTTATTTGAAACTCGAGAGCATATTGCCATCCTAATTTTATATATTTAGACATGGGCGATCTATCTTAATGACCATTTGGTGGTTATGAGTAGTCAATTGATGGTCAAAATTTCAATGAAAAACAAAAGTTCATCAGTATTAGGTTATTTTTCCACTGTTATGTTGTCTTCCATCATAATTTTAAGTATTTGGACATGGTCGATCCATCTTTTAATCACTTGGTGTTTCTTTATAATCATTTGGTGGTCAAAATTTTAATGGAAAACGAAAGTTCATCAGTAATAGCGTCTTTTTCCACTAAAATTTTGTCTTCATATGAAAAATTTTTCCAACCTGAAGCTTATCGATTGTTTATGCTGGAGACCATAGAAGCTAACTAGAAGCTTTATTTGAAAATCAATATCATATTGCCATCCTAATTTTACGTATTTGGACATAGTCGATCTATCTTAATGACCATTTGGTGGTTGTTAACAGTCATTTGGTGGTCAAAATTTTAATGAAAATCGAAAGTTCATCAGTATTAGGTTCTTTTTTCACTGTAATTTTATCTTACATCATAATTTACGTATTTGGACCAATTGATTCATCTTTTAGTCATTTGGTGTTTGTTATTAATCTTTTGGTGGTCAAAATTTCAATGAAAAACGAAAGTTCATCAGTATTAGGTTATTTTTCCGCTATAATTTTGTCTTCCGTCATAATTTTAAGTATTTGGACATGGTCGATCCATCTTATAATCATTTGGTGCTCCTTAATAATCATTTGGTGGTCAAAATTCCAATGAAAACCGAAAGTTTATCAGTATTAGGTTCTTTTTCCACTGTAATTTTGTCTTCCATCATAATTTTACGTATTTGGACCAATTGATCCATCTTATAATCATTTGCTGCTTGTTATTAATCTTTTGGTGGTCAAAATGTTAATGAAAAACGAAAGTTTATCAGTAATAGCTCCTTTTTCCACAACAATTTTGTCTTCACATGGAAAATTTTTCCAACCTGTAGCTTATCGATTGTTTAGGCTGGAGGTCCTTGAAACTAACCAGAGGCTATCTTTAAAACGCAAAAACATAATTTTACGTATTTGGACATGGTTGATCTATCTTAATGACCATTTGGTGACTATTAATAATCATTTGGTGGTCAAAATTTCAATGAAAAACGAAAGTTCATCGGTGTTAGGTTATTTTTCCGCTGTGATTTTGCCTTCCATCATAATTTTAAGTATTTGGACGTGATCGATTCATCTTAATGACCATTTGGTGGTTGTTAATAATCATTTGATGGTCAAAATTTTAATGGAAAACGAAAGTTCATCAGTAATAGCTTCTTTTTCCACTAGGATCTTGTCTTCATATGGAACATTTTCCCAACCTGTAGCTTATCGATTGTTTATGCTGGAGACTCTAGAAACTAACTAGAAGCCTCATTTAAAACTCAATAGCATATCGCCACCCGAATTTTTTCGTATTTGGACATAGTCGATCTACCTTAATGACCATTTGGTGGTTGTTAATAATCATTTGGTGGTCAAAGTTTCAATGGAAATCGAAAGTTCATCAGTATTAGGTTCTTTTTCCACTATAATTTTGTCTTCAATCATAATTTTACGTATTTGGACCAATTGATTCATCTTCTAGTCATTTGGTGTTTGTTATTAATCTTTTGGTGGTCAAAATTTTAATGGAAAACAAAAGTTCATCAGTAGTAGCTTCTTTTTTCACTAAAATTTTGTCTTCATATGGAAGATTTTTCCAACCTGTAGCTTATCAATTGTTATATCTATTACCTCTTTTCTGTTTTGATTGAGAAAGGTCAGTTTTGTGCCCCGATTTGCTTCTTGTAGGTTATAATAATGAACTCTAAAAGTGACTCACCTCTCCTGTTTGTTCCTGTGCTCCCCAAGACGATGTGGTGCGCGTTGGAATCACAACAGAGCACTAATTGTGTTTTTTTCTGGGCATTTCTGCACCAGCGTTCTTATCTCCATTGTGGGTGGTTGTCCTGGTTGGTCATATGGAAGGTAGGCTGATCCCATCATAAGGTCTCAGTTTTGCCCTTCCATGTTTGTTGTCATCTTTACTACCACTAGGTCCCTTGTACAGAGTTTCCATAGAGGTAGTACTGGAATTTCTCTCCTAGTATGCAAGCTCGTAGATGATCTGATGACGGGCTGATTAAAGCCCAGTCATCTCCCATCCGCGATCTGGCCCCTAGAAATCCATGGTTCTTGTATCAGTATCTGTGGGGCAGATGTAGCTGCCTTGCAGTGGTGTAGATTTATCTGTAGTACTTTAAATTTACCTTCCTTAACTTTGGGGGGTTACCCCTGTCGAGGTTGATGCTGTAGGTTCCTCTTCAGCTCCTTCTTTATCAATCTCCATCTCTTCAAGTTTCTCTTGCTCCCCTGGCTTCTTCCTCCCCTTCAACCTAAAGATCGCCTGAGAATTATGCTGGAGGTTCTTGAAACCAATTGGAGGCTTTCTTTAAAACGCAATAGCATATCGCTATCATAATTTTACGCATTGGTCATCTTAATGACCTATTGGTGGTGGTTAATAATTATTTGGTGGTCAAAATTATAATGAAAAACGAAAGTTCATCAGTAATAGTTTCTTTTTCCACTAAAATGTTGTCTTCATGTGGTACATTTTCTGAGCAGCAACTTATCGATTGATTATGCTGGGGACGCTGGAAACTAATCAAAAACTTCATTTGAAACTAAACAGTATATCGCCATCATAATATTACAAATTTGGACACCATCGATCCATCTTATAAGCATTTGGTGGTTGTTAATAATCATTTGGTGGTCGAAATGATAATGAAAAACGAAAGTTCATCAGTAATAGTTTCTTTTTCCACTAAAATGTTGTCTTCATGTGGTACATTTTCTGAGCAGCAACTTATCGATTGATTATGCTGGGGACGCTGGAAACTAATCAAAAACTTCATTTGAAACTAAACAGTATATCGCCATCATAATATTACAAATTTGGACACCATCGATCCATCTTATAAGCATTTGGTGGTTGTTAATAATCATTTGGTGGTCGAAATTATAATGAAAAACGAAAGTTCATCAGTAATAGTTTCTTTTTCCACTAAAATGTTGTCTTCATGTGGTACATTTTCTGAGCAGCAACTTATGGATTGATTATGCTGGGGCGCTGGAAATTAATCAAAAACTTCATTTGAAACTAAACAGTATATCGCCATCATAATATTACAAATTTGGACACCATCGATCCATCTTATAAGCATTTGGTGGTTGTTAATAATCATTTGGTGGTCGAAATTATAATGAAAAACGAAAGTTCATCAGTAATAGTTTCTTTTTCCACTAAAATGTTGTCTTCATGTGGTACATTTTCTGATCAGCAACTTATCGATTGATTATGCTGGGGACGCTGGAAACTAATCAAAAACTTCATTTGAAACTAAACAGTATATCGCCATCATAATATTACAAATTTGGACACCATCGATCCATCTTATAAGCATTTGGTGGTTGTTAATAATCATTTGGTGGTCAAAATTTTAATGAAAAATGAAAGTTCATCAGTAATATTTTCTTTTTCCACCATAATGTTGTCTTCATGTGGTAGATTTTTCCTAGCTGTCTTCATGTGGCACATTTTTCTAAGCTGCACCTTATCGAATTGTCATCTTCGCCTTTGGTGGTCAAAATTTTAACGAAAAACGAAAGTTCATCACTAATACTCTTGTTTGACCAGATGCCGATAAAGAAAATGTTTTGGGGGGGGGGGGATCGCCTTTTCCCAGTAAATACATCAATTTTGCTAAATACCAAAAGCAAAAACTTGACCAAAAAGAAACCTCCATTTAAATAGAGTCGTTTCTGAGATACCAAACCTATACATATTTATATACAAAATTGTTCGCTTAATGCAGAAGATTTCGAAAGTTGATAAGATCAAAGAGTAAACTATTTACGAAACTCACTTAATTGAGACAGTTTCTAATTTGCTACTTCCTGGGCTGATTCGGTTGTAGTTACTGGGGTTAAATGTGTCTAAGCTTATTGAAACCTAAAGGAGACCACCGTCTCCCTTGTTTGTCTAACGTCCGGTTACATGTCGTGAAACGTGTCTGTCTCGACAAGAAAATATCGCCTGCAATTTGTTTTTTCCTTGATATTTATGATAGTAGATTAGTCGAGGGTAGCAACCTTTAAGAAGGCGTGGTCGTTAATTGATCATATAACTCGAAACGAACCCTCGTGTGATGTAATTACATTTTTCTATTAAATCAAGAGAGTAGATCCTGATATGGACTTTCTTTGCGAGAATTTTTTCCACTTCTGAAGTTTTTTCGGAGACTGAATCTCCAGCAACAATTTATCGGTGTTTTGATGACGATACGTCAGT
This sequence comes from Dastarcus helophoroides, assembly GCA_028583605.1. Taxonomy (NCBI): domain Eukaryota; kingdom Metazoa; phylum Arthropoda; class Insecta; order Coleoptera; family Bothrideridae; genus Dastarcus; species Dastarcus helophoroides. The sequence goes on along the minus strand of CM053331.1, from coordinate 38,960,723 downwards.
GGGTCAGCATCATCTTTTGTGAGACAAATCGCATCCGAAAAAGTTATTAATTTCCATCTTCCACGACGAGGCTTACGAAATGTTTTTGTTACTAATTATCTCTTTTGGTCCTAATTATAAAAGTGTGGAACATAAGCAAGTGCCGTTAATAGGAATCTGACGTGGGAGAAGAAAGTCACTAATAAATAATTAGAAAAAAGCTACAATTCCACATATTTGTATGAATTCTCAAGCTAGGACGATATTGTTCTGACTACTTATGACTTATAATGAGGACATTCATTTAAAATGATACTCTGAAGTAAGTGTACGGTTAATTAACGCAAACAAATGGTACATATTCAATTATAAATGTCGACCAATTTCACCCAGACATATTTCCGTAAGGAAGCTATTGTTGAGAAACTTATATGATGAAAATTTCTCCACGCATCGTCTTAATTATAAAAGTGAAATGATTAGACGATTCCCAGACCGCTCGCAATTAATATCCAGCGCATTTCAATTTCATTTGCATGAAAGCATACGAAGCGATGAAAAAGTACGCCCACCACTTAAATTAGACTTGCTCATCTCTTTACTTCAAGTATCGAGAGAAAAAATCAAATCTAACAATTGATAAGAAATTAAAAGAGCCCAAATACAAAACTGCTGCTGGATTTGTTATTACAAGGAATAGAAACTTGTTTGCGTCAGCAAGAAAAATAAAAATATGAACTATTGGAAGAAGAGAAACTTTTTTGAGTAACCAGTCACTTAGAAAAAGAATATGATATGATATGATATGATATAATATGATATGATATGATATATGATTTGAGATGACATGGTATGATATATTGTGATATGATATGACTGCTTCTGAATTGGTTATTACAAAGAATAGGAACGTGTTTGTGTCAGTAAGCAAGAAAAATAAAAATATGAACTATTGGAAGAAAAGAAACTTTTTAAGTAACCACTCATTTCGAAAAAGGATATGATATGATATGATATGATATATGATATGATATGATATGATATAATATGACATGATATGATATGATATGATATGATATGATATGATATGACATGACATGACATGACATGACATGACATGACATGACATGACATGACATGACATGACATGACATGACATGACATGACATGACATGACATGACATGACATGACATGACATGACATGACATGACATGACATGACATGACATGACATGACATGACATGACATGACATGACATGACATGACATGACATGACATGACATGACATGACATGACATGACATGACATGACATGACATGACATGACATGACATGACATGACATGACATGACATGACATGACATGACATGACATGACATGACATGACATGACATGACATGACATGACATGACATGACATGACATGACATGACATGACATGACATGACATGACATGACATGACATGACATGACATGACATGACATGACATGACATGACATGACATGACATGACATGACATGACATGACATGACATGACATGACATGACATGACATGACATGACATGACATGACATGACATGACATGACATGACATGACATGACATGACATGACATGACATGACATGACATGACATGACATGACATGACATGACATGACATGACATGACATGACATGACATGACATGACATGACATGACATGACATGACATGACATGACATGACATGACATGACATGACATGACATGACATGACATGACATGACATGACATGACATGACATGACATGACATGACATGACATGACATGACATGACATGACATGACATGACATGACATGACATGACATGACATGACATGACATGACATGACATGACATGACATGACATGACATGACATGACATGACATGACATGACATGACATGACATGACATGACATGACATGACATGACATGACATGACATGACATGACATGACATGGTATGATGTGATATGATACGATATGATACGTTATAATGTGATATGATATGATATGATATTATATGATATGACACAACACAGCTCAATTTTCTTTGCAGTTTGGGATTCCTCTTAGCAAGTACTACAAGCTGGAGTGTTTGACGACTTTTGAAAAAATTATATTTTTCAATCCACTCGACTTTAACTGATTGCATTTCGTTGTAGATGTCGTGACCCTCACAATTGCTTTACCGACTATTAATATTAAAAACCGATCGATTTTGTTAACTTACGAAAACGCGGCACCAATTTGCTGACCTGATAACTAAAAGCGTTTTACCCAATACTTGCACAATATCGGCCAGAATTCATTTAAAAAAATTGAGGAAAACGTTCGAAATTACTCATTTTAAAGTTGTCGTAACACCGGACGTATAATTAAATGCCGGTTAATTGAATTTAATGGGCCGATTGTTATTGGAAATTAAAAGAAATTCTGGCCGAGACTCAAACGAGAGTGACTAATTAAACTTGCAAAATCTTCATTAGGATTAATATTCCTACTGCGAAGATCGCATCTTGGTGAGATCTCGCATTAATTTAAAACTAGTACGTAAGCAATTAGAAATTGTCTTAGATGCATTTTTAATCATTTTAATTATTCATTTTATTGACTTATTAATTATATGTGTTGTGGTGTTTTCACGTGGATTATCATTACTTTAACCTTGTGGAATTTTTCAATCCCAGTAGCGCAATTACTACATTTGTTTGATTTTGGACAAATCTGGTTGAATTGAGTTAATACTTGCGACACATACGGTCCACACCCACGGTCTTCTCGGGTGGGCTTCGATGTTACATAACCTACGCCAAAAAGCGTCATCCTACAACTGAGTGTATACAACATAACTGTAATGATTTAATAAATACGATGCCTAAATATCAGCTAACCAACCGTTGAAAGTGTGCGTATGATCCGAACAATGAGAAGGCTAAAGTCACAAAACATTTCAACTAAAACGTGAGAATACGCCTGGAACATTGAACTGACCCCGTAGCCCGTAATTATAATTGTTCACAATTTTATTTGTAGATACCAACAACAATACAATATACCGCTATGGGTCAGCTTTATGGCAATAATTAATCGAGACGTGCGAAAGATTTTAGAGAATAAACTACGACATATGGCGAGTCGCGTCTGCAGATTCAACGATAGCTTTAAATTAAATGATAACAATTAATCTCCAAGAGTTCAGACTCCAACAATTTGAGAAACTGTATAACTTGTGTGCAAAATCCTAGAAAAATGAATTGTTTGATCAATTTAAGAGGAACTTTGGCCTCGTAGTCAGTCGATACACAAACGTGTAAGCGTTGATTGAATACTTTATTCAATCAACGGTGTAAGTAACGTAGAAGCGATTTTTAGCAAAGTTTCTGTGGATCAACCATCGCAATTTGCGTGGAGGGATCACCCCCAATTTGGAACAAATCCAACGAACAAAACATCAGAAAGATCAACTATAGTGATATCTAGACATTCTAAGCCCACAGCAATGACCAGACCAGACCAAAGGCTTCATTGGAAACCAAATCATCATAATCTTTTGCATTCAATCAAAACCCACACCGATGCTTTTGGTGGTCAAAATTTCAATGAAAAAGGAAAGTTCATCAGTAATATTTTCTTTTTCCACTATAGTTTCGCCTTCATGTGCAACGTGTTTCTAAGCTGTACCTCATCGAATGGTTGTGCTAGAAATCTTTGAAATTAACCAGAAGCTTTATTCGCAACTCAATAGCATGTCGCGATCATAATTTTACGTATTTGGACACAGTCGATTCATCTTAATGATCATTTGGTGGTAGTTAATAACCATTTGGTGGTCAAAAATGCAATGAAAAATGGAAGTTCATCAGTAATATTTTCTTTTTCCGCTATAATTTCGCCTTCATGTGCAACGTGTTTCCAAGTTGTACCTCATCGAATGGTTTTGCTAGAAATCTTTGAAATTAACCAGAAGCTTTATTCGCAACTCAATAGCATGTCGCCGTCATAATTTTACGTATTTGGACACAGTCGATTCATCTTTATGATCATTTGGTGGTAGTTAATAACCATTTGGTGGTTAAAAATGCAATGAAAAATGAAAGTTCATCAGTAATATTTTCTTTTTCCACTATACTTTGGTCTTCATGAGGTACATTTTTCCTAGCTGTAGCTTATCGATTAGTTATACTGAAGACCCTAGAAACTAATCAGAAACTTTATTTGAAACCAAACAGCATATCACCATCTTAATATTACAATCGAGGACACAATCAATCCATTCTATAATCACTTGGTGGTTGTTAATAGTCATTTGGTGGTCAAAATTTCAATGGAAAACGAGGGTTCATCAGTAATGGTTTCTTTTTCCCTTATTATTTTGTCTTCATGTGCTACATTTTTACGTATTTGGACACAATCGATCCATCTTATAGGTCATTTGGTGGTTGTTAATAATTATTTGTTGGTTAAAATTTCAACGAAAAACGAAAGTTCATCAGTAATAGCTTCTTTTTCCACTAAAATTTTGTCTTCATGTGATACATTTCTCCAAGCTGTAGGTTATCGATTGGTTATGCTGAGAATTCTAGAAACTAATCAAAAATTTCATTTGAAATAAACAGCTCGTCACCATCACAATATTGGACACCATCGATTCATCTTATGACCATTTGGTGGTTGGTAATCATCATTTGGTGGTCAAAATTTCAATGAAAAATGAAAGTTCATCAGTAATAGCTTCTTTTTCCACTACAACTTTGTCTTCATATGGAACATTTTTCCAACCTGCAGCTTATCAATTTTTTATGCTGAAGACCATCGACACTAACTAGAAGCTTCATTTAAAACCCAATAGCATATTAGCATCATACTTTTACGTATTTGGCCATGGCCGACCCATTTTAATGGCCATTTGGAGGTTGTTAATAATCATTTGGTGGTCAAAATTTCAACGAAAAACGAAAGTTCATCAGTAATAGCTTCTTTTTCCACTAAAATTTTGTCTTCATGTGATACATTTCTCCAAGCTGTCGGTTATCGATTGGTTATGCTGAGAATTCTAGAAACTCATCAAAAATTTCATTTGAAATAAACAGCTCGTCACCATCACAATATTGGACACCATCGATTCATCTTATGACCATTTGGTGGTTGGTAATCATCATTTGGTGGTCAAAATTTCAATGAAAAATGAAAGTTCATCAGTAATAGCTTCTTTTTCCACTACAACTTTGTCTTCATATGGAACATTTTTCCAACCTGCAGCTTATCCATTTTTTATGTTGAAGACCGTCGACACTAACCAGAAGCTTCATTTGAAACCCAATACCATATTGGCATCATACTTTTACGTATTTGGCCATGGCCGACCCATTTTAATACCATTTGGAGGTTGTTAATAATCATTTGGTGGTCAAAATTTCAACGAAAAACGAAAGTTCATCAGTAATAGCTTCTTTTTCCACTACAACTTTGTCTTCATATGGAACATTTTTCCAACCTGCAGCTTATCCATTTTTTATGCTGGAGACCGTAGACACTAACCAGAAGTTTCATTTGAAACCCAATAGCATATTAGCATCAAACTTTTACGTATTTGGCCATGGCCGACCCATTTTAATGACCATTTGGAGGTTGTTAATAATCATTTGGTGGTCAAAATTTCAACGAAAAACGAAAGTTCATCAGTAATAGCTTCTTTTTCCACTAAAATTTTGTCTTCATGTGGTACATTTTTCCAAGCCGCAGCTTCTTGATTGGTTATGCTGGGGACCATGGAAATTAATCAGAGACTTCATATGAAACTACGCAACATATCACAATCATAATATTATAGATTTGTACACCATCGATTCATCTTATGACCATTTGGTGGTTGGTAATCATCATTTGGTGGTCAAAGTTTCAATGGAAAATAAAAATTTATCAATAATGGTTTTTTTTCCACTATAATTTTGTCTTCAATTATCATTTTACGTATTTGGACACAATAGATGATCCATGTTATAATCATTTGGTGTTTGGTTATAATCATTTGGTGGACAAATTTTTAATGAAAAATGAAAGTTCATCAGTAATAGTTTCTTTTACCACTACAATTTTGTCTTCATATGGAACATTTTTTCAACCTGCAGTTTATCCATTGTTTATGCTGGAAACCTTAGAAACTAACCAGAAGCTTCATTTGAAACTCAATAGCCTTTTGCTATTATAATTTTACGTACTTGGACATGATCGATCTATGTTATCTGTGGAAATCATTGGTGTTGTTAATAATCATTTGTGGTCATTTTAAACAAAATTCATTAGAATCATTCTTTGTACATTATCATATTGGACACAATTTCATCATCTATACATTTGGGGTTGTTAATATCATTTGGTGGTCAAAATTTCAACGAAAACGAAAGTTCATCAGTAATAGCTTCTTTTTCCACTAAATTTTGTCTTCATGTGGTACATTTTCCAAGCTCGCAGCTTATCTGATTGGTTATGCTGGGGAATGAAATAATCAAATTCATTGAAATACCACTTTCACATCAAATTTTGTGACACCATCGATTGATCTTATGACCATTTGGTGGTTGGTAATATCATTGGTGGTCAAATTCAATGAAAATGAAATTCATCATAATGGTTCTTTTTCCACTAATTTGTCTATCATTTACGTATTTGGAACATGTTCATATGAGCTAATCATTTGTTTGTTAAGGGCAATTAATAAAAAGTCTAGTAAGTTCTTTTCCATCATTATTTTACGTATTTGGACACAACCAATCCACCTTACAAGCATTTGGTGGTTGTTAATCATCATTTGGTGGTCAAAATTTCAACGAAAAACGAAAGTTCATCAGTAATAGCTTCTTTTCCCACTATAATTTCGTCTTCATGTGGTACATTTTTCCAAGCTACAGCTTCTTGATTGGTTATGCTGGGGACCATAGAAATTAATCAGAAACTTCATTTGAAACTACACAGCATATCACAATCATTATATTACATATTTGGACACAATCGATTTATCTTATAATCATTTGGTGGTTGTTAATCATCATTTGGTGCGCAAAATTTCAATGGAAAACGAAAGTTCATCAGTAAAGGTTTCTTTTTCCAATATAATTTTGTCTTCCATCATCAATTTACGTATTTGGACACAATAGATCCATCTTATAATCATTTGGTGGTTGTTAATAATCATTTGGTGGTCAAAATTTCAATGAAAAATGAAAGTTCATCAGTAATAGCTTCTTTTTCCACTACAATTTTGTCTTCATGTGGTACATTTTTCCAAGCTGCAGCTTCTTGATTGGTTATGCTGGGGACCATAGAAATTAATCAGAAACTTTATTTGAAACTACACAGCATATCACAATCATTATATTACATATTTGGAACAATTGATTTATCTTATAATCATTTGGTGGTTGTTAATCATCATTTGGTGCGCAAAATTTCAATGGAAAACGAAAGTTCATCAGTAATGGTTTCTTTTTCCACTATAATTTTGTCTTCCATCATTATTTTACGCATTTGGACACAACCAATCCATCTTAGAATCATTTGGTGGTTGTTAATCATCATTTGGTGGTCAAAATTTCAATGAAAAACGAAAGTCTATCACCAATATTTTCTTTTTCCACTATAATGTTGTCTTCACGTAGTACATTTTTCCAAGTTTACCATATTGAAAGGTTATCTTTGTCTTAGTCATCATTTGGTGGTCAGAAGTGTAATGAAAAACGAAAGTTCATCAGTAATTGCTTCTTTTTCCACTACAATTTAGTCTTCATACGATAAATATTTCTTCATTTTAAAATTCTGGTCTGTTCCTGGTGATCAAAATGTTGATGAATGGTCATCACTGTGGCGGATTATCCATAAGGCAAACCAAACAGGTATCTCGAGGGGAAGTAGACCTGAGACTCGATTACATTTTGGGGAAGTCAAAAAATATTGTGAGGCGCCTTATCATCTAGAGCGCTACGGCCATTGTGCTGAGGTGCCATTAAAACGATATTGTGACATATGAAATGAGTTATGCAACAGCCGACTGCCGGATACATTAGGAAAACAACTCGAACCAATTAATTTGAAAACACGATTCCAGTACTTGCACACTTTCCATATTGTGTGGTCTTCCGCAGATTTTTTTTTTCTTTCGTATCGGATATCAAATCTGTTAATGCGCGTAAATCGATCCCTCAAGTTTCTCTGGCCGTTCGCAACCACGGTTAATAGCAACAATTGTGCGGTAAAGTGAATGTAATAATGGGTCAATGCGAAGTTTTGGTCTCTCTCTAGAATCCCTTCAAGGTAAAATGGGGATTGCGTAAGAGCGTAATTTAGGTTGACGATTAAATCGATCGATTGGTTTCCGCTGTTTCGATCATGTCATTGGATCGACCGCATACTATTCCTGGTGCAGTTTCATTTCATTTCGCTGCAAAATTTCAGGTTCTTCTGATTCAAGACATTGCTCATGTTGTCTTCGTGACGAGCTTTCAAAATTTAAGTCATCCCAGTTTTCAAAATTTAAGCCGTCCCAATTTTCTAAACGGTGGGACATTTCGGATGGTGAATGGTGTCATCACGTCATCACTTGCTGTGGTGCACCAGACGCCTCCCACTTTTTTGACATAATAAAGTTTCTTTGGCTACACTATCAAACAATTTGAAGTTACTCTGGTGTTTGGTAAAGATTTTTGGATCATCTTCTGGAATCATGATAACAGAAGATTCTGGTTTCAAAGCGATAAATGCTCTTAAACATAGCCTTGTTAGATCCCACAACATAAGGCGATTTAAATTGCCCAAAGTACGTCCACGTAAGACGTGGGTACTCCGATTAAAAGTTCTTGTTTTAATATGTTAATTGTCAAATGTGCACGAACATGAATCACGTATTTACATGAAATTAAGTGAATAAAATTAATAATGAAGCCGCCTACTTAGGCAACCTCCCTTGCAGCATTCAGCTGGTTTAAGACTGAGTTTTTCACGGACAATCTCGTAATAAAAATAGATCGACCAGCTATGGATTACCGGGAAGCACGAAGGTTAACATACCAAGAACGAATTCTAGACTGGTAAAGTTATCCGGTGCGTGCAAAAATAGGGAGCATTGAGTAAAAAAAAAAGGAGCGGCGCCTCTAGTTCCCTGAATGAATCTATCACCCACGCCGCTCGCGGTTCTTTTAATAACCAAATAAAGGAGCGGTTGCTTTGTAGACACTGGCATTTAATTCGCTTTATTGGCTTTTTTATTGTCCATTTCATTACCGAGTTTGTAGCGCATTACTTAATTTTGTCGCCTTGACTACCGATCGAGAAAAATTTGATATAGTATATGATTTCTCTTTTGTGCAATCTATGCATTTACACACTTTGAATATGAACAATATTTCAAAACTAGCGACGCCCGCGTGGATTTTAAATGTGGGAGTTAATGAAAATTTTTGACAATGCACCGCAAAAATACCGCATTGCACACATTCACCTGTTGCTGTCGACAGTTGAGTGAAAATTTCATTAAAATCGGTTCAGCCGTTTCGAAGATTAGCGCAGATAAACAGACGAATAGACATACACGTAATGGTATTTACAACACGTAAAAAACGATGTGAGTTTATAAAAAAGAAATTCTTCAGAAATCGCAATTGTATTAGACCAACGTTTCTACTTTTTAATGTCTCTAAGGTCTCCCGAGTCTATGACCTCTGTGTTTTGTTAAGCAAATACGAATTTAAACTACTTAATTAATTCGGACGTTTAAATGTCATCGCTCAAACTTGAAAGTATCTCGAGGAGGAAAAACAAATATTTGTTTTGATTTTATAAATTTGTGGGAGTCGCTGTTGAAACTGGTCTATTGTAACGTCGATAAAAATTGATTTTGTTTGCGTCACTTGCCGTCTGTCTAGGATACCTTGACCCAAACAATTGCAGACTTCCCTTTCTACGTTATTCATAATTTCACGCTCATTGCATTGTGTACTTGTATACAATTTTTACCTGAAAAATACAAATTCCCTCAGCTGTTTACAACTTGAATCTTTTCGAAATTTAGGATCTCGCTACAGTTAATAATTTACCCAATTATTGAAGAGAGCGTTGAATGAATAAATTTATTCAATCAATGTGGAGAGCAATTTCTTTTTAATTTAATGAATAGTTACTGTAATACTAATAATTTATTAAATAGTAACGAAGCTACATTTTTATTTTATTGTTTTCATATTGTTATCGATTAGTTCAATTATGGTGAAATAATTTATAGAAACACTCTGTATCATATAAATTGGCGACTTTTAGCATTATAGAAACACTCTGTATCACATAAATTGGCGACTTTTAGCATTCGGGCTGTATACTAATCAAAGACAAAACCAGTTATACTTAATATCTTTGTTCGTCCAAGTAGAGGTCTCTCATATTCTCAGTACGAACTAAATCCTGCCGTAGAAGATTTTCCTTTTACCGTGCGAGTAATACGGACTCTGAAACGTAGATGTCGCGCAAGTACAGTGTATGTTCTCGATCCTAGTTTGTATTTTATCAAATTCCAAAATTATGGCATTGAAATGGAATTTAATATTTTTACTATAATGTTGCACAAATTATATTTAAAAAATATAACAAAAAAAGTCAAGAAAAAAAATGTTTCGATCCTGTTTCTTTTCATTAGCATTTATTTCAACTCTTGACTACGAAATAATTTTTAAACAATTAATCCTGACAAAATAAAAAATATTAACTGTTATTCGATACGTTGATATGTAGAATTTACAATAACTTAAATAAATTAATAAATTTAAATGATAATTTTAAAAAACTTGCTTTCAAGGCTATAAAAGAATGGATTGAGTTAAAAATTTCCTCTGAGATTAATAGTACCTTTAGATAGTGCAAATTGTCCACAAATATAGTCAATGGATTTGACATTGTAAGAAAAAATCCACTAGCATCAATCTTATTACAGAAATTAGTAATGTGATTCCAAAAGTGTCTTTAGAATCCTCGAGATCAAAAAATAGATTCTAAAATTTTTGACGAATCTAATAATGACTCTGGTTATTTCAAATTTGGCACAGATGTAGCCAATGAATCTATAAATGTTTAGGAAGATCCACAGCTGTCAATGTTATTGCATAAAATACTGAGATTGTTCCAATAATAAGACAAACGTATTAAAATCTTAAAAAAACGTAAGATGATTTAAATATTTCCACCGAATTTAATAGTATACTTTTAGGTAGTTTAAATTATCCACAAATGTAGGCAGTGGGTTTGGAATTATAAAAAAATTCGCTAACATCAATCTTATTACAGAAACTAGAAAGGTGATTTCAAAAATGTGCTCTGGATGTTCAAGGTAAAAGAGCTGATTTTAAAATTTTTAACGAATCTCATAGTGACTGTGGTTATTTCAAATTGGACACAGATGTACCCAATGGATTAGTAAACATTGAAAAAAAAAATCTATAGCTGTGTCAATCTTACCTTATAAAATGGGATTGTCCCAATAATAAGACAAAAATATTAAAATCTTAAAAAAACGTAAGATGATTTAAAAATGTCCAGTGAATTTAATAGTATTTTTAGATAGTTCAAATTATCCACAAATGTAGCCATGAATTTAGAAGAATTTAGAGCTAGAAAAATCCACTTGCATCAATCTTATCACAGAAACTAGTAAGGTGATTCCAAAAATGTGCTTAGGACCTTCAAGATAGAAAACCTGATTCTAAAATGTTTATTCAATCTAATAATGGCTGCGGTTATATTAAATTGAGCACAGATGTACAAATGGATCTATAAATATTTTGTAAAATCCGCACTCGTCAATCTTAACCCAATCACTGGTATCAGTTTTCAGATAAGAAGAGGCATAAGAATGAAAATTTCGGATCAATTAAAAATATCAAGAGAACATTTCGGTCGGAATTTAGAGAAAGCTTTCTAAGAGTAATTTTGCTCACGCTATCATCTTTTTATACAACCTTGAGTTCACGTGACATTCGATTGCATATGACCTTGAGCTCGCGTGACCTTAAGCTAACTCGACCACGAGCTCACTCGACCTTGAGCTCACTCGACCTTGAGCTCACTCGACCTTGAGCTCACGCGACCTTGAGCTCACGCGACCTTGAGCTCACGCGACCTTGAGCTCACGCGACCTTGAGTTCACATGAACCTGAGCGTACGTGACTTGAGCTCACTTGATCTTGAACTGACATGACCTTAAACGTACGTGACTTAAGCTCACATGATCTTGAACTGACATGACCTTGAGCCAACATGACCTTCAACTGAAGTGACTTTGAATTTACGCGACCTTGAACTCACGTCTCCTCGACCTAAATTTTGAAAAAATTTTCTAAGAGAAATTTTGCCTTACGGTATCTTGTTTTTATACGACCTTGAGCTCACGCGACCTTGATTTCACGCAACCTTCATCTCACGCAACGTTGATCTCACGCAACCTTGATCTCACGTGTTCTTAAGCTCACTCGACCTTAAGCTCACTCGACCTTGAGCTCACTCGACCTTGAGCTCACGCGACCTTGAGCTCACGCGACCTTGAGCTCACGCGACCTTGAGTTCACCTGAACCTGAGGGTACGTGACTCGAGCTCACATGATCTTGAACTGACATGACCTTGAGCTAACATGACCTTTAACTGAAGTGACTTCGAATTTGCGCGACCTTGAACTCACGTCTCCCCGACCTAAATTTTGAGAAAACTTTCTAAGAGAAATTTTGCCTCACGCTATCTTGTTCTTATACGACCTTGAGCTCACGCGACCTTGATCTCTCGTGACCTTAAGCTCACTCGACCTTGAGCTTATGCGAACTAGAGCTCACGCGACCTTGGGTTCACGTGACCTTGAGTTTACGTGAACCTGAGCGTACGTGACTTGAGCTCACATGATCTTGAACTGACATGACCTTGAGCTAACATGACCTTCAACTGAAGTGACTTTGAATTTACGCGACCTTAAACTCACGTCACCTCGAGCTAAATTTTGAGAAAACTTTCTAAGAGAAATTTTGCCTCACTCTATCTTGTTTTTATACGACCTTGAGCTCACGTGACCTTGAGTTCTCGCGACCTTGAACTTACGCGACTTTGAGCTCAGCGACCTTGAGCTCACGCGACTTTAAATTCACGTGACCTTGAATTCATGCAAACCTGAGCGTACGTGACTTGAGCTCACATGATCTTAAACTGACATGTCCTTGAGCTAACATGACCTTCAACTGAAGTGACTTTGAATTTACGCGACCTTGAACTCACGTCTCCTGGAGCTTAATTTTGAGAAAACTTTTTTAGAGAAACTTTGCCTCACGCTATCTAGTTTTTATACGACCTTGAGCTTACGCGACCTTGAGCGCACGTGACCTTGAGCTCACGCGACCTTGACTTTACGTGAACCTGAGCGTACGTGACTTGAGCTCACAGGATCTTGAACTGACATGACCTTGAGCAAACATGACCTTCAACTGAAATGACTTTGAATTTACGCGGCCTTGAACTCACGTCCCTTCGAGCTAAATTTTGAGAAAACTTTCTAAGAGAAATTTTGCCTCACGTTATCTTGTTTTTATACGACCTTCAACTCATGCGATCTTAAGCTCACGCGACCTTAAGCTCACGCGACGTTGAGTTCACGCGACATTGAGTTCACGTGAACCTGAGCGTACGTGACTTGAGCTCACATATCTTGAACTGACATAACCTTGAGCTAACATTACCTTTAACTGAAGTGACTTTGAATTTACGCGACCTTGAACTCACGTCTGCTCGAACTAAATTTTGAGAAAACTTTCTAAGAGAAATTTTGCCTCACGCTATCTTGCTTTTAAATGACCTTGAGTTCACGTGACATCCGAGTGTATATGACCTTGAGCTTTCGCGATCTTGATCTCGTGCAACCTTGATCTCACATGACCTTGAGGGTACGCGACTTGAACTTACATGATCTTGAGCTAACTTGACCTTGAGCTAACGTGACCTTCAACTAAAGTGACTTTAAATTTACGCTACCTTAAACCCACGTCTCCTCGAGCTAATATAACCTCGAACACACATAATCTTGAGTTAACATAATCCTGAACTCAGGTGACCTTGAGCTCGCTTAACGCAACCTTGACCGCATGTAACCTTGAGCTGACGTGGCTTAAAACCTGTGTAAGGTTGAGTCCACGTGACCTTAAGCTTGTATGATCTTGAGCTTGAATGACCTCGAGCTCGTGTGATTTTGAACTCACATGACCTTGAGCCCGTGTGATTTAAGCCCACGTGACCTTGAAATCAGGTGACGCTGAACTCATGTAACCCTGGCCTAGTCTTGAACCTAATTGACTTTGGGTTTATTAGACCTTGAATTCACGTGGCCTCGAGTTAACGTGACCTTGAAAATATGCCAACTTAATCGTGAAGTCAGATGTCCTTGACCTCATGTGACTACCCGCATTAGGCCGACTTGGATTACACGTGCCTTTGAACTAACGTAATCTAAGCCCACGTAACTCGAACTCAAGTGACCTTAAGCTAGTCTTAAACCTAATTGAACTTGAGTTTGCGTGACCTTGAACTCACGCGGTCTCGAGATAACGTGACATTGACCGCGCGTTACCTTGAACTGACGTGACTTTAGACCAACGTAACGTCGAATCCACCTGACCTTTAACTCATGTCATCTTTAGCTCACATGACCTTGAACCGTGTGATCTTCAGCTCACGTGAGCTAATCCTGAACTCAGGTGCCCCCGAGCTTACGTGACTGACCGAATGCGACCTTCATTACACGTGACCTTGAACTAACGTCATCTTAAACTCACGTGACCTCGAAATCGGATAGCCTTGAGCTAGCCTTGAACCTAATTGACCTTGAACATTCGTGGTTCCCACATAAGCTGACCTTGAACACACGTTAGCCTAATCCTGAACTCAGGTGCCCTCGAGCTCACGTGACTGACCTAATGCGACCTTGATCACACGTGACCTTAAACTAACGTCATCTTGAACTCATGTGATTTCGAACTCGGGTAGCCTTAAGATAGCCTTGAACCTAATTGATCTTGAACTTTCGTGGTTCCTACATAACCTGACCTTGAACACACGTTAACCTAATCTTGAACTTAGGTGCCTTCGAGTTCACGTGACTGACCTAATGCGACCTTGATCACACGTGACCTTAAACTAACGTCATCTTGAACTCATGTGATTTCGAACTCGGGTAGCCTTAAGATAGCCTTGAACCTAATTGATCTTGAACTTTCGTGGTTCCTACATAACCTGACCTTGAACACAGGTTAACCTAATCCTGAACGCAGGTGACCTTGAGCTCACGCGACTTTGGCCTAATGCGACATTGATCGAACGCGACCTTGAACTACCGAGATTTTGAGCTCACGTTACCTCAAACTCGCGTCACCTTGAACTCGTGTGACCGTGAACTTGTGTGACATTAAACCTGCTTGACCTAGAACTTACGTGACCTTGAACTCGCGTGACCTTGAACTAACGTCATCTTAGACTCACGTGACTTCGAACTCGGGTAGCCTTAAGCTAGTCTTGAACCTAATTGACCTTGAACTTTCGTGGTTCCTACATAACCTGATCTTAAACAAACGTTAACCTAATCCTGAACTCAGGTAACCTTGAGCTTACGTGACTCTGGCCTAATGCGACATTGATCGCACGTGACATTCAACTACCGGGAATTCGAGCTCATGTGACCTTAAACTTGCGTGCCCTTGAACTCGCGTGACCGTGAACTTGTGTGACATTAAACTTGCGTGACCTTGAACCTGCGTGACCTTGAACTTCTGTGACTTTGAAGTTGCGTGATCCTGAACTTGTGTGACCGAGACCTTGCTGACCTTAAACTTTTGTGACTTTATCTCGCGCGACCTTGAACACGTGTGACTTTGAACTCACGTGACCTGAAACTTGTGTGACTTTGCACTCGCGTAATCTTGAACTAGCGTAACCTTGAACCCGTGTGAGTTTAAATTTGCGTGACCCTAAACTCGCGTGACCGTGAACTTGTGTGACCTTACCTTACGGGACCTTGAACTAGCGTTTTCTTCAACTCACCCGACCTTGAACTCGTGTGACCGTGAACCTAGGTGATCTTAAACTTACGTGATCTTGAACTCGCGCGGCCTTGAGCTCGTGCGACTTTGATCTTGCGTGACCTTGACTTGTGTGACCTTAAAATTTTGTGACCTTAAACTCGCGTGATCTTGAACTCGTGTGACTTTGAAATCACGTGACTTTAAACCCGTGTGACTTTGAACTCACGTGACCTTAAACCCGTGTGCCTTTGAACTCGCGTGATTTTGAACTAGTGTAACCTTGAACCCGTGTGACTTTGAATTCGCGTGACCGTGAACTTGTGTGACCTTACCTTGCGGGACCTTGAACTAGTGTGTTCTAGAACTCGCGTAACCTTGAACTCGTGTGACGTGTACTTATGTGACCCTAAACTTGCGTGATTTTGAATTTGCGTGACCTTGAATCCGCGTGACTTTGAACTCGTGTGACCTTGACTTGTGTGGCCTTAAACTTTCGTGAACCTCAACTCTCGTGATCTTGAACTCGCGCGACCTTGAACTCGTGTGACTTTGAACTTGCGTGACCTTGACTTGTGTGATCTTATACTCGTGTGATCTTGAACTCGGGTGATTTTGAATTCACGTGACCTTAAACCCGTGTGACTTTAAACTCGCGTGATCTTGAACTAGCGTATCCTTGAACCCGTGCGAGATTAAATTAGCGTGACCCTCAACTCGCGTGACAGTGAACTTGTGTGACCTTACCTTACGCGACCTTAGACTAGTGTGTTCTAGAACTCGCGTGACCTTAAACTTGTGTGACTGCGTACTTAGGTGACCTTAAACTTGCGTGAATTTGAACTCGAGTGACCTTGAACCTACATGGCTTTGTACCTGCGTGACCTTGACTTGTGTGACCTTAAATTTACGTGACCTTAAACTCTCGTGATCTTGAACTCATGTGACTTTGAACTTACGTGACCTTAAACCCGTGTGACTTTGAACCCATGTGACCTTTAACTCGTGTGACTTTGAACTCGCGTGATCTTGAACTAGCGTAACCTTGAACCTGTGCGAGATTAAATTTGCGTGACCCTCAACTCCCGCAACAGTAAACTTGTGTGACCTTACCTTACGCGACCTTAGACTAGTGTGTTCTAGAACTCGCGTGACCTTAAACTCGTGTGACCGCGTACTTAGGTGACCTTAAACTTGCGTGAATTTGAACTTAAGTGATCTTGAACCTGCATGACTTTGAACCTTCGTGACCTTGACTTGTGTGACCTTAAACTTACGTGACCTTAAACTTACCTGATTTTAAATTCGCGTGATCTTGAACTCGTGTGACTTTAAACTCACGTGGCCCTTAACCCGTGTGACTTAGAATTCATGTGACCTTAAACTCGTGTGACTTTGAACTCACGTGATCTTGAACTAGCGTAACCTTGAACCCGTGTAAGTTTAAATTTGCATGACCCTCAACTCGCGTGACCGTGAACTTGTGTTACCTTACCTTGCACGACCTTGAACTAGTGTGTTTTAGAACTTGCGTGGCCTTAAACTCGTGTGACCGTGTACTTAGGTGACCTTAAACTCGCGTGATTTCGAACTCGCGTGACCTTGAAGCTGCATGACTTTGAACCCGCGTGACCTTGAAATGTGTGACCTTAAACTTTCGTAACCTTAAACTCGCGTGATCTTAAACTCACGTGAACTTGAACTCGCGTGAACTTGAACTCGTGTAACTTTAAACTCGCGTTAACTTAAACTCGTGCGACCTTGAACTCGCGTGACCTTGGACTTGCGTGATTATGAACCCACGTGACTCTGCCATTAGGTGATCTTGGGCTCACGTGACCACTCTAGTGGTCTTACCTTGTGTGATCTTGAACTGACCTTGTATGACAAATGAAATTTTACTTTTTTCTCGATATTGATGTCTGTTTAATATTTTTGATCTTTTTTCAAAATTTGGATTTTTTTTCGAAACTTCGACTATTTTTGGCAAATTCGATTTTCCCGATTTAAACTTGTTTTGAAGAAGTCAACATTTTTCAAAATGTCAACTTTTTCTTAAAAAATCACGAAAATATTTGTTTTGTAAACTTTTTTGTAAATATCGAGGTTTTTTTTTGGCAAATTCGGTTTTGTTGATTTAAACTTGTTTTGAAAAATTCAGCAGTTTTCCAAATTCAAACTTTTCTTTAAAAAAAATTACAAAAATTGTTTCGTAAGCTTTTTTAAAAATTTCGACTGTTTAAATAAAAATTTACTTTTTCGAAAATGGGTGAGTTATTTTGTTGTAATTCAAGTTTCCATTCGTGGTTTTGGAAAACGGCTAAAAAAAAATGGAAATCGAATTTTGGGCCAAAGAAATATTAAATAAAATTAATAAACATGAAATCGCTGACTAAGGGACGTCGAATTTTAAAGCTGAAATCTCTCAACTGCTTTCAGCGAAATCGAATTAGAGTCGAAAGCTGAAAGCAATTTATTAAAACTGGTCGAGTTCAAATCGTTTTGCATACGTAAACAAGGGATGGGGCGACATCAAAAGGGATCATATTGGGAATGGGGTGGATTTCCAAGTTTATATAAAACGTTGGAAGTTAGTTAACTAAATCGAGTCGGGGACGCTCTCGACAGAGATGACGATAGAAGAAACTGCATATTGCGCCCCAGAAGGAAATTGCCGGATTCTAATATGCGGGCTTCCGCTCGCTTCAGGAATCTGATGTATTGTACCATCAAATTAGGAATAGGGCGAGGGCCGTTAATGATCTGGCCATTGGGGTCGGTTGGGGACGACCACCGACCACTTGAAAAAAAACTGATAGCTCACGATAGAGAAAATTCAATTGGAATCCCCATTTCAAAAGAGGACTGCTTTTGTAAGTTTCATAAATGAATGAGTGTCTAATTTCTCGTTGCAGCTCTTCTAATTTAGTTCTTTTTCTTTTTTTTCTTCTTCTTTCTTCGTCTAGTTTTTTCCTTTGTAGGTTAGAAAGTTAACTTTTCTTTGTAGGTTAGAAAGTTAACCTTTCTTTGTAGGTTAGAAAGTTAACCTTTCTTTGTAGGTTAGAAAGTTAACCTTTCTTTGTAGGTTAGAAAGTTAACCTTTCTTTGTAGGTTAGAAAGTTAACCTTTCTTTTTAGGTTAGAAAGTTAACCTTTCTTTGTAGGTTAGAAAGTTAACCTTTCTTTGTAGGTTAGAAAGTTAAGCTACAAAGAAAAAGGATTAGATCTGAACAGCTACAATGGAACACTCGTCCATTAAACTTTCAAAATTTTCTATATTTTGGTTAACTGCGCCATCTGTGGTGTTAGTAAGAAACTTGAGAGCACCGCCGCGCCCAAGACCTTGGTTAGTTTTGAGAACTTCTCTCGAAAGAGTTCGAAAAATTTCGCGTGATTAATTTCCGGACAGACAAAGTGCAGCTGCATTGCGCGGGTTATTTATTGGGTAATTTTCAGCCCATTGTTTGTTGCATTCGACATTAATCATGGCGTTGATCAAAGACAATAACAAATGGCATTGAATTGGGGCAAATCGTGTTTTTTTCTTGGGGAGGAAAAACGGATCCCCGCAATAAAAGGAATATCAAAAGGAAACCGACTCCGCGAAATGATGTAATCTAATATGCCGTGTCAAAGGGTATTTATTTGTGTACATTGAGGTGTGGTACCGTTTATATTACGGCACTACACCCAGAGATTGCAAAACTGACGTCGGAGCTGGAACGCAATTAAATCGATTATAAGAACAATTATATTAGTTTTGCATAAGCATGATCACTGTTAATTAACTGTCTGTCTGGTTAATTGGTCAAAAAAGATTAACATTTCAAAGGTTAGTTTCAGTATCACCGATCAGGTTTAAATACCACGGAAATAACGCAGAATTCACAAGCTTAATGTCATCTCATTAAGGTATCTGTAATGATTTTTGTACTAATCGTGGTTTGAGTCCCCTTCTCTCTGAACGTTGCCAATGATCTAGTATAGCTTATAATGCCGAGTCATGTCGACCTGCCGTCGCCGTTGACCGTCCACCTGTTGCCGGAGGAGATAGCTCCCCAAATCGTCAACGATATGGGATTTTTAGGCAGATTTTTCTCATTTCCCATTCACTTCTCTGACCTGATACTGCTACAGACGATAAATTTGCTGCTGGAATAACTCAATGGGGTAAACGTTGTGTTTTTTTTTGCAAATCAACCCTAGTTGCCCAGATAATGAAACGCTCTATATTTTACTTCAACATTAAGGTTTATTTTGCCCACGTTGCGTTGTACCAGCAGCGACCATCACGTGAGTAGCGTTCGTGAACTTGTTGGTCGCCGGCCGCGACAAGAAAAAAATCAGCTGGTACGAAAATGGGATGGCCAAGAGGTTAGGTAATAGTACCGTTATGGAGTGCGTTGGGCATTGTCTTTGCCTTGCCGTGGGTGGTTTACAGTTCTAACAAGAAAAATAGACAATCAAATGAATTAGGCTGAAATTCGATCACTATAACGCCCACAGTGTCACCGTATCCAGCTTCGGGATTTCAATGTCTAAGCGAAGTTGTGCAACGGTCGATTGATGGGCTACTCTTTCGTTTACTGTTACGAAAACGCGCATTCGACTGACATATTACGCTTCGTATATCGCAGACTGAAAGTGACCGAAGGAAATAATAAAATTCCATTTTCTAGAGAAAAGAGGTTCAAAGAACCTGTCGCAATTTCAAAATTAAAGTCCAAATACCCAGGAATTATCTAGCATAAGGATCTCTAAAGTTTCAAGTCCTAGGGCCATACTGATTCCTTTAGTAATTCCCAGGGCCAAAATCGTTTTAATTTTTTGGACATCTTGTGGCCAAGAACGAAAATAAGTGGTATTATCTATACTTTAACAGATGGCGCTAGGTGGTACCTTCGAAAACACAGTCAGACATCTTGTGGCCAAGAACGGAAATAAGTGGTGTTCCCTACACGCTAACAGATGGCGCTAGGTGGGACCTTCGAAAACACAGTCAGACGTCTTGTGGCCAAGAACGGAAACAAGTGGTGTTCCCTACACGCTAACAGATGGCGCTAGGTGGTGTCTTCGAAAACACAGTCAGACACCTTGTGGCCAAGAACGGAAATAAGTGGTGTTCTCTACACGCTAACAGATGGCGCTAGGTGGGACCTTCGAAAACACAGTCTGACGTCTTGTGGCCAAGAACGGAAATAAGTGGTGTTCTCTACACGCTAAAAGATGGCGCTAGGTGGTACCTTCGAAAACACAGTCAGTGTTGCCAGATTGGTAGAATTTTTAATGGATTTAGTAGAATTTTTGGCTTCTAGACTTAATAGTAGACTTAGTAGAACAATTTACTTAATGAAAAAGTTGGTTGGAGATTTTGTCGTTTGGTAGAATTTTTGTTAGCTATCGCGGGCTGGTTTGATGACACTATGGAGCTATTTAGCTTCCTGGTCCTAGTTTGGAAACCCCTGATTCAGAATTTCTAAAAAAATTCTTGTAATTTAAAAAAAAAGTGAAATGTTTAGCTCAAATTTGAATTCTAAAGCTTTAAGTCGAAATTGTACGAAAAATTTCCAGTCAGATACCAAAGATCTTAAAAAGTTTAAACCTGGAACTGGCACCATATAAAAACCATTTTTTAGGAAAAGAGTCGAGTCGAATTTAAAAGAAAAATTCTCGATCTTTACAGATAGTCAAAATTTTGAAAAATTCAAGACTCCAATTTGAACTACTTTCGAGAAAAACCTTGACATTTCTAGAAAAATCACTCTTAACTCTAACGATTTAGAGAAGTTTTATCTTGAAAACTTCCCCAAAAGCTCCCGCATAACAACTTGGCCCAAATCTCCTTGCCAAGTGGCTTATTAATTTCCATTTTCCGCCTTGTAGCCGCTCGCCCCCAAAATCCATTCATCGAAGAAATCCGTCATTCAAATTCGGAAATGCGAGCGCTGGCGCACACCGTCTCGTCACTCGGGACGTCCGCCGACGTCGCGACGCCCCACAAGTCTCCGGTTTTTCGCGGTGCGCGTTGCACACGCCCGTAGGCCCCCCACATAACGGGCCCGTTCGTCCATTAATGACAACTTTCGCCCTATTTCCCGCCAAACGTAAGTCGTATGTGCCGTCGGGCTCGCGTGATATGTGATTGTGCGGATGGGCGTGTACCGTCTGGTATCTAGTAACGTTTTCGTTAAATTGCGCGGAAAATGACGTTTGATGGGCATTTGTTTAGAGCGATCTCGTGAATAATTGGTCATGTCGCCGGCGAAGAGTAATGATGAGGATAATTAATGGGATTGTGTGTGAATTGGAAGTTTCGCCGCTACTGACCTACATTAAGGCTCATTTTGTTGTTCTTGTACGTTTCGCCGGTTTAGCTTTTCTGCTCATAGCTGGCGTTTCGAGCGTAACGTCGCGAAATTCGGCTGGGGGGCTTTCCCACATTTATCACTTGAATGCGTCCTGGAATGTCCCCAGAATCACGTTTCGTGAATGATTGAGGCCGTATCCGATTGAGGTTGAAAGAGTTAGTGTCATTAATAACCCTTGACCTCCCACCAAGAGTCATCAGTGAATAAAAACGTCAAAAAAAAATTTCATTTAGGTCCAAGCATATTTGTTACAATTTCACTTAATGATCTCAGATTTAGTAGATTTAACACATGAAGTCATTAGTGAGCATAATAAATACGTATCGTGACGTGACGGTAAGTTCCAGTAGCCCTCGTGTTTATCTACTCATTAAAAACAACCACGACTATCAAATTTTATTTTAAGTTCAATTTTCTAGAATTAATTGGTAAAACTGTTCACTGTTAATAATTTAGAAGCTAAATTAACCAAAATACAAATACAACAACAATAAAATTTCAAAACATCGCAACCGTTTTCATTTTACACTATTCAGAATGTTTATGGAATTGTTATTGCTGTTTTTATCGCATTTACTATTAACATAGTTTCTGAATTACTCAATTTTATTCTTCTATACATTATACTATAAAAATTCCTTTCCAGGTAACATATGAATGATGAAGAACGCTGCCATGTACAAATTTCAACAATTCAATTAATCTAAACGTTAAAATTAAAATATAAACATATTCGTGAAACATGCAATGATCTTCGCGTCATAATTACAAATTTGAATAATTTTGTGGAATAGATTCGTAATTTGTTTACGGTAGAACTTCCAAAAGTTACAAGCCTCTAAACTTGACAAAAATACATAGTGTTTAATAAAATTAATAAAAACAATGTCTAGTATTCAAGAACTTAGAAATTCATCAAAATATCCTTCTCAATAATGTTTATTTTCGTGCTTGAGTCGTAATTAAAAAGAGCCACTTTTCAATCTTTTAGCGGTTCACTAAAAAAATCCTACAAAGCCTATTGTAATCTTCAGGTGCATAAAATTGGTCACAGATGCAGTCAAATGATGTGTCATTCTAAAAAAAAATTCTACGTGATCAGGCCCACTATATTACGTAGTGGTGTCATTATGAAAATGACGAGACATCCCAAATTTCAAATCATTTAAAAAATTGTAGCGTACGTAATAATAGCCCTAGGTACCTAAAATTTACCACAAATGTAGTCAAAAGATACCTTATTGTGTTAAAAAAATCCAAAATAATCAGTCGCATTATGTCACGGGCTGAAGTCATTATGAAAATGACCGATATTTCAAGAATTTTCAATAAAAGACACCCCCAATTTAGAGCTGTCCAATTACAAATTTGTATCGAACATAATAATAGCCCTAGGTACTTAAAATTTGCCACAAATGTAGCCAAAAGATGCCTTATTATGTCAAAAAATTTTGACTGATCAAACTCATTACGTCATGTGCTGAAGTCATTATAAAAATGACCAACATTTCAAGGATTTTGAACAGAAGACATGTCAGTCCATTTAAAAAATTGTAGCGAACATAATAACAGCTCTAAGTACTTAAAATTTGGGACAAGTACAGTTAAAAGATGTCTTATTTTGACAAAAAATTTAAATTGGTCAGCGGCTTTGCGTTAGGGGTAAGAACCCTCATAAAATCACCCTTAATTTGATGATTTTCAAGACAATTTAAAACAGCCAATTTAAAAAATTCTAACAAACTTAATAATAACTCTAGCTAGCTAAAATTTGCCACAAATGTGCTCAAAAGATGGTTTATTGTGCTAAAAAATTTAGCTTAGTCAGTTGCATGGCGTCACCTGCTGAAGTCATTATGAAAATGACTCAATTTCAAGGATATTCAACAGAAGACATCCCAAATTTAGAGCAGTCCATTTAACAAATTGTAGCGAGATTAATACTAATTCTAGATACTTCAAATTTGTCGCAAGTGCAGCCAAAAGATGCCTTATTGTGTCAAAAAATTCAAATTGATCAGTGGCGTTGCGTTACCTGTTAAAGTCTTTATGAAAATGGCCAATGATTTTCAACACGATTTAGAGTACTATAATGCACAGACCAATAGGTTTGAACATTTATTAGATTCGAAGTTTGGAAACCAAATACCGGTTTCGATCTTGTTAGATCTCGTCAGTTTGGTATATCCAACTCGAATGCTAATAAATGTTCCGACAAGTAAGTACTACCTATTGGTCTGTGCATTATAGAATCCTTGTCTTCTGGGAACTCTCCTAGAGAGCAACCGCTTCGCTAGGTGGCAGTGTTTCAACTGTTGGTAGTTCAGCTACCTATGATTCACTATACACGCCTGGAGGGCTGCATGAATTTGTAGTCTAGGTTGCATTCTTCTTGCATACGATTTAGAGTAGTCAATTTAAAAAATTGTATCGAACATAATAATAACCCTAAAATTTACCACAAGAAGGGTCAAAAGATGCCTTATTGTGTTAAAAAATTGGTACTGGTCAGTGGCATTGCGTCACGTGCTGGAGTCATTATGAAAATGACCCAATTTCAACGGAAGACATCCCAAATTTAGAGCAGTCCATTTAACAAATTGTAGCGAGATTAATACTAATTCTAGATTTTTTAAATTTGTCATAAGTGCAGCCAAAGGATGTCTTGTTGTGTCAAAAAATTTAAATTGATCAGTGGCGTTGCGTTACTTGTTAAAGTCCTTATGAAAATGGCCAATGATTTTCAACACAATTTAGAGTTGTCGATTTAAAATATTGTGTCGAACATAATAATAACCCTAGGTAACTAAAATTTACCACAAGAAGAGTCAAAAGATGCCTTATTGTGTTAAAAAATTGGGACTGGTCAGTGGCATTGCGTCACGTGCTGGAGTCATTATGAAAATGACCCAATTTCAACGGAAGACATCCAAAATTTAGAGCAGTCCATTTAACAAATTGTAGCGAGATTAATACTAATTCTAGATTTTTTAAATTTGTCATAAGTGCAGCCAAAGGATGTCTTGTTGTGTCAAAAAATTTAAATTGATCAGTGGCGTTGCCTTATCTGTTAAAGTCCTTATGAAAATGGCCAATGATTTTCAACACAATTTAGAGTAGTCGATTTAAAAAATTGTGTCGAACATAATAATAACCCTAGGAAACTAAAATTTACCACAAAAAGAGTCAAAAAATGCCTTATTATTTTTAAAAATTGGGACTGGTCAGTGGCATTATGTCACGTGCTGGAGTCATTATGAAAATGACCCAATTTCAACGGAAGACATTCCAAACTTAGAGCAGTCCATTTAACAAATTGTAGCGAAATTAATACCAACTCTAGATACTTCAAATTTGTCACAAGTGCAGCCAAAGGATGCCTTATTGTGTCAAAAAATTTAAATTAATCAGTGGCGTTGCGTTACCTGTTAAAGTCCTTAT
This sequence comes from Dastarcus helophoroides, assembly GCA_028583605.1. Taxonomy (NCBI): domain Eukaryota; kingdom Metazoa; phylum Arthropoda; class Insecta; order Coleoptera; family Bothrideridae; genus Dastarcus; species Dastarcus helophoroides. The sequence continues at coordinate 38,934,842 of CM053331.1, read as the reverse complement.
GAAAATGGTCAATAATTCAATGATTTTCAACAGGATTTAGAGTAGTCAATTGAAAAAATTGTATCGAGCTTAATAATAACTCTAGGTAGCTAAAATTTGCCACGAATGTTCTCAAAAGATACCTTATTATTTCAAAAAATTCAGTTTGGTCAGTTGCATGACGTCACCTGCTAAAGTCATTATGAAAATGACCCAATATCCAGGAGGTTCAATTCTAGGCATCCCAAATTTAGAGCAGTTCATTTAGAAAAATATAGCCAGAGTATTATTTTCTCTAGAGACCTTAAAATCTTTGGTAGTGCAGACGAAAGATGTCTTATTATGTCAAAAAATTCGAATTGATCAGTGGCGTCGCATTACGTGTTAAAGTTTCTATGAAAGTGGCCAATAATTCAATGATTTTCAATACGATTTGGAGTACTCAGTTTAAAAAATTGTAGCGAATGTATTAGTAGTTCTAGATACTTAAAACTTGCCAAAAGTGCAACCAAAAGATGCCTTATCAGGGCAAAAAATCCAGGTTTATCAGTGGTGTTACGTCCCGTTATGAAGTCCTTATGAAAATGACCGATATTTCAAGGATTTTCAACACAAATAAGAGTATTCCATTTAAAAAATTATAGCGAGCGCAATAATAGCTTTACATAATTGAAATTTGCCACAAGTGCAGCCAAGAGGTATCTCATTAGGTGAAAAAATTAAAATTGATCAGTGGCGTCGCGTCACGTCATGAAGTCTTTAAGAAAATGACCGATATTTCAAGGATTTTCAATACAAATTAGAGTAATCCATTTAAAAAATTGTAGCGAGCGCAATAATAGCTCTATATACGCAAAATTTGCCACAATTGCAGCCAAGGGATGTATTATTAGGTCAAAAAATTTAAATTGATCAGTGGTATTCCGTTACGAGTTGAGGTCCTTATGAAAATGACCGATATGTCAAAGATTTTCAATTCTAGGCATCCCAAATTTAGAGCAGTTCATTTAGAAAAATATAGTCAGAGTATTATTTGCTCTAGAGACCTTAAAATCTTCAGAAGTGCAGACGAAAGATGCCTCATTATGTCAAAAAATTCGAATTGATCAGTGGCGTCGCATTACGTGTTAAAGTTTCTATGAAAGTGGCCAATAATTCAATGATTTTCAATACGATTTAGAGTACTCAGTTTAAAAAATTGTAGCGAATGTATTAGTAGTTCTAGATACTTAAAACTTACCAAAAGTGCAACTAAAAGATGCCGTATCGTGGCAAAAAATCCAGGTTGATCAGTGGCGTTGCGTCACGTCATAAAGTCCTTAAGAAAATGACCGATATTTCAAGGATTTTCAACACAAATTAGAGCAGTCCATTTAAAAAATTGTAGCGAGCGCAATAATAGCTTTATATAATTGAAATTTGCCACAAGTGCAGCCAAGAGATATCTCATTAGGTGAAAAAATTGAAATTGATCAGTGGCGTCGCGTCACGTCATGAAGTCCTTAAGAAAATGACCGATATTTCAAGGATTTTCAACACAAATTAGAGTAATCCATTTAAAAAATTGTAGCGAGCGCAATAATAGCTCTATATACGCAAAATTTGCCACAATTGCAGCCAAGGGATGTATTATTAGGTCAAAAAATTTTAATTGATCAGTGGTATTCCGTTACGAGTTGAGGTCCTTATGAAAATGACCAATATTTCAAAGATTTTCAATTCTAGGCATCCCAAATTTAGAGTAGTTCATTTAGGAAAATATAGCAAGAATATTATTTACTCTAGATACTTCAAAATCGCCAGAAGTGCAGCCAACAGATGCTTTAATATGTCAAAAAATTCAAATTGATCAGAGGCGTCGCGTTACGTATGAAAGTTCTTATGAAAATGACCAATAGTTCAACAACAACACGATTTAGAGTAGTCCATTTAAAAAATTGTAGCGGGCGTAATAATAGCTCTAGGTACTTAAAATTTGACCTTAAGGCGGCCAAAAGATGCTTTATTGTGTCAAAAAATCCAAATTGATTACATTGGTCAAAATAATGATAAAGAGAACAAAATACTTTGCAAGAACCAACGTCTATACGATAAACAATTTGAAATAAAATAATTTATTGTTGAGAGTGTAATCTGAAGGCTGATTCAGCAAATGTAAAAATTAATACCAATTTTCACCCCTTTAGAGGCTCAATTTCTAAACAAAAATTAGTGCTCACATACGTTATCTTGCGCACTTTTGTGCGAAATTTCATACTTCTGGACTTACCAGCTTGTGGTACGCATGTCTTTCAGACAGAATTGGGAGCTTTATTAAGTAAAATGATCTCAACTCGAATTTAATGTCCATAATTTTAGACAACAGTCAAAAGATTTTCCATTTTTGAAAATGAATCGAAATTTTGATAACATTGGGTTAAATTTATGACGCAGCATCTTTCGAATGATTTAAGTTTTATTTACCCCCTTTTGCAGTATCTAAAAGAATATACGACAGCCTTCGATGTCACGAATATGTTTGAGTATGGCTTGCGTTCGAACCTCGAAAAAGGGGGACAATCCGAGTTCAAAAACCCAAATCGATGTGTCTCCGTGATAGAAATCCGTACCAGTTCGTTACATAGAAATCTCCTCAAATATAAATCAATAAAAGTTCTTCCATCTGACGAACGTGGCACTTTTTTTTTACTCGCAGAACGTTGTACTTTTTTTTACTTGCAGAACGTTGCACTTTCTTTTTACTTGCAGAACGTTGCACTTTCTTTTTACTTGCAGAACGTTGTACTTTCTTTTTACTTGCAGAACGTTGTACTTTTTTTTTAATTGCAGAACGTTGCACTTTTTTTTACTCGCAGAACGTTGCACTTTTTTTTTTCAACTCGCAGCTTCCGCGATTGCATAACCCATGAATATTCCGGGCTTAAATTGGTTTGTTAGATGTTGACGTAAGTAACGAAAAATTCATGTTGTAACGGCACGTTTTCAGTGCACGTTCGCTGATAATAAAAAGCTTTTTCGCTTTTAATAAATTCGCTTTAATTTAGCCTGCATTACGCTACCACATCGATTAGAGTTGAAGTATACCACGTGCTTAGCTCAGGTCACATGAAATGTGTTACTTGGGGCTTAATAATTTATTCAAAGAACGAACAAGTCTATTGAGCGACCTACCTAAGGTAATGCAGCAGTTTAAACTTGTTAGATCAATAGGAGAAATGAATCTGTCATTAAAAAAATACACCAACAGGAAGAAGCGCTTCCAAATCAAATGAATCCATACAAAAACATTTTTTTAACAATTATGGTTTAGGTAAATTAATTTTATATTTTATATTCTTATTTTTTGTTTCCAAATGTATTGTATTTATAAATTGTAAAAGTAATACTAGGAAACAATTTTTATTTTCCAGTTTTTTAATTTTAATTGTTTTTAATTTTACTTTTTTTTTATTTTGATTTTTTCCAAGTTATTTATAGAAGAAAAAGTTCAGTTTACGTGGAAGAGGGAAATACAATTTTTACTTAGTTGCTAAACATGTGACCCCAAAGCGGCGACCTACCCCTTAAATTTCCATAAAAGTGAAGCCTCCACACGACACGAAATCTAGGTTAGATACAGATATACATCAAAGTCCATTACTGAAAGTCTCTTGACCATTCATTTGGAGAGAACACACGCGAGGCATGACGAAATTCTGATTAATAATGGAACAGAGACCTAAAAGTTCTCGTTGAGGAATTCCAAACAAACGTTTCGTTCAAACTTAAAACAAATTTGCTGCCAGTTAACATGAATCGAAGACGGTCAATCGATGTTTAAAACAAGACTAGTTGCATTAAACGTCTAAAAATATGTCTGTTATTGACTAAGTCGCTACCGGGGGGTATAACAAGGCATAAATATTCGGCGGCTTGGAGCAGAAAAGCTAAAACAGGCGCGATGCATTTTCAGAAGTAAATGGAACATTTCTGGTGAATGGGTGTAAATTGGTGCCAATTAAAGTCGTGGTAACCCAAGTAAATCGTTAAATTTTGTGGTGTGAGTGCTAGATCTTTCACAGGAACCCAATATGATCAGGAGGAACCGGAAGGTAAGAAACTGACGCTTCAGGAACTAGTATCCACTTTGTAGTAAACTAGAGAAGCTTTTCAGAAGAGCAGAGGTAGCTTTCAGCGACGTCTTTGGCGAATCAGGAAAGCTTTCTTTAGTGCTAAGTTCATATTACATCCTGACGTCTTTTAATCTCTATGCTTTCTGGTTTTTAATGTTCAGTTTTGTTAATATTCAGTTTTTTTATCTAAGGGTTGGAAATGTCAATTTTTTAGCTTTCCATTCTATTTAATTGTCAACTTTCCATCCGAATCCACTTCATACGAGTACAAAACTAGAATATACAGGATAAGAAATACGAACGTCTTCAGCGCGATTAGCCAAGATTTCGAAACGCATTTGGAGCCTAAAAACAACGACAGAACAACCGTCATCCCACGGATGAATGCGTTTCTATATTAACAATTGGATAGTTTCTGCTTTATGCCATACTTTCATGTTATTCTAGCTTTTGACGGTCAAACTAAATTGTTAGGGTGATGAAATCGGGCCCAAATCATCCGAAATTGTCTCTCTCTTAGCTCTATTTTTTTTTTTTCGACTGTGCGAACGTGTGCGAACAAAGTGCGCGCCAAGGTGAATTCAAAATAAAGCAATCGTCGCCATCATCCCTTAGGCTGCGAAACATGCGAATTGCAGCCTTGAATTATGTATTCCACGCGAACTAACTGCAACTATACCTCTAGTAATGCGTTTCTTAGAATAGAAATTACAATTTTCTTTTGATAAGACATACACATTAGCCGATGAGATAAGGAGAGACAAAGCAATAAATTATTTTAATTGGAGGGGAAGTAGAGAATTTCTAACTGTTGTTGGCAATGCTGGCTACGGGTGAATACCATGTGAACGTGCCCGAAGAAAATGCTGAAGACGTTACGTATCTACGATCGCTCAATGATGTTGTAGTAAAAAATCAAGACCATTTTCTATCTAACGTAACATTAAAGTATAAATGTTGTCCCCTGAAACCAAGAAAGATTAAATAACACAACAAAGATTGCTCTAACGCGTTTCGACAGCCAAACTATCATCTTCGGAGAGATATCTCAGTATCTCTCTGAAGATGATAGCTTGGCTTTTGAAACGCGCTAGAACAACTTTTGTTGTATTTTTTAATCTTTCTTGGTTTCAGGGGACAAGATTTGTATTTCAATTTTTGAAGATAACCAAGGACCAGTCCGTTCCATCAAACCAAAAGTCTCTTTCACAGAAAAGTTTATGATTTTAAAAACGTTGGAAAAGTTCACTGTGTCACGTTCTCTTTCCTAAGCAGTTTCTTGTTTCTCGAATTTCTCACCAAAAAAAAAATAACGTAACATATCGTAAAAGCAACAAGATACTCTATCGTTAAAGGACCTCGAAAGCCACCAAAATTAATCGAAGAAAAATTAGACACAAATCAGTGGAGACAATCTTTCTGTTTCGGTTATCTATCTGTCAATTTAACTACCAATAAGCCTAACGATACGTACTAACATTATTCTAATAAAAGTAGGTTTATTTACAAAGAAATGCAAGTTTAAATAAGGAACATTTTACAGGATTTAACAACGACTTGAAAATTAATAAAAACTTGGTCATTTTTAAACAAGTTCACCACCTTATTGCGCGGACTTGACATCTGTTGATTTTGTTCACAAAATTAGTTCTTTGCTGTAGTATTGCATTAGAGTGGGGCCTGCTACAATCTGAAATAAACCTTTACCACGACGATATTTCAATATAAAGACTGCTAAATATTAGGTCATCTTAAAAATGACTTCACTATTTTATACGGCGCATCTAAGACCTGTAACGCTTTTTTTGCATAATTTTACATTCTTTGGCTATATCTGTGGTTATTTTGGGGCAAATAGGGGTAAAATTAGGCTTGATCCAGTTGACAAGCCTTGAAAATAGCTAAAAAATCAGTCTTCATGACTGGTCATTTTTAATACCGTTCACCTTATTCGATGTGCTTGACTTTTATTGACTTTTTCGAACGTTTTGTGGCTACCTCTGCAAGCTATTTTAAGCATTTTATAATAAATAATATTGCCAGTCAAGTAAACCGTTAACATTGATGACTTAACGATTTAAAAATTGCTAAAAAATCAATCATTTTTTAAACGAGCTGCCCACCATATATGACATGCCTGACATATGTCGATTTTTTCACACAATGACCCATTTCTTGACTTCAGTTTTGGGTATTTTTGGGGCACCAGGTGTACAATTATGATTCAAAATTTTTAACGTGAGTCGTATAATCGTTGCTTAAAAACTGCTCAATTGGTCATTTTTAAAACTAGCTTACCACCTTATTCAACGTACCCGACAGTGCATAATGACATGGTATGTGGCTATATTTTTGAGTAATTTTTGGGGACCCACAGTACGCTTTAACGTCATTAACATTGACGATTTCTCAACTTGAAAATTGTTAAAGAATCGGTCATTTTTCAAACTAGTTCACTATTTTATATGACGAGCCTGACATATGTCAAAATTTTTGCACAAGTACTTGTTCCTTAACTACATTTTGAGTACCTAGAGGAAAAATTACCCTTGACCGAATTTCCTAAGTGAGGCACTGAATATAAGTTTAAAAATTGTTAATAAATTGGTCATCTTTAAAACGAGTTCAGCAACTTATTCAACAGGTTTGACGTTAACTGATCTTTTTACACAGTTACACGGTATGTGGCTATATTCTTGGGTAATTTTAAGCACCCCACATCACGCTTTAACGTCATTAACATTGACGATTTCTCGACTTGAAAATTGTTAAAAAATCAGTCATTTTTTAAACGAGTTCACCATCTTATATGACGGGCCTGACATATTTCGAATTGTTTACACAACTACTCGTTCCTTGGCTACATTTTGGGTATATGGAAGAAAAATTACCCTTGACCGAATTTCCTAAGTGAGGCACTGAACATAAGTTTGAAAATTCTTAATAAATTGGTCATTTTTAAAATGAGTTCACCAGTTTATTTGACACGTTTAACCATAACCGATCTTTCTGCATCATAACACGTTATGTGGTTATATTCTTGGGCAATTTTAGGCACCCCACATTGCGCTTTAACGTCATCAACATTGACGATTTCTCGACTTCAAAATTGTTGAAAAATCGGTCATTTTTTAAACGAGTTCACTATCTTATATGACGGGCATGACATAGATCGAATTTTTTACACAACTAATCATTCCTTGGCTACATTTTGGGTAACTAGAGGAAAATTACCCTTGACCGAATTTTTCAAGTGAGGCGTTCAACATAAGTTTGAAATTTGTTAAAAAATTGGTCATTTTTAAAACGAGTTCAGCAACTTATTCAACAGGTTTGACGTTAACTGATCTTTTTACACAGTTACACGGTATGTGGCTATATTCTTGGGTAATTTTAAGCACCCCACATCACGCTTTAACGTCATTAACATTGACGATTTCTCGACTTGCAAATTGTTAAAAAATCAGTCATTTTTTAAACGAGTTCACCATCTTATATGACGGGCCTGACATATTTCGAATTGTTTACACAACTACTCGTTCCTTGGCTACATTTTGGGTATCTGGAAGAAAAATTACCCTTGACCGAATTTTTGAAGTGAGGCGTTTAACATAAGTTTGAAAATTATTAATAAATTGGTCATTTTTAAAATGAGCTCACCAGTTTATTTGACACGTTTGGCATTAACCAATCTTCGTGCATCATAACACGTTATGTGGCTTTTTTCTTGGGCAATTTTAGGCACCCCACATTACGCTTTAACGTCATCAACTTTGACGATTTCTCAACTTGAAAATTGTAGAAAAAATCAGTCATCTTTTAATCGAGTTCACCATCTTATATGACAAACCTGACAAAGGTCAAATTTTTTACACAAGTACTCGTTCCTTGGCTCCATTTTGGGTAACTAGAGGAAAAATTACCTCAAACCAAATTTTTGAATTAAAGCCTTCAACGTAAATTTAAAAATTGTTAAAAAACTGGTCATTTTTAAAATGAGTTTACCAGCCTATTCGATACGTTTGACATTAACCTATCTTTTTGCATAACTACGCAGTATGTGGTTATATTCTTGGGTAATTTTTAGGATCTTACATTATGCTTTAACGTCATTAACATTGATGACATCTCGATTTGAAAATTGTTCAAAAATCAGTCATTTTTTAAACAAGTTCACCATCTTATATGACGGGCCTGCCATATGTCGAATTTTTTGCACAATTACTCGTTCCTTGGCTACATTTTGGGTAACTAAAGAAAAAATTACCTTTGACCCAATTTTTGAAGTGAGGCGTTCAACATAAGTTTGAAAACTGTTAATAAATTGATCATTTTTAAAATGAGTTCACAAGCTTATTTGACACGTTTGACATTAATTGATCTTTTTGTTTAATAACACGTTATCCGGCTATATTCCTGAGTAATTTTAAGCTTCCTACATTACGTTTTAAAGTCATTAACATTGGAGGTTTCTTCACTTGAAAATTGTTAAAAAATTAGTCATTTTTTAAACGAGTTTGCCATCTTATATGATGGGCCTGACATAGGTCGATTTTTTTAATTAAGGACTTATTCCTTGGCTACATTTTAGGTAACTAAAGAAAAAATTACCCTTGACCGAATTTTTCAAGTGAGGCGTTCAACATAAGTTTAAAAATTGTTAAAAAATTGGTCATTTTTAAAATGAGTTTAGCAGCTTATTCGACACGTTTAACATTAACCAATCCTTTAGCATAACTACGCAGTATGTGGTTATATTCTTGGGTAATTTTAAGCATCTTATATTATTTTTTAACGTCATTAATATTGACGATGTCTTGACTTGAAAATTCTTTAAAAATCAGTCATTTTTTAAACGAGTTCACCATCTTATATGACGGGCCTGACATATGTCGATTTTTGTACACAAGTACTCATTCCTTGGTTACATTTTGTGTAACTAAACAAAAAATGTTCCTTAACAGAATTTTTTAGCTGAGGCGTTTAACATAAGTTTGCAAATTGTTAATAAGTTGGTCACTTTTAAAATGAGTTCACCAGCCTGTTGTACACGTTTGACATTAACCAATTTTTTTGCCTAATAACACGTTATGTGACTATATTCTTGGGTAATTTTAAGTATCCCACATTATGCTTTAACGCCATCAACATTGACGATTTCTGAACTCGAAAATTGTTAAAAAATCGGTCATTTTTTAAACGAGTTTACCATTTTCTGAGACGAGCCTGACATGGGTCAAATTTTTTACACAATTAATCGTTCCTTGGCTACATTTTGGGTAACTAGAGGAAAAATAACCCTTGACCGAATTTTTGAAGAGAGGCGTTCAACATAAGTTTGAAAATTGTTAATAAATTGGTCATTTTTAAAATGAGTTCACAAGTTTATTTGACACGTTTGACATTAATCGATATTTTTGCATAATTACACGTTATATGACTATATTTTTGGGTAATTTTAAGCACCCCACATTATGCTTTAACATCATTAACATTGACGATATGTCGACTTGAAAATTGTTCAAAAGTCAGTCATTTTTAAAACGAGTTCACCATCTTATATGACGGGCCTGACATAGGTCGAATTTTTTACACAATTAATCGTTCCTTGGTTACATTTTGAGTAACTAGAGAAAAAATTACCTTTGATCGAATTGTTGACGTGAAGCGTTCAACATAAGTTTGAAAATTGTTAAAAAATTGGTCATTTTTAAAACGAGTTCACCCGCTTATTCGACACGTTTGACATTAACCGATCTTTTTGCATAACTACGCAGTATGTGGTTATATTCTTGAGTAATTTTAAGCATCTTACATTATGCTTTAATGTCATTAACATTGACGATGTCTTGACTTGAAAATTCTTCAAATATCAGTCATTTTTTAGACGAGTTCACCATCTTATATGTCAGGCCTGACATATATCGAATTTTTTACACAAGTACTCATTCCTTGCCTACATTTTGGGTAACTAAAGAAATAATTAGCCCTGACAGAATTTTTTAACTGACGCGTTTAACATAAGTTTGCAAATTGTTAATAAATTGGTCATTTTTAAAATGAGTTCACCAGCTTATTCCACACATTTGACATTAACCAATCTTTTTGCCTAATAACACGTTATGTGGCTATATTCTTGGATAATTTTTAGTATCTCACATTATGCTTTAACGTCATCAACGATTTTGCGACTTCAAAATCGTTAAAAAATCAGTCATTTTTTAAACGAGTTCACCATCTTATACGACGGGCCTGACATATGTCGAATTTTTTACACAAGGACTCGTTCCTTGGCTACATTTTGGGTAACTAAAGAAAAAATTACCCTTTACCGAATTTTTGAAGTGAGGCGTTCAACATAAGTTTGAAAATTGTTAAAAAATTGGTCATTTTTAAAATAGATTCACCAGCTTATTCGACACGTTTGACATTAACCAATCTTCTTGCATAACTACGCAGTATGTGGTTATATTCCTGGGTAATTTTAAACATCTTACATGATGCATCAACGTCATTACCATTGACGATGTCTTATCTTGAAAATTTTTCAAAAATCAGTCATTCTTTAAACGAGTTCACCATCTTAAATGACGGGCCTGACATATTTCGATTTCTTTACACACGTACCTGTTCCTTGTCTACATTTTGGGTAGCTAGAGAAAAAATTACCCTTTACCAATAAGTTGTTCCTTGGCTACATTTTGGGTAACTAGAGGAAAAATGACCTTTGACCAAATTTTTTCAGTGAGACGTTTAACATAAGTTTGAAAATTGTTAATAAATTGGTCATTTTTAAAACGAGTTCACCAGCTTATTCGACCCGTTTAACATTAACCGTTTTTTTTTACATAATAACACGTTATGTGGCTATATTCTTGGGTAATTTTAAGCACCCCACATTATGCTTTCAAGTCGAGAAATCGTCAATGTTGATGACGTTAAAGCATAATGTGGGGTGCCTAAAATTACCCAAAAATATAACCACATAACGTGTTATGATGCACGAAAATTGGTTAATGTCAAACCTGTCAAATAAACTGGTGAACTTATTTTAAAAATGACCAATTTATTAACAATTTTCAAACTTATGTTGAACGCCTCACTTCAAAAATTCGGTTAAGGGTAATTTTTTCTCCAGCTACATAAAATGTAGCCAAGGAACAAGTACTTGTGTAAAAAATTTGACATTTGGCAGGCTCGTCATATAAGATGGTAAATTCCCTTAAAAAATGAGTGAGTTTTGAACAATTTTCAAGTCAAGATATCGTCAATGTTAATAACGTTAAAGCATAATGTTGGAATGCTTAAAATTGTTCAAGAATAGAACCACATACCGCGTAATAGGGAAAAAAGTTTAGTTTAAGTTAAACGTGTTGAATCAGTTACTAAACTCGTTTTAAAAATGACCAATTTTTTAACAATTTTCAAGCTTATATTAAACGCCTCACTTAAAAAACTCTGTTAAGCCTAAATTTTTCTCTAGTTACCCAAAATGTAGCCAAGGAACGATTAATTGTTTAAAAAATGTGACCTGTGTCACGCCACTCATATAAGATGGTCAACACGTTTAAAAAATGACTGATTTTTTTAACAATTTCAAGTGAAGAAATCGCTGATTTTAATGACGTTAAAGCGTAATGTGAGGTGCTTAAAATTACCCAAGAATATAGCCATGTAACGTGTTATTATGCAAAAAGATCAAGTAATGTCAAACGTGTCAAATAAACTGCTGAACTTATTTTAAAAATGACCAGTTTATTAACAATTTTCAAACTTATGTTAAACGTCTCACTTAAAAAATTTGGTCAAAGGTAATTTTTCCTCTAGTTACCCAAAATGTAGCCAAGGAACGACTAATTGTGTAAAAAATTCGACCCATGTCAGGCCCGCCATATAAGATGGTGAACTCGTTTAAAAAATGACTGATTTTTTTAACAAATTTCAAGTGAAGAAATCGCCAATTTTAATGACGTGAAAGCGTAATGTGAGGTGCTTAAAATTACCCAAGAATATAGCCATGTAACGTGTTATTATGCAAAAAGATCAAGTAATGTCAAACGTGTCAAATAAACTGCTGAACTTATTTTAAAAATGACCAGTTTATTAACAATTTTCAAACTTATGTTAAACGTCTCACCTAAAAAATTTGATCAAAAGTAATTTTTCCTCTAGTTACCCAAAATGTAGCCAAGGAACCAATAATTGTGTTAAAAATTTTACTTGTGTCAGGGCCGTCATATAAGATGGTGAACACGTTTAAAAAATGACCGAGTTTTGAACAATTTTCAAGTCGAGATATCGTCAATGTTAATGACTTTAAAGCGTAATGTGGGGTGCTTAAAATTACTTCAGAATATAGCCACGTAACCTGTTATTATGCAAAAAGATTAGTTACTGTCGAGCGTTTTGAATAAGCTGGTGAAATCGTTTTAAAAATGACCAATTTTTTACCAATTTTCAAATTTATGTTAAGCGCCTTATTTAGAAAATTCTGTCAAGGGTAATTTTTTCTCTAGTTACCTAAAATATAGCCAAGGAACGATTAATAATAAAATTCGATCTATGTCAGGCTTGTCACATAAGATGGTGGACTCGTTTAAAAAATGACTTTGAATATTTTTCAAGTCGAGATATCGTCAATGTTAATGATGTTAAAGCATAACGTGGGGTACTTAAAATTACTTAAAAATATAGTCACACATCATGTAATTATGCAAGCTGACTGTCTGTGATAAACACGTTTTAAAAATGACCTGAGTGTCTATGATAAACACGTTTTAAAAATGACCTGAGTGTCTATGATAAACACGTGTAATAATGTGTAATAAAAATGACCTGACTGACTCAGGTCATTTTCAAAAGGTGTTTATCATAGACACTCATTTTTAAAACGTGTTTACCAATTGAGACGACATGACTGGTACCTGTAGATATTTTCGCCCAATTTGAGATGCTTTGGCTACATTTGTGAATAATTTGGACCGTCGGGGGTTAATAATATACTTAGTAGAATTTTTTAAGTGAAACATTAACGATGTCTCGACTTAAATTGTTACAATATCGGTCATCTTTAAAATACGTTCATCGATATTTTCCCCACATTTACGCACTTTTTAGCTGCACGTTTCGACAGCAGGGAAATACTTCGCTTGCTAGAGTGTTTCAAGGGATGATGATGTCAATTCTTCTTTACGTGTTTATCATAGACACTCAAATCATTTTTAAAACGTGTTTATCATAGACATTCAGGTCATTTTTAAAACGTGTTTATTACAGACAGTCAGGTTGAATGTCTATGATAAACACGATAGGCTGACTGTCTGTGATAAATACGTTTTAAAAATGACCTGAATATCTATGATAAACACGTTTTAAAAACGATTCGAGTGTCTATGATAAACACGTTTTAAAAATGACCCGAGTGTTTATTACAGACAATCAGGCTGAGTGTCTATGATAAACACGAGAAGCTGACTGTCTGTGATAAACGCGTTTAAAACATGACCTAAATGTTTATGATAAACACGTTTTAAAAATGACCTGTATGTCTATGATAAACACGTTTTTAAAAATGACCCGAGTCACTCAGATTATTTTTAAAACGTGTTTATCATAGACACTCAGGTCATTTTTAAGACGTGTTTATCACCTTAAATGACACTAGTCCCTGCAAATTTTTTCGCCCAATTTGAGATGTTTTGGCTACATTTGTGAATAATTTGAACCGTCGGGGGTTAATAAAATACTTAGTAAAATTTTTTAAGTGAAACATTTACGATGTCTCGACTTGAAAATTGTTACAATATCGGTCATCTTTAAAATACGTTCATCGATATTTTCCCCACATTTACGCACTTATTAGCTGCATGTTTCGACAGCAGGGAAATACTTCGCTTGCTAGAGTATTTCAAGGGATGATAATGTCAATTCTTCTTTACGTGTTTATCATAGACACTCAAATCATTTTGAAAACGTGTTTATCATAGACATTCAGGTCATTTTTAAAACGTGTTTATCACAGACAGTCAGCTTGTCGTGTTTATCATAAACACTCAGCCTGACTGTCTGTAATAAACACTCAGGTTATTTTTAAAACGTGTTTATCATAGACACTCAGGTCATTTTTAAAACGTGTTTATCATAGACACTCAGATCATTTTTAAAACGTGTTTATTACAGACAGTCAGGCTGAGTGTCTATGATAAACACGATAGGCTCACTGTCTGTGATAAATACGTTTTAAAAATGACCTGAATGTCTATGATAAACACGTTTTAAAAATGATTCGAGTGTCTATGATAAAGACGGTTTAAAAATGACCCGAGTGTTTATTACAGACAGTCAGGCTGAGTGTCTATGATAAACACGATAGGCTCACTGTCTGTGATAAATACGTTTTAAAAATGACCTGAATGTCTATGATAAACACGTTTTAAAAATGATTCGAGTGTCTATGATAAACACGTTTTAAAAATGACCCGAGTGTTTATTACAGACAATCAGGCTGAGTGTCTATGATAAACACGAGAAGCTGACTGTCTGTGATAAACGCGTTTAAAATATGACCTAAATGTTTATGATAAACACGTTTTAAAAATGACCTGTGTGTCTATGATAAACACGTTTTTAAAAATGACCCGAGTCACTCAGATCATTTTTAAAACGTGTTTATCATAGACACTCAGGTCATTTTTAAGACGTGTTTATCACCTTAAATGACACTAGTCCCTGCAAATTTTTTCGCCCAATTTGAGATGCTTTGGCTACATTTGTGAATAATTTGGACCGTCTCGGGTTAATAGTATACTTAGTAGAATTTTTTAAGTGAAACATTTACGATGTCTCGACTTGAAAATTGTTACAATATCGGTCATCTTTAAAATACGTTCATCGATATTTTCCCCACATTTACGCACTTTTTAGCTGCACGTTTCGACAGCAGGGAAATACTTCGCTTGCTAGAGTGTTTCAAGGGATGATGATGTCAATTCTTCTTTACGTGTTTATCATAGACACTCAAATCATTTTTAAAACGTGTTTATCATAGACATTCAGGTCATTTTTAAAACGTGTTTATCACAGACAGTCAGCTTGTCGTGTTTATCATAAACACTCAGCCTGACTGTCTGTAATAAACACTCAGGTTATTTTTAAAACGTGTTCATTATAGACACTCAGGTCATTTTTAAAACGTGTTTATCATAGACACTCAGATCATTTTTAAAACGTGTTTATTACAGACAGTCAGGTTGAATGTCTATGATAAACACGATAGGCTGACTGTCTGTGATAAATACGTTTTAAAAATGACCTGAATGTCTATGATAAACACGTTTTAAAAATGATTCGAGTGTCTATGATAAACACGTTTTAAAAATGACCCGAGTGTTTATTACAGACAATCAGGCTGAGTGTCTATGATAAACACGATAGGCTGACTGTCTGTGATAAATACGTTTTAAAAATGACCTGAATGTCTATGATAAACACGTTTTAAAAATGATTCGAGTGTCTATGATAAACACGTTTTAAAAATGACCCGAGTGTTTATTACAGACAATCAGGCTGAGTGTCTACGATAAACACCAGAAGCTGACTGTCTGTGATAAACACTTTTAAAACATGATCTAAATGTTTATGATAAACACGTTTTAAAAATGACCTATGTGTCTATGATAAACACGTTTTTAAAAATGACCCGAGTCACTCAGATCATTTTTAAAACTTGTTTATCATAGACACTCAGGTCATTTTTAAGACGTGTTTATCACCTTAAATGACACTAGTCCCTGCAAATTTTTTCGCCCAATTTGAGATGCTTTGGCTACATTTGTGAATAATTTGGACCGTCGGGGGTTAATAATATACTTAGTAGAATTTTTTAAGTGAAACATTAACGATGTCTCGACTTAAATTGTTACAATATCGGTCATCTTTAAAATACGTTCATCGATATTTTCCCCACATTTACGCACTTATTAGCTGCATGTTTCGACAGCAGGGAAATACTTCGCTTGCTAGAGTATTTCAAGGGATGATAATGTCAATTCTTCTTTACGTGTTTATCATAGACACTCAAATCATTTTGAAAACGTGTTTATCATAGACATTCAGGTCATTTTTAAAACGTGTTTATCACAGACAGTCAGCTTGTCGTGTTTATCATAAACACTCAGCCTGACTGTCTGTAATAAACACTCAGGTTATTTTTAAAACGTGTTCATTATAGACACTCAGGTCATTTTTAAAACGTGTTTATCATAGACACTCAGATCATTTTTAAAACGTGTTTATTACAGACAGTCAGGTTGAATGTCTATGATAAACACGATAGGCTGACTGTCTGTGATAAATACGTTTTAAAAATGACCTGAATGTCTATGATAAACACGTTTTAAAAATGATTCGAGTGTCTATGATAAACACGTTTTAAAAATGACCCGAGTGTTTATTACAGACAATCAGGCTGAGTGTCTATGATAAACACGAGAAGCTGACTGTCTGTGATAAACACGTTTAAAACATGACCTAAATGTTTATGATGAACACGTTTTAAAAATGACCTGTGTGTCTATGATAAACACGTTTTTAGAAATGACCCGAGTCACTCAGATCATTTTTAAAACGTGTCTATCATAGACACTCAGGTCATTTTTAAGACGTGTTTATCACCTTAAATGACACTAGTCCCTGCAAATTTTTTCGCCCAATTTGAGTTGCTTTGGCTACATTTGTGAATAATTTGGACCGTCTCGGGTTAATAGTATACTTGGTAGAATTTTTTAAGTGAAACATTTACGATGTCTCGACTTGAAAATTGTTACAATATCGGTCATCTTTAAAATACGTTCATTGATATTTTCGCCACATTTACGCACTTTTTAGCTGCATGTTTCGACAGCAGGGAAATACTTCGCTTGCTAGAGTATTTCAAGGGATGATGATGTCAATTCTTCTTTACGTGTTTATCATAGACACTCAAATCATTTTGAAAACGTGTTTATCATAGACATTCAGGTCATTTTTAAAACGTGTTTATCACAGACAGTCAGCTTGTCGTGTTTATCATAAACACACAGCCTGACTGTCTGTAATAAACACTCAGGTTATTTTTAACACGTGTTTATCATAGACACTCAGGTCATTTTTAAAACGTGTTTATCATAGACATTCAGGTCATTTTCAAAATGTGTTCATCACAGACAGTCAGCTTGTCGTGTTTATCATAAACACTCAGCCTGACTGTCTGTAATAAACACTCAGGTTATTTTTAAAACGTGTTTATCATAGACACTCAGGTCATTTTTGAAACGTGTTTATCATAGACACTCAGGTTATTTTTAAAACGTGTTTATTACAGACAGTCAGGCTGAGTGTCTATGATAAACACGATAGGCTGACTGGTCTGTGATAAATACGTTTTAAAAATGGCCTTGAATGTCTATGATAAACACGTTTTAAAAGTGATTCGAGTGTCTATGATAAAGACGTTTTAAAATGACCCGAGTGTTTATTACAGACAATCAGGCTGAGTGTCCTATGATAAACACGAGAAGCTGACTGTCTGTGATAAACACTTTTAAAACATGATCTAAATGTTTATGATAAACACGTTTTAAAAATGACCTATGTGTCTATGATAAACACGTTTTTAAAAATGACCCGAGTCACTCAGATCATTTTTAAAACTTGTTTATCATAGACACTCAGGTCATTTTTAAGACGTGTTTATCACCTTAAATGACACTAGTCCCTGCAAATTTTTTCGCCCAATTTGAGATGTTTTGGCTACATTTGTGAATAATTTGAACCGTCGGGGGTTAATAAAATACTTAGTAAAATTTTTTAAGTGAAACATTTACGATGTCTCGACTTGAAAATTGTTACAATATCGGTCATCTTTAAAATACGTTCATCGATATTTTCCCCACATTTACGCACTTATTAGCTGCATGTTTCGACAGCAGGGAAATACTTCGCTTGCTAGAGTATTTCAAGGGATGATGATGTCAATTCTTCTTTACGTGTTTATCATAGACACTCAAATCATTTTGAAAACGTGTTTATCATAGACATTCAGGTCATTTTTAAAACGTGTTTATCATAGACAGTCAGCTTGTCGTGTTTATCATAAACACTCAGCCTGACTGTCTGTAATAAACACTCAGGTTATTTTTAACACGTGTTTATTATAGACACTCAGGTCATTTTTAAAACGTGTTTATCATAGACATTCAGGTCATTTTCAAAATGTGTTCATCACAGACAGTCAGCTTGTCGTGTTTATCATAAACACTCAGCCTGACTGTCTGTAATAAACACTCAGGTTATTTTTAAAACGTGTTTATCATAGACACTCAGGTCATTTTTGAAACGTGTTTATCATAGACACTCAGGTTATTTTTAAAACGTGTTTATTACAGACAGTCAGGCTGAGTGTCTATGATAAACACGATAGGCTGATGGTCTGTGATAAATACGTTTTAAAAATGACTTGAATGTCTATGATAAACACGTTTTAAAAGTGATTCGAGTGTCTATGATAAAGACGGTTTAAAAATGACCCGAGTGTTTATTACAGACAATCAGGCTGAGTGTCTATGATAAACACGAGAAGCTGACTGTCTGTGATAAACGCGTTTAAAATATGACCTAAATGTTTATGATAAACACGTTTTAAAAATGACCTGTGTGTCTATGATAAACACGTTTTTAAAAATGACCCGAGTCACTCAGATCATTTTTAAAACGTGTTTATCATAGACACTCAGGTCATTTTTAAGACGTGTTTATCACCTTAAATGACACTAGTCCCTGCAAATTTTTTCGCCCAATTTGAGATGCTTTGGCTACATTTGTGAATAATTTGGACCGTCTCGGGTTAATAGTATACTTAGTAGAATTTTTTAAGTGAACATTTACGATGTCTCGACTTGAAAATTGTTACAATATCGGTCATCTTTAAAATACGTTCATGGATATTTTTCCCACATTTACGCACTTTTTAGCTGCATGTTTCGACAGCTCTTCGCTTGCTAGAGTATTTCAAAGGATTATGATGTCAATTCTTCTTTACTTTGACAGCTTCTAGTTTCTAAATTAGTAGTCATGGTCCATTTTAATTATTAATTGTTTCGAATTTAATTAGCTGGGGGCATGATACGTGGCAAATGTTATTGATTTAAAACCGTGATAAAGACGGTTTCGATTTTTTCTTGAAGTGATTGTGTGTAGTACGTCAAGAAATTAAGTATTGCAAATCTACTTTAATGTTTTGTGTACGTTCAAAATTCGTATTTATTGGTTTGTTTTGGTTGGTTTGTTTTAATATTGATCAAATTCCTTGTGCGTCGTGTCGTGTCGATCGAGTCTCGATGAACTTTTTTGCCCTATTAATCCGGAACTAAAGGAAATCCCACGGCACACTAATAGAAACGTTAGAAAACGTTTAAACTACTGTTTGAATTAACCTAAAACTGAACAATAGTGGTATCATATTTCAGGTTGTCAATGAATCCCATTTAAGGACATCTATTCGACCATAATGACGATTCTTTGGATTCAGCACCTGCGTTTGCGATTCTAACATAATTTTCAGTAATTTACAACAGCCGTTGTTTATTATCGACTGACTTTCGCTACTGGTTGTGATAATTAGCAGCTTCGGGTTTAATTAAGTCAGAATTTGGATTTTTCATCGTGAGATTTTTCTTAGGACATGCAGGCACCCCATTTATAGATTTTCTTAATGGACGGAGCTTGTTACCCACACAACTTTCTCTTTTACTTTTATTACGTCTGGTAAATAATGATCTTTGTTTTATTCGTTATAGATCCTCACATAATACCTGTCTAATCTTTGTCATGTTTATGATCTTCATAAAATCTACTATGTATAAGTTTTTAAAGGTCCATTAAATCTTCTTACGACACGTAATCCTTAACCATATAAAGATAAGTATATTACTTAATGAAGAAAATAAAAATTACACAGCGTTTTCAACTTGATGGTTTCAAATCACGTTAACCAAATTTGGTCCATTACCATCGTTTATAAACGCCCATTAAATCTATTTGGCTCATTGCAAGGTCAAGTTTGTTCAGGTGGTTCAACTATTAAAAGTAAAATCAAACGACGACATATTATATTTTCGATTAAAGAATTAAAGTCAAATTAAAATCTGAAATGGAAACAAAATTTTCAAAATTTCTATAATCTGGAATTCAGTGTTTAGTAACAGATGATTGTTGATGTTTTGAAAGCTTCAAAATTCTTCATTTTTCAAAGTTCGTGCCTTTTTACGATGTTTAGAAATTTTTGATTTCGTGTGACAATCACGCTGTGTTACCAAATTATTTTTCGTAACGCTTTAAGGGTCCAATCCCAGAAGGAGCTCTAATCATATTATCCGTAAGTTATTTCCGTGGTTATCGGCGTCAGAAGAGAGCTCAATGGGTCAACGTTTTTCTTGCTCGTTTTTCGGTATTAATCGATTTTCGAGGCCCGCTTTATCGATGTTCTGACATAAATATCGGTATAATTACTGAAACGTTATACGATCACGGTCATTGAGATGCACCATAGTGCCAGTCTTAAACAGTGTTGCTTTAGAATGCTTCCCTGTAATTACACATTATTTATTGCTTCGATCAATAACTATAAATTATTTTGTAATGCTATAAATTTGTTGAGCCGCATGCAGAAAAAAATATCTTAATAATTAATATCGCGGTTGATTGGGGTTTTATACCACGAGATTCGTCCTGTAGTCGAAGCGACTCGTCTGAGGAATGATGGACAATATCGTTCATTTGTCACTTTCTTCGGCGAGTTTCTATTAATATGTAAATTTAATATTTTCATTCACACATTTTTTATAAAGTGTATCTATTAAGATAACTTGTACTATTGAGGTCATAGTAAATATTTCCGTATTTTCCGTTGTAGCCGTTAATTTATAGCATGAAAGAGTTGATTATTCAATTTATATTGTAATGAGCCCAGACAAGTGGATTGTAAATTTCATTTGCTTGAATTTTTATTTAAATTGAAAGCCTTAGTGGACACGTACATATGTAGTATTTCATTGAACGTAATATAAAAATTACCATCCAAATATCTTCATTTTCGATTTAAATTTTGTTCGTACATTCAAGAAAAAAACGACATCTAATTTAACAATACGAAAGTGGTGTTTGTCCATTTGTTCGGTCTCCACTACTTAATTATTCAAGTCAAAATGGTTATAAAGAATCCTTGTAAGGCGGTATCGTTGGTAGAATACGTTTTACCCCGAAAAACGGATCCAAATACTCCCAATAATATTATATTCAGAAGAAGTAAATAATCGTTCTCGGTTTTCTAAGCAAATAAATGATCTGGCAGGACAACAGCAGCATCTAACGATAGGGTATCGAAACAGCACGTATGATTCGTTTAATATAATGGTCTGACAGCGGCGCCATCTAACGCGATAGGGGGCAACTTTGCTACCTAATAAATAGCTGAAGATTCGCTGCGAGGCAGCTACATAAGCACATGATCATATCGACTAATTTGAATAAAAACATCATTCTGCAACATGCACGAGTTCTTTAAAGTTGTTTATAGCTGATTAAATTAGTTTTATTACCTTTATCCAAACTAATTTTATAAATGAGAAAGGTTTATCCAAACTAAGGGTGTTTGGTTGACAGTACAAAATATAGCTCTCTTACTCTCTTAAAACCAGAGATATTTAAAACAAAACAAAATATATTGAATCATCACTTCAACAAATTTGAAAACTTTCTTCAATTTTAGACAGTTTTAGTGACTCCTTGAAAAACACAGATGGAACGAACTGGTCCTTGGTTATCTTTAAAAATTGAAACACAGAACTTGTCCCCTGAAACCAATAAAGATTGAAACACAGAACTTGTCCCCTGAAACCAAGAAAAATTAAAAAACACAACAAAGGTTGCTCTAACGCGTTTCGACAGCCAAGCTGCCATCAAACCAAGAAAGATTAAAACACAACAAAGAAGAGAGCAACCTTTGTTGTGTTTTTTAATTTTTCTTGGTTTCAGGGGACAAGTTCTGTGTTTCAATTTTTAAAGATAACCGAGGACCAGTTCGTTCCATCAAACTCCTTGAAATGAAAATGGTGTTTTAAAAACCAGAGATTCTCTTCAAAAAGTAAATATCGTTTTTTTTTAACTTAACAATTCGTTGATAAAGAAAAATTTTTCTTGGACAACCAAGGTTGTGTTGGGAAACGAAAATTTTTTTTAACGAATAAAGATTGTCTTAGAAAGCTTTCTTGGAATACCAAAATTGAAGACAATTTTCTCTACGCTTTCTAAAAAGAAAGCAAAGAACCTTTTTAACAGGAAAGAGTCAATATCCAATTGGTAAGAGTCTCTGCTAGAGCTGGGCGTCTCTGCTAGAGCTAAGCGTCTCTGCTAGAGCTAAGCGTCTCTGCTAAAGCTAAGCGTCTCTGCTAGAGCTTAGCGTCTCTGCTAGAGCTTAGCGTCTCTGCTAGAGCTAAGCGTCTTCTTGAGAAAGAGTTCACTTCTGATCTAACGATTGCTTTACAAACCGAAGAGTTTCTTAAGAAATTCGTTACTTCATTTACTTTCGAGAGAGATTCTTTATTTCTAATAGATTATTTCAGCTCCTAAGAACTATTTCTAGATCCTAGCAGATATTTCTAATTCCTATGAAATATTTTAAGTTCCTAGAAGATATTTCTAGTTCCTAGAAGATATTTCTAGTTCCTAGAAGATATTTCTAGTTCCTAGAAGATATTTCCAGTTCCTTGAAGATATTTCCAATTTCTTGGAGATATTTCCAATTTTTTGGAGATATCTCCTCTTCCTAGGAGATATTTTTAGTTTCTAGGAGATATTTTTAGATTCTGAAGATATTTTCAACAAAGATTCTTTGTTTCTAATAGAGTATATCAGCTCCTAAGACATGTCTCCAGTTCTTAGGTGATATTTCCAGATTCTAGGAAATATTTTTAATTTCTAGGAGATATTTCTAGTTCCTAGGAGACATTTCCAATTCTTAGGAGATATTTCCAGTTTCTAGGAGATGTTTTCAGTTCCTTGAAGATATTCCTAGTTCCTAGGAGATATTTTTGAATTCTGTAGATATTTTCAACAGAGATTCTTTGTTTCTAATAACATATTTTAGCTTCTAAGAGATGTTTTTAGTCCTTAGGTGATATTTCCAGTTTCTAGGAGATATTTTCAATTCCTAGGAGATTTTTCCAGTTCCTAGAAGATATTTCTGGTTCCTAGAAGATATTTCTAGTTCCTGAGAGATATTTCCAGTTCCTTTAAGATATTTCCAATTCCTTGGAGATATTTCCAATTCCTTGGAGATATTTCCTCTTCCTAGGAGATATTTTCAGATTTTGTTGATATTTTTAACAGAGATTCTTTGTTTCTAATAGAGTATTTCAGCTCCTAAGATATCTTTTCAGTTCTTAAGAGATATTTCAGTTTCTAGGAGATATTTTCAACTCCTAGGAGATATTTTTAGTTCCTAGGAGATATTTCTAATTCCTAGGAGATATTTCCAGTTTCAAGAAGATATTTTCAGTTCCTTGGAGATATTCCTCTAGGAGATATTTTCAGATTCTGTAGATATTTTCAACAAAGATTCTTTGTTTCTAATAGAGTATATCAGCTCCTAAGACATGTTCCCACTTCTTAGGTAATATTTTTAGTTTCTGGGAGATATTTTTAACTCCTAGGAGATATTTCCAATTCCTAGGAGATATTTCCAATTCCTAGGAGATATTTCCAGTTTCTAGGAGATTTTTCCAGTTCCTTGGAGATATTTTTAGTTCCAAGGAGATATTTTTCGATTCTGTAGATATTTTCAACAGAGATTCTTTGTTTCTCATAGAGTATTTCAGCTCCTAAGAGATGTTTTTAGTCCTTAGGTCCAGTTTCTAGGAGATATTTTTAATTCCTTGGAGATATTTCCAGCTCCTAGAAGATATTTCTAGTTCCTAGAAGATATTTTTAGCTCCTAGAAGATATTTCCAGTTCCTTGGACACATTTCCAATTCCTTGGAGATATTTACTCTTCCTAGGAGATATTTTCAGATTTTGTTGATATTTTTAACAGAGATTCTTTGTTTCTAATAGAGTATTTCAGCTCCTAAGATATCTTTTCAGTTCTTAAGAGATATTTCAGTTTCTAGGAGATATTTTCAACTCCTAGGAGATATTTTTAGTTCCTAGGAGATATTTCTAATTCCTAGGAGATATTTCCAGTTTCAAGAAGATATTTTCAGTTCCTTGGAGATATTCCTAGTTCCTAGGAGATATTTTTAGATTCTGTAGATATTTTCAACAAAGATTTTTTGTTTCTAATAGAGTATTTCAGCTTCTAAGAGATATTTCCAGTTCTTAGGAAATATTTTCAATTTCTAGGAGATATTTCCAGTTTCTAGAAGATAATTCTAGTTCCTAGAAGATATTTCCAGTTCCTTGGAGATATTTCCAATTCCTTGGAGATATCTTCTCTTTCTAGGAGATATTTTTAGTTGCTAGGAGATATTTTTAGATTCTGTAGATATTTCTAACAGAGATTCTTTGTTTCTAATAGAGTATTTCACCTCCTAAGAGATGTTTCCAGTTCTTACGAGATATTTCAAGTTTCTAGGAGATATTTTCAATTCCTAGGAGATATTTTCCGTTTCTAGGGGATATTTCCAATTTCTAGGAGATATGTCCAGTTTCTAGGAGATATTTTTAGTCCCTTAGGGATATTCCTAGTTCCTAGGAGATATTTTTAGATTCTGTAGATATTTCTAGCAGAGATTCTTTGTTTCTAATAGAGTATTTCACCTCCTAAGAGATGTTTTCAGTTGTTAGGAGATATTTCCAGTTTCTAGGAGATATTTTCAATTCCTAGGAGATATTTTTAGTTCCTAGAAGACATTTTTAGTTTCTAGGAGATATTTCCAGTTCCTTAGAGATATTCCTAGTTCCAAGGAGATATTTTTAAATTCTGTAGATATTTTCAACAGAATTTCTTTATTCCTGATAGAGTATTTCAGTTCCTAAGAGATGTTTTCAGTTCTTAGGAGATATTTTAGTTTCTAGGAGATATTTTCATTTCCTAGGAGATATTTTCAGTTCCTAGGAGATATTTTCAATTCCTAGGAGATATTTCCAGTTTATAGGAGATATTTTTAGTCCCTTAGAGATATTCCCAGTTCCTAGGAGATTTTTTATGTTCTATAGATATTTTCAACAAAGACATTCTTTGTTTTAATTGAATATTTTAGCTACTAAGAGATGTTTTTAATTCTTAGGTGATATTTCCTGTTTCTAGGAAATCTTTTTAATTCCGAGATATTTCCAGTTCCCAGAAGATATTTCTAGTTCCTAGAAGAAATCTCCAGTTCCTTGGAGATATTTCCAATTCCTTGGAGATATTTCCTCTTCCTAGGAGATATTTTTAGTTCTTAGAAGACATTTTCAGATTCTGTGGATATTTTTAACAGAGATTCTTTGTTTTTAATAGAGTATTTCAGTTCCTAAGAGATGTTTTCAGTTCTTAGGAGATATTTTCATTTCCTATGAGATATTTTTACTTCCTAGGAGACATTTTCAATTCCTAGGAGATATTTCCAGTTTCTAGGAGATATTTCCAGTTCCTTAGAGATATTCCTAGTTCCTAGGAGATATTTTTAGATTCTGTAGATATTTTCAACAAAGATTCTTTGTTTCTAATAGAGTATTTCAGCTCCTAAGAGATGTTTCCAGTTCTTAGGTGATATTTCCAGTTTCTAGGAGATATTTTCAATTTCTAGGAGATATTTACAGTTACTAGAAGATATTTCCAGTTCCTTGGAGATATTTTCAATTCCTTGGAGATATTTCCTCTTCCTAAAAGATATTTTTAGTTCCTAGATAATATTTTTAGATTTTGTGGATATTTTCAACACAGATTCTTTGTTTCTAATAGAATATTTAAGCTTCTAAGAGATGTTTTTAGTTCCTAGGAGATATTTCAGTTTCTAGGAGATATTTTGAACTTCTAGGAGATATTTTTAGTTCCTAGGAGACATTTTTAGTTTCTAGGAGATATTTTCAGTTCCTTAGAGATATTCCTAGTTCCAAGGAGATATGTTTAAATTCTGTAGATATTTTCAACAGAATTTCTTTATTTCTGATAGAGTATTTCAGCTCCTAAGAGATGTTTTCAGTTCTTAGGTGATATTTCTAGTTTCTGAGAGATATTTTCAATTCCTATGAGATATTTCCAGTTCCTAGAAGATATTTCTAGTTTCTAGAAGAAATCTCCAGTTCCTTGGAGATATTTCCTCTTCCTAGGAGATATTTTTACTTCCTAGGAGATATTTTTAGATTTTGTAGATATTTTCAACAGAGATTCTTTGTTTCTAATAGGGTATTTCAGCTCCTAAGAGATGTTTTCAGTTCTTAGGAGATATTTTAGTTTCTAGAAGATATTTTCATTTCCTATAAGATATTTCCAATTCCTAGGAGACATTTACAGTTCCTTAGAAATGCTTCCAGTTTCTAGGAGATATTTTTAGATTCTGTAGATATTTTCAACAGAGATTCTTTGTTTCTCATAGAGTATTTCAGCTCCTAAGAGATGTTTCCAGTTCTTAGGTGATATTTCCAGTTTCTAGGAGATATTTTTAATTCCTAGGAGATATTTCCAGCTCCTAGAAGATATTTCTAGTTCCTAGAAGATATTTCCAGTTCCTTGGAGACATTTCCAATTCCTTAAAAATATTTCTTTTTCCAAGGAGATATTTTTAGTTCCTAGGAGATATTTTCAGATTCTGTAGATATTTTTAACAGAGATTCTTTGTTTTTAATAGAGTATTTCAGCTCCTAAGAGATGTTTTCAGTTCTTAGGAGATATTTTAGTTTCTAGGAGATATTTTCAATTCCTAGGAGATATTTCCAGTTCCTAGGAGATATTTTCAATTCCTAGGAGATATTTCCAGTTCCTAGAAAATATTTCTAGTTCCTATGGAGATATTTCCAGTTCCTTACAAATATTCCTAGTTCCCAGGAGATATTTTTAGATTCTGTAGATATTTTCAACAGAGATTCCTTGTTTCTAATAGAGTATTTCAGCTCCTAAGAAATGTTTCCAGTTCTTAGGTGATATCTCCAGTTTCTAGGAGATATTTTTAATTGCTAGGAGATATTTTCAGTTCCTAGAAGATATTTCTAGTTTCTAGAAGATATCTCCAGTTCTTAGGAGATATTTCCAATTCCTTAGAGGAATTTCCTCTTCCTAGGAGATATTTTTAGTTCCTAGGAGATATTTTCAGATTATGTAGATGTTTTCAACAAAGATTCTCTGTTTTTAATAGAATATTTCAGCTCCTAAGAGATGTTTTCAGTTTTTAGGAGATATTTCAGTTTCTAGGAGATATTTGCAAATCCTAGGAAATATTTCCAGTTCCTAGGAGATATTTCCAATTCCTAGGAGATATTTCCAGTTTCTAGGAGATATTTTCAATTCCTTGGATACATTTCTAGTTCCTAGGAGATATATCTAAATTCTGTAGATATTTTCAACAGAGATTCTTTCTTTCTAATAAAGTGTTTCAGCTCATAAGAGATGTTCCCAGTTCTCCAGATCCTATCAGATACTTCCAATTCCTAGGAGATATTTTTAATTCCTAGGTGATATTTCCAGTTTCTAGGGGATAGCTTAAGTTCCTTAGAGATATTTCCAATTCCTTGGAGATATTTCCTCTTCCTAGGACATATTTCCAGTTTCTATGAGATATTTTCAATTTCTAGAAGATATTTCCAGTTTCTAGAGGATATTTCCAGTCTTTTGGAGATATATCCTCTTCCAAAGACATATTTTTAGCTTCTAGGAGATTCCGCAGATAGTTTCAGCTCTTGGAGATATTTTCAGCAACCGGAAATATTTTCAGCTTCTAAGAGAAATCCTCATTGACTAATTACAGATCAATAATCCATCACACTCCCTCATGGTGGATTATACCATACCCTTTGTAGATTGTGGTGGATTATCAGGTCTGTACCTAGTTTTTCATTGCGTCGTTCTGTTGCAGGTCACCCCGACGGCCCGCAAGGCCATAACCTACGCGGAAGAATCCTGGAAGTCCCTCCCTGAAGACACAAAATCCAAACCCGACGCGGATGACCTCGCCCGCACCGAAGACGCCGCTCGCTCATCGGAACCATTCGCTCGTACTTCGGAGGCTAGACAAAGCAAAACTAAACGCGTTAAAAACTATCTAAAAAAGTGCAAAAACGCCCTAGGTGGTCGCTCTAATAGTTCCGAACAGAACTCGAACGGTGAGTGTCAGAATAGCGAATGGTACGTCGATCAGAGACTCGAACCGATTTTGAACGAGAGCGAGGTCAATGAGATAGAGGATGTTTTTGAGTGCGTGCAGGAACCTTTGGATTTAGTTGATTGTAGTGAGGGGTTGCAAGTGGCGAATATAATTGAAGTTAAGAGACCACCTGGGTGTAATGAGGGAGATACTGACGTGGAAGATGTAGAGGGTGGAGGTCAAGACGTTGGGGGTCAAGACGTTGGGGGGGCTTCTCCGCTTTTGAGTGATTCGCAAAAGTTGGTTGATAGCCCTTGCGGTACAGAGGAAGCATCGGGGGAAGATCCAGCTGCACAATTGAAGGTAGGATACTTTCCCGTTTTATATCACTCTTTCTAACTTTATACCACTTCTTATACTACTTCTTGAACTTACTCTTATACGTTTCTGCTGGCGTATAAATATAACAAGTATATTCATTTCTGCAGGCCTATAAAAGCAAATTCAGTTAACGAAATTGACTTATTCTCTAGCTATAAAACTCGGTTGAAGAAATCAATTGGCTTGTACACATCTTTTAGTATAAGAGTTAATTGAAACGAAGAAATCTACTTACCTTTGCACATTTTTAACTATAAAGGTAAATTGAATTGAACCAATGAACTTAATCGTATATCTGGTTTGATAAAGCAGCTATGTGCAGTTAAGGAAATCCATTTACTCTCGCGTACATCTTCAAGTATAACAATCAGGTTGAACTGAAGAAACGTACTTACTTGCTCCTACACATCACTAGGTATCAGTGACTCCTATACAGTTGCAGGTATAAGAGCTAAAAAGAACTTACTCGAGTACATTTCTCGGTATGAGAGTCAGGTTCAGGCGAAATCAACTCATTTACTTCTACATTCAATCTACATAATAACAACATACCGTTACATATCTATAAGTATATAAGTCAATTTAAATAAAGAAATAAGGTTACTTTTTATACATATTTGGGAAAAGGAGACGGATTTAATTGAAGAGAGAATGAATATATTAACTCCTATACATCTCCAGATAGTAAAGTAAATTTAAGTGGTCTTGGTATAAGAGTCAGGTTGAACTCTTTTGGTATAGTGTTGACTTGAATTGAAATATCAACGTACTCTTGTACATCGTCAAGTATAGGGGTCTTTGCGAAGACGAATTTAATTGAAGAGAGAATAAATATATTTATTCTTACACATCTCCAGATAGTAAATTTAAATGGAGAAGGGAACTCACTCTTATACCTCTCTTGGTA
This sequence comes from Dastarcus helophoroides, assembly GCA_028583605.1. NCBI lineage: Eukaryota > Metazoa > Arthropoda > Insecta > Coleoptera > Bothrideridae > Dastarcus > Dastarcus helophoroides. The sequence goes on along the minus strand of CM053331.1, from coordinate 38,905,152 downwards.
TAAGAGTCAGGTTGAACTCTTTTGGTATAGTGTTGACTTTAATTGAAATATCAACGTACTCTTGTACATCGTCAAGTATAAGAGTCTTTGGGAATAGGAGACGGATTTAATTGAAGAGAGAATGGATATATTTACTCTTACACATCTCCAGATAGTAAAGTAAATTTAGGTGGAGAAGGGAACTCACTCTTATACCTCTCTTGGTATAAGAGTCAGGTTGAACTCTTTTGGTATAGTGTTGACTTTAATTGAAATATCAACATCGTACATCGTTAAGTGTAAGAGTCTTTGGGAATAGGAGACAGATTTAATTGAAGAGAGAATGAATATATTTACTCTTACACATCTCCAGATAGTAAAGTAAATTTAAGTGGAGAAGGGAACTCACTCTTATACATCTCTTGGTATAAGGTCAGAAGAGAGAATGAATATATTTACTCTTATACATCTCCAGAGAGTAAAGTAAGTTTAAGTAGAGAAGGGAACTTACTCTTATACCTCTCTTGGTATAAGAGTGGTATAAGAGTCAAATTGAACTCTCTTGTTATAGTGTTGACTTTAATTGAAATATCAACGTACTCTAGTACATCGTCAAGTATAAGAGTCTTTAAAGAGAGAATAAATATATTTACTCTTACACATCTCCAGATAGTAAAGTAAATTTAAGTGGAGAAGGGAACTCACTCTTATACATCTCTTGGTATAAGGTCAGAAGAGAGAATGAATATATTTACTCTTATACATCTCCAGAGAGTAAAGTAAGTTTAAGTAGAGAAGGGAACTTACTCTTATACCTCTCTTGGTATAAGAGTCAGATTGAACTCTCTTGGCATAGTGTTGACTTTAGTTGAAATATCAACGTACTCTTGTACATCGTCAAATATAAGAGTTAGGTTCGATTGACGAAATGTATTTACTTGCTTTTAAACATCCCCAGGAATAAGTATAAATAATGTCAAATGACTTCTACATATCTTCAGGTATAAGAATTAATTGAAGAAAACAACTCACTCGTGGCTATTTTTGGGAATGAGAGTTCCATCCACTTGAAGTTTTTTTTTACTTACTTCTACTCATTTCCACCTTTGAAAGTAACTCAAATTGATTCATATACATCCTCGCATGAAAAATCAACTGACTCCTTTGCATCGTCAGGTATAAGAGTTAGGTTTGATTCACGAAATGTATTTACTTGCTCTTAAACATTGCCAGAGACAAGTATAAGTTAATTTAATTGACCCCAATACGTTTTCCAATCCAAAACAACTTACTTATGTCTATTTCCAGGAATGAGTTAAGTTTACTTAAATAAATCAATTTTTTTACTAACTCTTTGAAGGTTGGAGGTTGAAGAAATGAACTGACTCTTATACTTTTCTCGATGTAAGAGTTGAATTTAACTGAAAAATCAACTTGCTTGTGTGCATCGTAAGGTTAGGTTCGATTAAGGAATCATATTCACTTGCTTTTACATTTCCAGGCAATTAAATGACTCCAATACGTTTCCAGGCATCAGTGAATTGAAGAAATTAACTTACTCCTGTACGTTTGCAAGTATTCAGGTGTCCATTTCCAGGTTTTAGAGTTAGGTTCATTTGAAGGATTTTGTGGTATAAGTGTGCGTTAATTCAATTGACTCTCGTACGATTTCAGATATGAGTTAATAGAAAACGATTTACTCATGTCCATTTCCGGGTATAAAAGTTAGGTTCACTTAAAGAAATCATTCTTTTTACTTACTCTTACACATGTCCACCTGCGAACGTAAACTCAATTGAAAAAAATGAACTGCCTCGTATAACTCCTCGATATAACTCTTATACCAAAGGAAGTATAAGAATCAGTTGTTTTCTTCAATTACCAGGTGTCTGAGTTGGGTTCACTTAAAGAAACCATTTTTTTTACTTACTCAAGAATTGAACTGACTCTTATACTTCCCTCGGTATAAGTGTTGAGTTCAACTAAAAAATTAACTTATTCGTGTATATCGTAAAGTAAAAGAGTTAGGTTTGATTGAAGCAATGTATTCACTTGCTTTTACACATCTCCAGGTAAGTAAATGATTCCTATTCGTTTTCAAATATGAGTGAATTAAAAAAATTAACCTATTCATGTGCAGGTACCCAAGTATAAGACTTAATTGAGGAAAACAACTTATTCGTGTCCATTTCCAGGTATAAGAGTTAGGTTCATTTGAAGAATTTTTAGTATAAGTATAAGTTAATTCAATTGACCCCCGTACGTTTGCAGGTATAAGAGTTAATAGAAAACAACTTACTCATGTCCATTTCCAGGGATGAGAGTTGCGTTCACCTAAAGAAATCATTTTTTGTTATTTAGTCTTACAAATTGCGACCTATGAAAGTAAATTTATTAAACGAAATAAACTGACTATTATATTTCCCTCGGTATAACTCTTATAACGAGGAAAGTATAAAAGTCAGTTCTTTTCTTCAATTTCCAGGTGTCTGAGTTGGGTTTATTTGAGGAAATCTTTTTTTTTTACTTACACTTAAGAATTGAACTGACTCTTATACTTCCTCGGTATAAGAGTTGAGTTTAATTGAAGAATTAACTTATTCGTGTATATCGTAAAGTATAAGAGTTAGGTTTGATTGAAGCGATGTATTCACTTGCTTTTACACATCTCCAGGCAAATAAATGACTCCTATACCTTTTCAGATATGAATGAATTGAAGAAATTAACTTGTTCCTGTGCAGGTACTCAGGTATAAGAGTTAATTGAGGAAAACAACTTATTCGTGTCTATTTCCAGCTATAAGAGTTAGGTTCATTTGAAGAATTTTTAGTATAAGTATAGGTTAATTCAATTGACCCCCGTACGTTTGCAGGTATAAGAATTAATAGAAAACAACTTACTTATGTCCATTTCCAGATTGAGAGTTGCATTCACTTAAAGAAATCATTTTTTGTTATTTAGTTTTACAAATTGCTACCCATGAAATTAAATTCATTTAAAGAAATAAACTGACTCTTATACTTTTCTCGGTATAACTCTTATAGCGAGGGAAGTATGAAAGTCAGTCCATTTCTTCAATTTCCAGATGTGCAATGTATTCACTTGCTCTTAAACGTCCCCATTTAAGTAAATGTCTCCTATAGGTTTCTAAGTATTTAACTGGAAGAATTAATTTACTCTGTACGTTGGTAGAGTTCAAGTATAAGAGTTAATTAAAGAAAAGAACTTACTCGTGTCCATTTCCAGGTATAAGAGTTAGGTTCCCTAAAAGAATTTTTAGTATAAGTATAAATTAATTCAATTGTCCCCCGTGTGTCTGCAGGTATAAGAGTTAATAGAAAACAGCTTACTCATGTCCCCTTCCAAGTATAAGAGTTGGGTTGACTTAAAGAAATCATTTTTTGTTATTTATTTAGTCCTACAAATTGCTACCTATGAAAGTAAATTCATTTCAAGAAATAACTGACTCTTATACGTCCCTCAGTATAACTCTTATACAGAGAGAAGTATTAAATCATTTTTTTACTTAGTCTTACACATTTTTACCTGTTAAGAACTGAACTGACTTTTATACCTCCCCTGGTATAAGAGTTGAGTTCAACGGAAAAATTAACTTATTCGTGTACATCGTAAAGTATAAGAGTTACATTTGATTGACGAAATATTTCATTTGCTCTTACACATCTCCAGGTAAGTGACTCCTATACGTTTCCAGGTATGAGTGAAATAAAGAAATTAACTTACTCCTGTACGTTAGCAGGTACTCAGGTATAAGAGTTAATTGAAGAAATCAACTTACTCCTGTACGTTAGCAGGTATTCAGGTATAAGAGTTAATCGAAGAAAACAACTTACTCGTGTCTATTTCCAGGTTTAAGAGTTGGGTTTGTTTGAAGATTTTTTAGTATACATTACATTACTTTACATTACGTTAATTCAATTGACTCCTGGTATAAAAGTTTACTTGAAGAAATCATGTTTTTTACTTACTTTCACATTTTACATTTACATATTCACCTGTGAAGGTAAATTGAATTGAAAAAATGAACTGACGTTTATGCTTCTCTCGGTATAACTCTTATACCGAGGGAAGTATAAGAGTCAGTTTATATTTTCAATTTGCAAGTGTCTGAACTGGGATCGCTTGAAGAAACCAATTTTTTTACTTACTCCTAATAAATTAACTGACTCTTATACTTTCCTCGGTATAAGAGTTGAGTTCAACTGAAAAATTAACTTATTTGTGTACATCGTAAGGTATAAGAGTTAGGTTCGGTTGAAGCAATGTATTCACTTGCTTTTACACATCTCAAGGTAAGTAAACGACTCCTATACGTTTCCAGATATGAGTGAATTGAAGAAATCAACTTATTTTTGTGCAGGTACTCAGGTATAAGAGTTGATTAAAGAAAACAACTCACTCGCGTCCATTTCCAGGTATAAGAGTTAGGTTCCCTCAAAGAATTTTAGTATAAGTATAAGTTAATTCAATTGTCCCCCGTACGTCTGCAGGTATAAGAGCTAATAGAAAACAGCTTACTTATGTCCACTTCCAAGTATAAGAGTTGGGTTTACTTAAAGAAATCATTTTGTTACTTAGTCTTACACATTTTTACCTGTTAAGAACTGAACTGACTTTTATACCTCCCCTAGTATAGGAGTTGAGTTCAACGGAAAAATTAACTTATTCGTGTACATCGTAAAGTATAAGTGTTACATTTGATTGACGAAATATTTCATTTGCTCTTACACATCTCCAGGTAAGTGACTCTTATACGTTTCCAGGTATAAGTGAATTGAAGAAATCAACTTACTTCTGTAAGTTAGCAGGTACTCAGGTATAAGAGTTAATTGAAGAAATCAACTTACTCCTGTACGTTAGCAGGTATTCAGGTATAAGAGTTAATTGAAGAAAACAATTTACTCGTGTTTATTTCCAGGTATAAGAGTTGGGTTTGTTTGAACATTTTTTAGTATACATTACATTACTTTACATTACATTAATTCAATTGACTCCTGGTATAAAAGTTAGTAGAAAACAAGTTACTCATGTCCATTTCTAGGTATGAGAGTTGGGTTTACTTGAAGAAATTATTTTTTTTACTTACTTTTACATTTTACATTTACATATTCACCTGTGAAGGTAAATTCAATTGAAAAAATGAACTGACGTTTATGCTTCTCTCGGTATAACTCTTATACCGAGGGAAGTATAAGAGTCAGTTTATATTTTCAATTTGCAAGTGTCTGAACTGGGATCGCTTGAAGAAACCAATTTTTTTACTTACTCCTAATAAATTAACTGACTCTTATACTTTCCTCGGTATAAGAGTTGAGTTCAACTGAAAAATTAACTTATTTGTGTACATCGTAAGGTATAAGAGTTAGGTTCGGTTGAAGCAATGTATTCACTTGCTTTTACACATCTCAAGGTAAGTAAACGACTCCTATACGTTTCCAGATATGAGTGAATTGAAGAAATCAACTTATTTTTGTGCAGGTACTCAGGTATAAGAGTTGATTAAAGAAAACAACTCACTCGCGTCCATTTCCAGGTATAAGAGTTAGGTTCCCTAAAAAAATTCGTAGTATAAGTATAAGTTAATTCAATTGTCCCCGGTACGTCTGCAGGTATAAGAGTTAATAGAAAACAGCTTACTCATGTCCACTTCCAAGTATAAGAGTTGGGTTCACTGGAAGAATACATTTTTTTTTACTTAGCCTTACACATTTTCACCTGTTAAGAAGTGAACTAACTCTTATACTTCTCTTGGTATAGGAGTTGAATTTAACGGAAAAATTAACTTATTCTTGTACATCGTAAAGTATAAGAGTTACATTCGATTGACGAAATATATTCATTTGCTCTTACACATCTCCAGATAAGTAAATGACTCCTATACATTTCCAGGTATGAGTGAATTGAAGAAATCAACTAACTCCTATACGTTAGCAAGTATTTAGGTATAAGAGTTAATTGAAGAAAACAACTTACTCGTGTCTATTTCCAGGTTTAAGAGTTAGGTTTATTTGAAGATTTTTTAGTATACATTACATTACTTTACATTAATTCAATTGACTCCCGGTATAAGAGTTAGTAGAAAACAAGTTACTCAATTTCTAGGGATGAGAGTTGGGTTTACTTGAAGAAATCATTTTTTTACTTACTTTTACATTTTACATTTAGATTATAACCTGTGAAGGTAAATTCAATTGAAAAAATGAACTGACTTTTATGTTTCTCTTGGTATAATTTTTATACCGAGGGAAGTATAAGAGTCGGTTTATATTTTCAATGTGCAAGTGTCTGAACTGGGATCACTTGAAGAAATCATTTTTTTTACCTACTCTTAAGAAAATAACTGACTCTTATACTTTCCTCGGTATAAGGGTTGAATTTAACTGAACAATTAACTTATTCGTGTACGTCGTAAGGTATAAGAGTTAGCTCGATTGAAGCAATGTATTCACTTGCTTTTACACATCTCCAGGTAAGTAAATGACTCCTATACATTTCCAGATATGAGTGAATTGAAGAAATTAACTTATTCCTGTGCAGGTACTCAGGTATAAGAGTTAATTGAAAAAAACAACCTATTCGTGTCCATTTCCAGGTATAAGAATTAGGTTCATTTGAAGAATTTTTAATATACATTAATTTAATTGACTCGCGGTATAAGAGTTAGTAAAAAACAACTTACTCATGTTCATTTCTAGGTATGAGAGTTGGTTGAAGAAATCATTTTTTACGTACTTTTACACATTTCCACGTGTCAAGGTAAATTCAATTAAAAAAATGAACTGACTTTTATGCTTCTCTCGGTGTAACTCTTATACCGAGGGAAGTATAAGAGTCAGTTTATATTTTCAATTTGCATGTGTCTGAACTGGGATCGCTTGAAGAAATCATTTTTTTTTACTTAGCCCTAAGAAATTAACTGACTCTTGTACTTCCCTCGGTATAAGAGTTGAGTTCAACTGAAAAATTAACTTATTCGTGTACGTCGTAAGGTATAAGAGTTAGGTTCGATTGAAGCAATGTATTCACTTGCTTTTACACATCTCCAGGTAAGTAAATGACTCCTATACGTTTCCAGATATATGTGAATTGAAGAAATCAATTTATTCCTGTACAGGTACTCAGGTATAAGAGTTAATTGAGGAAAACAACTTATTAGTTTCATTTCCAGGTATAAGAGTTAGGTTCATTTGAAGAATTTTTAGTATAAGTTAATTCAATTGACTCCCGTATGTTTGCAGGTATAAGAGTTAATAGAAAACAACTTACTCATGTCCATTTCCAGGTATGAGAGTTGCGTTCACTTAAAGAAATCATTATTTGTTATTTAGTCTTACAAATTGCTACCTATGAAAGTAAATTTATGAAAAGAAATGAACTGACTCTTATACTTCCCTCGGTATAACTCTTATACCGAGGGAAGTATGAAAGTCAGTTCTTTTTGCAATTTCCAGGTGTCTGAGTTGGATTCACTTGAAAAAATCATTTTTTTTTACTTACTCTTAAGAATTGAACCGACTCTTATACTTTCCTCGGTATAAGAGTTGAATTTAACTGAAAAAATTAACTTATTCGTGTATATCGCAAAGTATAAGAGTTAGGTTTGATTGAAGCAATGTATTCACTTTCTTTTACACATCTCCAGGTTTAATTTTACAAATTGCTACCCATGAAAGTAAATTCATTTAAAGAAATAAACTGACTCTTATACTTTTCTCGGTATAACTCTTATAGCGAGGGAAGTATGAAAGTCAGTTCATTTCTTTAATTTCCAGATGTGCAATGTGCAATTCACTTGCTCTTAAACGTCTCGAGGTAGGTAAATGACTCCTATACGTTTTCAGATATGAGTGAATTGAAGAAATCAACTTATTCCTGTGTAGATATTCAGGTATAAGAGTTAATTGAGGAAAGCAACTTAATCATGTCCATTTCCAGGTATGAGAGTTAGGTTCATTTGAAGAATTTTTAGTCTAAGTATAAATTAATTCAATTGACCCCCGTCTGCAGGTATAAGAGTTAATAGAAAAAAACTTACTCATGTCCATTTCCAAGTATGAGAGTTGCGTTCACTTAGAGAAATCATTTTTTGTTATTTAGTCCTACGAATTGCTACCTATGAAAGTAAATTCATTTTAAGTAATAAACTGACTCTTATACTTCCCTTGGTGTAACTCTTATACAGAAGGAAGTATGAAAGTCAATTTATGTTTTCATTTTCCAGATGTGAGAGTTAAATTCACTTAAAGAAATCATTTTTTTTTATTTACTCTTATACATTTCCAACTGTGCAGGTAATTTTAATTGAAGAAATAAACTGACTCTTATACTTGACTCGGTATAAGAATTGAGTTCAACTGGAACATTAGTTTGCTCATGTACATCGTAAGGTATAAGAGTTAGGTTCAATTGAAGAAATGCTTGCTCTTACACAACTCTAGGTAAGTAAATGACTCCTATACGTTTCCATGTATAAAAGTTAATTGAAGAAATCATGTAGGTTTGCAGGTATTCGGGTATAAATGTTATCTTGAATTGAAGAAATAAACTTCTTTACTCTTATACCTCCCCAAATATATAAGTAACTCCAAACGAAAATATAAATTTAGTTACTCTTATACATCTACAGGTATAAGAGTTTGGTTCATTTAAAACACTGTACTTTTACACTTATTTAATTATAAAGAAATGTTCAATTGAAGAATTATGATGATACTTTTTATTTAGTTAATGGTTTGATTTACTAACTAAAATCGGTTCCATATTGAGTGAAATGTTGACAACTTTATACTTTATGAAATTTTTATACCTTATGAAACTGTAAACCCTCAACCAATTCAACTTTGCTTTACTAATTGTTCGATTAATTCAATATAATATAATTTGAAGCACAATTTTGATCTCTAATCGATACGAACTTATTGACTGTAGATTACTAAAGTTTTGTTAAATGTTGTCCATTGTTAATCATTCCTTTTATGACTTACCCTAAAGATGACTCAAATATGTCTCAGACAGTCACGCATTGTCGTTGTGGATGTGCCAGGTGGAAACCATTTACGATGAACTTTTATTATTTCGTCAATTAATATGACGCTCTTATCTTAATTCTATTCATAGTCGTGGTTGTCATGATTTCTTCGAAATAATATAAATTGGAATGTTAATGAGCGACAAGCTTAACATAAAATAAAAGAGGACAGTGGTCTATTATAATAAAGATCGAACCGCTTAAGAATAACAAATGTTAATGTACGTTCTTATCTGTGATACATTTTTCTTGTCGATATGTAAGGCCACGTTGATGTAACTCTCATAGGAGATAAAATATTTCAATTCAGGATATTCATATACTAGTAGTACGTTTCAATGGATAGAATCTCTTTCTTTTTAAAACAAACATAAAAATTTGTTCGTTTCCAGTCGTCTGTCGAAAACGAAATTTTTCGTTTTTAGTCCCCTTTTGGCGACAAATTTGGTCCATAGAGTGTAACGTTAGTATGAAATTCTACAGTTTACTTTTCATCCTTTTGATCCTTTGAAGCCATTAAAAAAGATTGTTTAATGAGAACGAATTCTGTCTTCTTTTTACCAAGTACTATTCGTCTGCTGCGTTATCGTGATACTCCACGCAGTTTCTTTTTGAAGCGAACGCGTTACCAACATGCTTTTGTTGCATTACCAACGTATTAACAGTTTATGGAGCTACTAGTCTTGTACCCGATAAGATTATATTTCAAAAACCATGAGGGGATTAATTTTTAGGTAACCTGCCCTGCGCCTTCTTCACCTCGTGTGTTTTGAATCTTTTTTCTTCCTCGGTCGACATTTCTATTTTGATATATCAAAACCCTTGAATCTGTCGAATTGTGGTTAAAACGACGTCCTGTATTAACAACGTTGTTCGTTCTGCAGAAGAATAAAGATTCAGCTTTCCAGTTTGACCGCCGCGTGGTCATACAGATAAGAAATGCGATAAGCAAAACAAACACCGCTGCGCCGTATTGTGTATGTTTTAACTAATGAATAAACCGTATCTAACTGATTGGCTCTTTTTTAATGAGCCAACAAATTTGATCTATTCTTTGAATTTCGAATTTAGCGATTACGAACCGATGGTACATCCAGTTGCCTCTCAATGTAGCTCTCGGTGCCCTGTCATGCGACCGTATTGATACAAAATGAACTTGTTCCACGGTGACATAACAAAATTCGCTCTCGTTTGTCTTGCGATATACACGACAAGATGTCAGCGGGACAAGCACATTAAAGACTATATTTCTGACCGTATGACATAATACAGCACCGCACTCCGTGACAGATATATGAGCGGTGGTTGTAGGAGGTGAAAGTGCATATCTTTTCTTGCACACGTCACGTGGAGCACCGCACGGCTTCCGTACTCCACATAACCTACGACCCCGCTAGCTAAATACTGTTTTCTCGTTACATTTTAGAAATAACTTCGATCTGTATTAAATTACTTCGGCTCCATTTAAGGGTGTGAGGCGGAAATTGGTTTTAGCGCCAAATAAATATTTCATTTGATTCTCTAAGGGGAAACAATTAACTTTTGATCGAATCGTAAAGTGTTACAACCACTTAAGGCGAATAAAGAATAAACGCAGAAATATTCTTTCTATGACATTTCATTTAGGATTGCCCAACAGAGGAGTTGTTTTTCTGTCAATCTCTCAACTTCTACCACTTTATTAGAATTGAATGGGGAAACGCTATTTCGTTTTAATGTATGTCATAGGCGCCCGTGTTACGTTACGTGTTTGATGTTGATACTGTTCGTTTGGCCAATGTACACTGACTCGCCATCAACATGTAGATTGCCTACGCTTGAAAACCTGTTGGTGATATATATCTTCCGTTGTGACGGTTAGAACAGGGACCTCAATTACAGATAACGTGTGTGCATTAGGCATTTTGACTTGCTCTTGTGTGGTCGACAAAATTTATAGAAGTAAATTTAATTACCAGGATGATAGCTTCCAGATAAAAGCGCATACGAGCGCGCTTTTAAAATGATAAATAGTCAACTTTAACAATTATTCGTGATACCACTTTAATACATTAATTAATATACGATGAGTAGTTCGCGAATGAAATACAGATGGTCGAAAAAAAAAGGCAAAAATAGACGGCGGGCGCGCATTTTGAACGTTTTAGTTGTTAAAAACAGAAGAAATACCGACAAGTCCATTAACCTAACTCCCTCGCCAAACGGGGCTGGATTTTAACGAGTTTTATAACTTGATATGAGACAAGGCACGAAGCAATTCATCATTAAAGGATGCGGCCAGTGGCGTAACTTCATTGCCAACAAAACGTAAGCTACAGCAGATTTGGAGAATCCAATTGGTTAAAAAAACATTGCTCTTGGACTTTCCAAGTAACGTGGACATTCTTCCTAAAATTACGTTCACAGGTTTAGAGTTTACTAACCACTGGGATCAAGGGTTCTCAGACTTGCGACAACATCTGCCAATACGTCCCCTGTATTGATTAAAGAATTCTTGGACAAGGACTATTAGTTCTAGAACACGAAAGCTTCTGCCAAATTTCGTCTCATAGGTGTAGAGTTTACATACCATGAGGATCAACGATCCTCAGACTTGAGACATAAAATCATCTCAAAATAAATTTGGGGTATTGGTTGGGGAAACTCTGGACGAAAATTAGTGGTCCTAATACACAAAAACTTCTGATCAAAATAAATTTGGTTTCACAAGTGTAAAGTTTAGCTACCAAGAGGATCAATGATCCTCAGATTTAAGACAACATCTACAAATACATTTCGTGTATTTGTTAGAGAAACCCTGGACAAGGATTAATAATCCTAAGACACAGAACCTTCTGCCAAAAATAAATTTCGTGCCACAATTGAAAAGTTTACCTACCATTAGGATCAACGATCCTCAAACTTGAGACAACATCTGGAAATACACTTCGTGCATTGGTTAGAGAAATCTTGGACAAAGAATACTAGTCCTAAGAGACGGGACATTCTGCCAAAAATAAATTTCGTTTCACAGATGCACAGTTTACATTCCATGAGGATCAACGATCCTCAGGGCTGAGACAACACTTATAAATACATTTCGCGCATTAGTTATAGAAATTTTGGACAACAGTTAATAGTTCTAGGACATGAAATCTTCTATTAGAAATAAATTTCGTCTCCCAGATGCAGAGTTAAATACCATGAGGATTAAAGATCCTCAAACTTGAGACAACATCTAGACAACATTTCGTGGATTGGTAAGAGAAATTCAGGGCAATTATTACTAGTCCTAGGACATGAAACGTTCTGCCAAAAATAAATTTGTTATGGCAGATGTAGAGTTTACCTTCCAGGAGGATCAAAGATCCCCAGACTTGAGACAACATCTTGAAATAGACTTTGTGCATTGGTTAGAGACATCCTGGACAAAGATTACTACTCCTAAGACAAGAAGCTTTCTGCCAAAAATAAATTTCGTGTCACAGATATAAAGTTTACCTTCCAGGAGGATCAACGATCCTCAGAATTGAGACAACATCTGGAAATACATTTCGAGTATTGGTTAGAGAAATCCTGAACGAGAATTACCAGTCCTAGAACGCGAAACCTCCTGCCAAAAATAAATTTCGTGTCACAATTGAAGAGTTTACCTACCATTAGGATCAGCGATCCTCAAACTTGAGACAACATCTGGAAATACACTTCGTGCATTGGTTAGAGAAATCTTGGACAAAGATTACTAGTCCTAAGACACGGGACATTCTGCCAAAAATAAATTTCGTTTCACAGATGCACAGTTTACATTCCATGAGGATCAACGATCCTCAGAACTGAGACAACACTTATAAATACATTTCGCGCATTAGTTATAGAAATTTTGGACAACAGTTAATAGTTCTAGGACATGAAATCTTCTATTAGAAATAAATTTCGTCTTCCAGATGCAGAGTTAAATACCATGAGGATCAAAGATCCTCAAACTTGAGACAACATCTAGACAACATTTCGTGTATTGGTAAGAGAAATTCTGGGCGATTATTACTAGTCCTAGGACATGAAACCTTCTGCCAAAAATAAATTTCGTCTCGCAGATGGAGAGTTTACCTTCCAGGAGGATCAAAGATCCCCAGACTTGAGACAACATCTTGAAATAGACTTCGTGCATTGGTTAGAGACATCCTGGACAAAGATTACTACTCCTAAGACAAGAAGCTTTCTGCCAAAAATAAATTTCATGTCACAGATTTTAAGTTTACCTTCCAGGAGGATCAACGATCCTCAGAATTGAGACAACATCTAGAAATACATTTCGTGTATTGGTTAGAGAAATCCTCAACGAGAATTACCAGTCCTAGGACGCGTAACCTCCTGCCAAAAATAAATTTCGTGTCACAATTGAAGAGTTTACCTACCATTAGGATCAACGATCCTCAAACTTGAGACAACATCTGGAAACACACTTCGTGCATTGGTTAGAGAAATCTTGGACAAAGAATACTAGTCCTAAGAGACGGGACATTCTGCCAAAAATAAATTTCGTTTCACAGATGCACAGTTTACATTCCATGAGGATCAACGATCCTCAGGGCTGAGACAACACTTATAAATACATTTCGCGCATTAGTTATAGAAGTTTTGGACAACAGTTAATAGTTCTAGGACATGAAATCTTCTATTAGAAATAAATTTCGTCTCCCAGATGCAGAGTTAAATACCATGAGGATCAAAGATCCTCAAACTTGAGACAACATCTAGACAACATTTCGTGAATTGGTAAGAGAAATCCTGGGCGATTATTACTAGTCCTAGGACATGAAACCTTCTACCAAAAGTAAATTTGTTCTTGCAGATGTAAAGTTTACCTTCCAGGAGGATCAACGATCCTCAGATTTGAGACAACATCTTGAAATACACTTTGTACATTGGTTAGAGTAAACCTGGGCAAGGATTACTAGTCCTAAGACACGAAGCTTTTTGCCAAAAATAAATTTCGTGTCACAGATGCATAGTTTACCTACCATGAGGATTAAGGATCCTCAGACTTGAGACAACATCTAGAAATACATTTTGCGGATTGGATAGAGAAATTCTGGAGAAGGATTACCAGTCCTAGGACACGAAACCTTCTGCCAAAGGTAAATTTCGTCTCACAAATGTAGAACTTACCCACCATGAGGATCAACGATCCACAGACCTGAGACAAAATCATCTAGAGATAAGTTTTGTGCATTGGTGGTGAAATCACAGCACCAAAAGAATCAAGGATGAGTAGTCCTAAAGCAAGAAACCTTCTTCCAAAAATAATGTACGTCTCAGATGTGTTAACCAGTCAGGGCAAAGATCTTTTGTGGTTCAAAGACCTATAATTTAGTCTGTTGATGGTAGGAACCCCCAAACGATGAGATTAAGGACCACCAGACCAAAGACCACGCAATCCTCTTCAAAATATTTCGTCTTTCAGTGGTTACATCACTGAAGAACTGAAACCAGGGCCTCCGAACTTATAAGAAGAAATCTTCTAGAGTTGACTTCTCCTCAGAAGTTCTCGATCCAAAAATCTGCAATTCTGAGGGGACTTTGAAGATTCTCACCCCACTGGTAACCATGATCCCGAACGAGGACCATCAAGGGGGTTCTCTTCGTTCATCTCTACGGTTTGGTGCTAATCCTTGATTGGGAGCAGCTCCATTCGCGCCTCGCGCTTTCCATTCATCTCCGCTATCATCGCCGGCGGATTCCGTTGCTGGAACGAGTAAGCGGAAGAACTCTGGGACGGTGTAACGTTACAGGTTCATTAATGTCGCTCACCGGCCTGCGAAAAGTCCATTTGTCTTTGACTGTACGCTGTTATTAATATGGGAACATGGCGGCTTGTCCGCTCGTACCGTCCTATCGAAGTAAGTAAGCAAAACATGCACACAGGTGTGGCTTAAACGCTGCTCCCTATTTCATTTATGAGCTTTGACTTTATTAGCTCTCGTGCCAGTTTTATTGTTGCCGCGTCGTTTAACCTATTCGAAGAAATGTTGGCGATATTGGTCGACGGCACAAGGATGAGGAAAGTATTTATTGTATCATGTCCGCCGTATTTTATCGCACGCTGGGCCGATATGGGACCAGGAAGGTGATAAATCTTTATTAGACTGAAACATTACCACTATCGCCTGGGAATGTCTGATTAAAGGAAAATAATCAAACACTTTTAGTTTTATCTGGGTGCATACACTACGCGCGCGATTGGTATTCATGGGTCGTGCCGGATTTCCTAAACGTGACGAGATCCTCCCGAAATTAACGATGACATACCGAGGGTACTTCCGGCTCTTCCGTCCATTGTTGTACCATGGGCCCAGCCAAGGGCCCCACAATTAAGCTTATTGTCGCTTATTCATGAGAATCGTCTGTTATCACAACAATAAAGGCGGGGCCTCGACGAGTCCCCAATTAAGGTTTATGGACCTTCCAAAAAGCGCCGCTGTCTGAACGAGATGAGTTTGTTTTTTATGGATGTGTTAACTGATGATACGTTTGCCAGTGGCGTAGTCGAAGATTCGTGGCCTGTAAAAGTTAACAACAAACAATTGTTTTAGCGTGGATCATTCAGTATTTACAGAGAACAGACGACACATTACCCCTTCTTTTGAATCTCCACATCTTTTGGCTTGGGACCCAACAAAGGTCCTTCCATCTGCGTCGGCAAACCAGATTGTCATCGACGTCGAAGAATTATCATTAAAAGCGATTGCATCTGCAAGGGCCGGGGGCAAACGCAAACTCCACCGTTAATGTCCTACGCCTTGTAATTTCATTTTCCGGTCAGATTGTATAATTAAATACTACGGGCCTGGCGATAATCATCCACGATGATGTGTTCTGCATTTTTCGCGAATCGTAACGCGGTCATGACTCGCCGCCATATGCTCCCAGCCGGACGAATCAAAAAAATTAGAAAGGATGAAAGGCGCGGAAATGGAGCGCACTTTACTTTGTAATTACCTCGACACCCTACATTCTAATTTCACATGTGATTCTCGAATGCTTATCGCACCAGGTTCCCCCTAACGACAACGTTACAGAATCAGGCGCAATTCGCTACCATTTTCGAAAAAAATGTTTGAAAGGTTTGTCTTTTATTTGATCAAAATTTTGCCTTGGTAGCCAAAACGCTACGTTGATCTCTGACCAGCGAAGAAAAATGGGGTGCAAAACCTTCTAGTATGTTTCATGCTGGGAATCGTGCCACAAATGGTAACCCACTTGCGCTGGAGAAAACAATAAAATGGTGCACGATACAATCTCCTTTCGAGTTGTATCTTTTGGGAAATCATGGGGCAACCAGCTCGACGCTTATGGTTTGTTTTTTTGAAAAGCCACACTAAACAGTTTTAGATATTTGCTTAACAGTTTACAATAAAACGATTATGAATTAACACTTTCCTTATCAACTCGCTGTTGGTGTCAAAATTCTAAGTTTACCAATATAGCCTGACAAAATATCCTCTATGTACTAAAGAATTCACCAAATGGAATTGTTCGCGAATGGTTGGAAATATTGCGCCGCTGAAATCTTTACATATAGCATATTTGGAGAACATTAACTAACCGTTTACAATTCCTTAACCTAATCACCTCAAAGACAAGATCTTTATGTTCCTCTGAGAAAAATAGTAATACTCTAATGCGCCCCCAGATGGTATTGGCCAATTTTCGGGGAGTTCATTTCTTCTCCAGCTATAAGTTAAAAACCCGTTGCCTTTCTAAGGACGTCGCGTCGTCTAAATCGTTTTATTGTGTGATTAATCATGAAATTTGTAAAAATGTGTCCTGCCACATGTGCAGCGGAACTATCTACCTACAAATTATGACAAGTTGACTTTATTGATTTATTATCGACTTGTAATGGCTTCTTTGATTTGGGTGGTCACCGATAGCACTCGCAAAGTGATTGTAGATAATTAAATGTGCGCTCGGAAATGATTGACGTAATTCTTTTACGACTTAACCATATGCTTCTATAAAGCAAATACTTTTACTTATATCGGAAAAAAATAGAGAAAGGTGGCAAATTCTTCGAAGAAGCTCTTCCATGTAAACCCAATTCGTTCGTCACTAATTTAATAAATCGAAGATCGTGTGGCTTACAAATTATATATATCTTTAAATTTCGGTTCTCTAATCTGGAATTTCTGAATGAAAATACTTTGTAAATCATCAAATTTTAAGGGAACACATTTCTTTATTTTTATCCTCCAAATTTTAGTCTTCAAAATTGTTATTTCAAATATTCAGAAAAAGTAAAACTACTTTAGACGCGTTGAGCGATTTTGGATGGAGGTTTTGGGTCACTCACACGTTACCAAACCTTACCCTTAAACTGTTGAAATATTTCCAATATTCTGACTTGTTTACTAGTGTGATTTTGAACTGTAACACTACTTAGAGATTTTCAAGCTAAGTTTTTACTTCTGTTGGTAGTCCCAAAATTGTCCAATTTTCTTTTTTCGTAATTTTTCAACCTCGAAATTCCAATTTTGTTCGTAATTAGGGAATTGGTGACGAGCTTGTTTCGTAGTCCTGGATAAATGTTCCCCAGAAAATAATACTGGGGCCCCGCGTTGGGCGCCAAAATTAGAGAGGACTGACTGATGCTGATATTAATTGCCATTTGAGAGTTGTGAAAGCGTTACTAATTACTTAAACTCCCTTCAAAATCATCTTTATTCATAATATGAAAGAAATCTTGACACCAGTTTTAAAAATAATATTGGGGCCCCACGTTGGGCGTCAAAATTAAAGAAGTGGTTGATGCTGATATTAACTACCGTTTGAGGGTTGTGAAGGCATCACCCAAACTCCTTCAAAATCATCTTTATTCATTAAGATAAAAGAAGTCTTCACAGCAGTTTTGAAAATAATATTGGGGCCCCTCGTTGGGCGCCAAAATTAAAGGACTGATGGATACTGATATTAATTGCCGTTTGAAAGTTGTAAAAGCGTTAATAATTCCTTAAATTCCTTCAAAATCATCTCTATTCATTAATACGAACTAAGTCTTGACACCAGTTTTGAAAATAATATTGGGGCCCCACTTTGGGCGCCAAAATTAGAGAGGACTGATTGATGCTGATATTAACTGCCGCTTGAGAGTTGTGGAAGCGTTAATAATTACTTAAACTGCTTCAAAATCATCTCTATTCATTAATACGAAAGAAGTCGTGACACCAGTTTTGAAAATAATATTGGGGCCCCTCGTTGGGCGCCAAAATTAGAGGACTGATTGATGCTGATATTAATTGCCATTTGAGAGTTGTGAAAGCGTTACTAATTACTTAAACTCCTTCAAAATCATCTCTGTTTATTAATACGAAAGAAGTCTCGACACCAGTTTTAAAAATAATATTGGGGCCCCACGTTGGGCGCCAAAATTAAAGAAGTGGTTGATGCTGATATTAACTACCGTTTGAGGGTTGTGAAGGCATCACCCAAACTCCTTCAAAATCATCTTTATTCATTAAGATAAAAGAAGTCTTCACAGCAGTTTTGAAAATAATATTGGGGCCCCTCGTTGGGCGCCAAAATTAAAGGACTGATGGATACTGATATTAATTGCCGTTTGAAAGTTGTAAAAGCGTTAATAATTACTTAAATTCCTTCAAAATCATCTCTATTCATTAATACGAACTAAGTCTTGACACCAGTTTTGAAAATAATATTGGGGCCCCACTTTGGGCGCCAAAATTAGAGAGGACTGTTTGATGCTGATATTAATTGCCTCTTGAGAGTTGTGGAAGTGTTAATAATTACTTAAACTGCTTCAAAATCATCTCTATTCATTAATACGAAAGAAGTCGTGACACCAGTTTTGAAAATAATATTGGGGCCCCTCGTTGGGCGCCAAAATTAGAGGATTGGTTGATGCTGATATTAACTGCCGTTTGAGGGTTGTGAAGGCATCACCTAAACTCCTTCAGAATCATCTCTATTCATTAAATATAAAAGAAGCCTTCACAGCAGTTTTGAAAATAATTTTGGGGCCCCTCGTTGGGCCCAAAATTAAAGGAGTGTTTGATGCTGATAGTAATTGCTGTTTGAGAGTTGTAAAGGCGTTAATAATTACTTAAACTCCTTCAAAATCATCTCTATTCATTAATAGGAAAGAAGCTTGACACCAGTTTTGAAAATAATATTGGGGCCCCGCGTTGGGCGCCAAAATTAGAGGAGCAGTTGATGCTGATATTAACTGCCGTTTGAGGGTTGTGAAGGCATCACCTAAACTCCTTCAAACTCATCTCTATTCATTAATATAAAAGAAGTCTTCACAGCAGTTTTAAAAATAGTATTGGGGCCCCACGTTGGGCGCCAAAATTAGAGAGAACTGATTGATGCTGATATTAATTGCCGCTTGAAAGTTGTGAAAGCGTTAATAATTACTTAAACTCCTTCAAAATCATCTCTATTCATTAATACGAAAGAAGTCTTGACACCAGTTTTGAAAATAATAGTGGGGCCCCACGTTGGGCGCCAAAATGAGAGAGGAGTGGTTGATGCTGATATTAACTGCTGTTTAAGGGGTGTGAAGGCATCATCTTAACTCCTTCAAAATCATTTCTATTCATTAATACGAAAGAAGTCTTTACAGCAGTTTTGAAAATAATATTAGGGCCCCTCGTTGGGCGCCAAAATGAAAAGAGTGATTGATGTTGACATTAACTTACTTTTGAGGGTTGTGGAAGACATAAAGACTCTCAAGATAAGTTTTTACTTCTGTCGGCAGTCCCAAGACTGTCCAATTTCCTTTTTTCACAATTTTTCAATCTAGAGATTTTAATTTTGTTCGTAGTTTGGGAATTCCTGACAAGCTTGTTTCATAATCCTCGATATATGTTCCCCAGAGAAACCCAAAAGATAAGAATATCACTGTGACTAATTTTGCTTAATTCGGTCAAATTTGTACGATAGTTACGCTTTGTTGGTCTCACTTAACTCACGCTTGACCGACATCGTTGATAGCTTCAAATGGGGTGAAATAGTTCCCCATTTAATACCCTTAGAGTAACCCTCGCTTGAAGCTTGTTTGTAT
Source organism: Dastarcus helophoroides (assembly GCA_028583605.1). Lineage (NCBI taxonomy): Eukaryota > Metazoa > Arthropoda > Insecta > Coleoptera > Bothrideridae > Dastarcus > Dastarcus helophoroides. The sequence goes on along the minus strand of CM053331.1, from coordinate 38,885,061 downwards.
TCCTTTAGCTTTATAGTTATACATTAAAATTCCTTATTAGGCCATTTTTAGTTCACCCCTAAGCTAGCTTATTATTCCCTTAGATGTAAAAAGTTGAAATGAATAAATAATCCTAGTTTAGTATTTAAATAATTTATCAAAATTAAATAACCTCGCCAAAATTGACACTTTTGTACAATTCTTTACGATTTTGTACTCGAAAGCTTTATAAATCAGCTGTCTTAATGCTCACTCTACCCCGGAAGTCCCAGATTGCACAATGTCCCGAGTTGAGCGTCAAAATTACTACTACTAGTTTTAAAAATAATATTGGGGCCGCGCGTTGGGCGCCAAAATTAGAGGAGTGTTTAGTGTTGATATTAACTGACTTTTGAGTATTCTGGAGGCGTTGATAATTACTTAAGCTTCTTGGAAATCATCTCTTTTCTTTAATACGAAAGAAGTCCTGAAACCAGTTTTGAAAATAATATTGGGGCCCCATGTTGGGCGCCAAAATTAGAGGAGTAGTTGATGTTGATATTAACTGCCTTTTGACGGTTCTAAAAGCGTTGATAATTACTTAAACTTATTTAAAAATCATCTCTATTCATTAATACCAAAGAAATCTTTACACCAGTTTTGAAAAGAATATGGGGGCCCCGCGTTGGGCGCCAAAATTAGAGGAGTGTTGATATTAACTGCCTTTTGGGGGTTGTGGAAGTGTTGATAATTACTTAAACTCCTTTAAAATCATCTCTATTCATTAATGCGAAAGAAATCTTGACACCAGTTTTGAAAATAATATTGGGGCCCCGCGTTGGGCGCCAAAATTAGAAGAGTGATTGATGCTGATATTAACTGCCTTTTGGGGGTTGTGGAGGCGTTGATAATTACTTCAACTTCTTTAAAATCATCTTTATTCATTAATACGAAAAAAATCTGAGTCGACGTGATAAATGTTTATTAAAAGTGTGTGTTGCGAACCAGGGGCGCCTTGTTAAGGGGAGTTTACTGATTCCCTCTTTTAATAAGCCGATTTAATTTTCTGTTTACTAAGTCTTCCAAATATATAGTTAAAATTAATGACTAAGACACCACCAATGATAACTTGGGCCGCATATATTTTAATAAAGATTCTTTTGCGTGCCTCGTGATATTTAACAGGGATTTTTCAGCCTTGTTAATTGCGATAAAATCAATTGCATACAATGTAGTAACACAGTAATACCAAACCGAGAAGAAATTGACTCGTTCGACTTTATCTTTACGGCGGCGATAGCCAAAAGGAAAGGTTTTTGTTATGTTAAAGTGCGATAATATTTATTGTTCTAATTTAGATATACAAAGCCAGAGGTTGCGTTTCCTATTGTTTCTAAATACCATTAGAAAAAGAGGTCGCGATAAACGCAACACTCATTACATTGCGCTCGAGTCGTACCCGATTATTAAAAAATAATTAGTTCTGCTGATAATTTTCATTTGCGTATCCTTGAATAGACCGTTTTACGCCTCAGTTGTTAAAAAATACCCCTCGAATGGGCACTTTCTAATCAACGAAGAAATTGTACAAAAAAAACATAGAATGCGCAATTAGGTTAAAAAAATGCTAAAAACGCAGTGGGAGGCCCCAAGTTAGAACAATCGTCGGTTTTTCTAAAATTCAAATTTAATGAAAGGTAAGGGTTCATTGAAAAATTTTCACAGCGCGTAATTTTTTCCTTATTGCGTCCGAAGGTCGCCAAAAGTTGAACAATTATGCAAAAAGAAATACAGGTATCGGGCTTAATGATAAGTCTCTGAAACGGTGGAAAACAACCACAAATTTTTCGACAACTTGGAATTCAAAGTGAGAAAATGACATGGGTTGATTAAAAAATTTCCACCGGAAGTAGTTTTGCACGTAGACATTTATAATTGCGGGAAAGTGTAGTCGAAGGATGTGCATTTATGTTAAAAAATTATGAGAGTTATTAAGTCCAAAGCAATCACTCCTGAAACGAACAGGAATTCTCCCAATCCTTCAATCTCTTTTAGTTTAAATTTAATTAAAAGCAAAGTTCGATTCGAAAATTTCCCACAAGCCCAATTTTATACATTTATCTTTGAAATTACTGGGGAGTATAGTCAACAGATATACAATCATGTAAAAAAAAGACAGGCAAATAAGGCAATGAACAAGACCTTAGAATATTTAAAAAAGTTGACATTTGTTTATTCAACGTCGTCGGAATTTAAAATTGCTGAAATACACTGATTGATTCAAAGATCTTTATAAAGCGTAATTGTTTCCGCAGATAGTTAAAATTGCTTGCGAAAATAACCAAAGCTTGTATAATTAAAGAAAAAAGTTTTTACACCAGTTTTGAAAATCGGGACCCACGTTGGGCGCCAAAATTAAAGGTGTAGTCAACGTTGATATTAACTGCCTTTTGAGGGTTGGGGAGGCCTTAATAATTACTTAAGCTTTTTGAAAAGCATCTCTATTCATTAATACGAAAGTAGTCTTGACGCCAGTTTTGAAAATAATATTGGGGCCCCACGTTGGGCGCCAAAATTAGAGGAGTAGTTGATGTTGACATTAACTACCTTTGAGTGGTTGATGTTGATATTAACTGCCTTTTGAGGATTATGAAGGCGTTGACAATTACTTAAGCTTCTTGGAAATCATCTCTATTTGTTAATATGAAAGAAGTCTTGACACCAGTTTTGAAAATAATATTAGGGGCCCCGCTTTGGGCGCCAAAATTAGAAGAATGGTTGATGTCGATATTAATTGCCTTTTTAGAGTTGTGGAGGCGTTGATAATTACCTAAACTTCTTCAAAATCATCTTTGTTCATTAAAACGAACGAGGTCCTGATACCAGTTTTGAAAATAATATTGGGGCCACGCTTTGGGCGCCAAAATTAAAGGAGTAGTTGATATTGACATTAACTTCCTTTTGAAGGTTGTGGAAGCGTTGTCGATTACTTAAACTTCTTCAAAATCATCTCTCTTCATTAATACGAAGGAAGTCTTGACACCAGTTTTGAAAATAATATTGGGGCCCCGCTTTGGGCGCCAAAATTTAAGGAGTAGTTGATGTTGACATAAACTGCCTTTGAGTGGTTGATGTTGATATAAACTGCCTTTTGAGCGTTGTGGAAGCGTTGACAATTACTTAAACTTCTTCAAAATCATCTCTATTCATTAATATGAAAGTAGTCTTGACACCAGTTTTGTAAATAATATTGGGGGCCCCGCGTTGGGCGCTAAAATTAGAAGAGTGGTTGATGTCGATATTAATTGCCTTTTTAGGGTTGTTTTAAAGTTTAAAGTTTTGAAAATAATATTGGGGCCACGCTTTGGGCGCCAAAATTAAAGGAGTAGTTGATATTGACATTAACTTCCTTTTGAAGGTTGTGGAAGCGTTGTCGATTACTTAAACTTCTTCAAAATCATCTCTCTTCATTAATACGAAGGAAGTCTTGACACCAGTTTTGAAAATAATATTGGGGCCCCGCTTTGGGCGCCAAAATTTAAGGAGTAGTTGATGTTGATATATACTGCCGTTGAGTGGTTGATGTTGATAAAAACCGCCTTTGAGCGTTGTGGAAGCGTTGACAATTACTTAAACTTCTTCAAAATCATCTCTATTCATTAATACGAAAGTAGTCTTGACAGCAGTTTTGTAAATAATATTGGGGGCCCCGCTTTGGGCGCTAAAATTAGAAGAGTGGTTGATGTCGATATTAATTGCCTTTTTAGGGTTATGGAGGCGTTGATAAATACCTAAACTTCTTCAAAATCATCTCTATTTATTAATGCGAACGAGATCCTGACACCAGTTTTGAAAATAATATTGGGTCCCCGCGTTGGGCGCTAAAATTAGAGGACTGTTTAGTGTTGATATTAGCTGACTTTTGAAGATTGTGGAGGCGTTGATAATTACTTAAGCTTCTTGGAAATCATCTTTATTCTTTAATACGAAAGAAGTCCTAACACTAGTTTTGAAAATAATATTGGGGCCCCATGTTGGGCGCCAAAATTAGAGGAGTAGTTGATGTTGACATTAACTGCCTTTTGAGGGTTGTGGAAGCATTGATAATTATTTAGGCATGTTGAAAATCATCTCTTTTTATTAATACGAAAGAAGTAAAGACTTCTCTTTTCAAATTGGTGTAAATACATCAGTTTTGAAAATAATATTGGGCCCCCAGTTGGGCGCCAAAATTAGAGGAATGTTTTAGTGTTGATATTAACAACTTTCTAAGAGTTGTCGAGGCGTAGATAATTACTTAAGCTTCTTGGAAATGATCTATATTCTTTAATACGAAAGAAGTCCTGACACCAGTTTTGAAAATAATATTGGGGCTCCATGTTGGGCGCCAAAATTAGAGGAGTAGTTGATGTTGACATTTACTGCCTTTTGAGGGTTGTGAAAGCATTGATAATTTTTTAAACTCTTTGAAAATCATCTCTTTTTATTAATACGAAAGAAGTAAAGACTTCTCTTTCAAAACTGGTGTAAATACATCAGTTTTAATAATAATATTGGGCCCCGAGTTGGGCGCCAAAGTTAGAGAAATGTTTAATGTTGATATTAACTGCCTTCTGAGAGTTGTTGGGGCGTTGATAGCTACTTAAGCTTCTTGAGAATCATCTCTATTTTTTATAGGAATAAAGTTTTAACACCAGTTTTGAAAATAATATTGGGGCCCCATTTTGGGCGCCAAAATTAGAGGAGTAGTTGATGTTTACATTAACTGCCTTTTGAGGGTTGTGAAAGCATTGATAATTATTTAGGCTTTTTAAAAATCATCTCTTTTCATTAATACGAAAGAAGTAAAGACTTCTCTTTCTAAACTGGTGTAAATACATCAGTTTTGAAAATAATATTGGGCCCTGGGTTGGGCGCCAAAATTGAAAAAGTGGTTGATGTTGATATTAATTACCTTTTTAGGGTTGTGGAGGCGTTGATAAATACCTAAACTTCTTCAAAATCATCTCTATTCATTAATACGAACGAGGTCCTGACACCAGTTTTGAAAATAATATTGGGGGGGCCCCGCGTTAGGCGCCAAAATTAGAGGAGTGTTTAGTGTTGACATTAACTGACTTTTGAGGATTTTGAAGGCGTTGATAATTACTTTAGCTTCTTGGAAATCATCTCTACTCTTTAATACGAAAGAAGTCCTGAAACCAGTTTTGAAAATAATATTGGGGCCCCATTTTGGGCGCCAAAATTAGAGGAGTAGTTGATGTTAACATTAACTGCCTTTTGAGGGTTGTGAAAGCATTGATAATTATTTAGGCATCTTGAAAATCATCTCTTTTTATTAATACGAAAGAAGTAAGGACTCCTCTTTCCAAACTGATGTAAATACGTCAGTTTTGAAAATAATATTGGGCCCCGCGTTGGGCGCCAAAATTAGAATAGTGGTTGATGTCGATATTAATTGCCTTTTTAGGGTTGTGAAGGCGTTGATAAATACCTAAACCTCTTCAAAATCATCTCTATTCATTAATACGAACGAGGTCCTGACACCACTTTTGAAAATAATATTGGGGCTCCATGTTGGGCGCCAAAATTAGAGGAGTAGTTGATGTTGACATTTACTGCCTTTTGAGGGTTGTGAAAGCATTGATAATTTTTTAAACTCTTTGAAAATCATCTCTTTTTATTAATACGAAAGAAGTAAAGACTTTTTTTATAAAACTGGTGTAAATACATCAGTTTTAATAATAATATTGGGCCCCGAGTTGGGCGCCAAAGTTAGAGAAATGTTTAATGTTGATATTAACTGCCTTCTGAGAGTTGTTGGGGCGTTGATAGCTACTTAAGCTTCTTGAGAATCATCTCTATTCTTTTATAGGAATAAAGTTTTAACACCAGTTTTGAAAATAATATTGGGGCCCCATTTTGGGCGCCAAAATTAGAGGAGTAGTTGATGTTGACATTAACTGCCTTTTGAGGGTTGTGAAAGCGTTGATAATTACTTAAGCTTCTTCAAAATTATCTCTATTCATTAATACGAAAGAAGTCTTGACACCAGTTTTGTAAATAATATTGGGGGCCCCGCGTTGGGCGCCAAAATTAGAAGAATGGTTGATGTCGACATTAATTGCCTTTTAGGGTTGTGGAGGCGTTGATAAATAACTAAACTTCTTCAAAATCATCTCTATTCATTAATACGAACGAGGTCCTGACACCAGTTTTGAAAATAATATTGGGGCCACCGCGTTAGGTGCCAAAATTAGAGAAGTGGTTGATGTTGACATTAACTGCCTTTGAAATTGTTGAAGCGTTGATAATTACCTAAAATCCCTTAAAATCATCTGTATTGCTTAACACAAAAGAGGTTTTGACACCAGTTTTGTAAATAATATTGGGGCCCCGCGTTAGGTGCCAAAATTAGAGAAGTGGTTGATGTTGACATTAACTGCCTTTTGAAAATTGTTGAAGCGTTGATAATTACCCAAAATCCCTTAAAATCATCTGTATTCTTAACCCAAAAGAGATTTTGAACACAGTTTTGTAAATAATATTGGGGGCCCCGCGTTGGGCGCCAAAATTATAGTAGTATTTATGTTCGATATTGGGTGCCAAAATTAGAGGAGTAGTTGATGTTGACATTAACTGCCTTTTGAGGGTTGGGAAAGCGTTGATAATTGCTTAAGCTTCTTGAAAATCTTCTCTATTCATTAATACGAAAGAAGTCTTGACACCAGTTTTGTAAATAATATTGGGGGCCCCGCGTTGGGCGCCAAAATTAGAAGAATGGTTGATGTCGACATTAATTGCCTTTTTAGGGTTGTGGAGGCGTTGATAAATAACTAAACTTCTTCAAAATCATCTCTATTCATTAATACGAACGAGGTCCTGACACCAGTTTTGAAAATAATATTGGGGCCCCGCGTTAGGTGCCAAAATTAGAGAAGTGGTTGATGTTGACATTAACTGCCTTTTGAAAATTGTTGAAGCGTTGATAATTACCTAAAATCCCTTAAAATCATCTGTATTGCTTAACACAAAAGAGGTTTGACACCAGTTTTGTAAATAATATTGGGGCCCCGCGTTAGGTGCCAAAATTAGAGAAGTGGTTGATGTTGACATTAACTGCCTTTTGAAAATTGTTGAAGCGTTGATAATTACCCAAAATCCCTTAAAATCATCTGTATTCTTTAACCCAAAAGAGATTTTGACACCAGTTTTGTAAATAATATTGGGGGCCCCGCGTTGGGCGCCAAAATTATAGTAGTGTTTAATGTCGATATTAACTGCCTTTTGAAGGTTGTGGAAGCGTTGATAATTATGTAAGCTCCTTAAAAATCATCTCTATTCATTAATACGAGGAAAGTCTTGACACCAGTTTTCAAAATAATGTTGGGGCCCTTTTTTGAGCCCTAAAATTAGAGGGGTAGTTGATGTTGACATTAACTGTCTTTTGAAGGTTGTGGAAGCTATGATAATTACCTAAATTCCTTTAAAATAAGTTCTATTCATTAATACGAAAGAAGTGTTGACACCATTTTTGAAAATCGGGCCCCGCGTTGGGCGCCAAATTAAGAGGGTGCCTGATGTTGATATTAACTGCCTTTTGGGGGTTGTGGGGGCGTTGACAATTACTTAAGTTCCTTGAAAATCATCTTTATTCATTAATACGAAAGAAGTCTTGACACCAGTTTTGAAAATAATATTGGGGCCCCACGTTGGGCGCCAAAATTACAAAACTGATCATTATTGATATTAACTGTCTTTTGAGGGTTGTGAAGGCGTTGATAATTACTTAAACTTTTAAAGTCATCTCTATTCACTAACACGAAAGAAGTTTCGACACCAGTTTTGAAAATATTATTGGTGCTCCGCGCTGGGCGCCAAAATTAGAAGAGTGGTTGATGTTGATATTAACCATCTTTTGGGGGTTGCGGAGGCGTTGATAATTCCTTAGGCTGCTTAAAAATAATTACTATTTAATGATGCAAAAGAAGTCTTGACACCAGTTTTTAAAATAATATGGGAGCCCCGAGTTGGGCGCCAAAATTCGAGCATCGGTCGATGTTGATATTAACTGCATTTTCAGGATTGTAGAAACGTTGATAATTAGCTTAACCCCTTCAAAGTCGTCTCTATTCATTAAAACTAAAGAAATTTTTACTCTAGTTTTGAAAGTAATTTACGGGCCCCGCGTTGGGCGCCAATTTAAAAGAGATGGTTATTATTAACTGCTTTTGTGGATTGTAGATGCATTGATAACTGCTTCAACTCCTTGAAGCTTATTATTATTTATTTATTAATACAGAAGAAGTCTTTGGACTAGTTTTGGAAATAATTTTCGTGCCCCAAGTTGGGCGCCAATTTAAAAGGGGTGGCTGATGTTGATATTATTAACAGGCTTCTGAAGATTGAGCGGCTGTGGATAGCGACTTAAACTCCTTGAAAACCATCGAAATTTATTTACCAACACTAAATGGGAATGGAGTATTTGAATACTTAATGAATAAGTAGTGATGGTTTAAAAAGCCACAGATCCATTTAAAAATTTCCAGTAATCGTAGTTTTTTACTTAGATCTTTGAAATTACTGAGAAGTATAGCCAAATAATATGCAATTATGGAAAAAAATTTGCGGCCAAAAAACATGCCTCTTAAAACCGTGAAATAATTAGAAAAAGTCCGTATTTCATTGACCGCTTTTTTTAGTTTAATTATCGAGATATGGCTTAAGTTATTGCCTCCTAAAGTGTTATATCAAGCATTAATTCTTATTCTAATCATCCTACAATAAATATTGTTTTTGTTTATGTAATGTTATGAATCTTTAGTTCATCCATCGCTAATGTACGTTACAAATATGGCGCTGGTTACTTCCAGAGGTCAAACAAAAGACAAAGTAAAAGTTTCAGTTTCGGTTATTATTTTGTGCATCAATTGTATCATTTCCCGCCTGCGTTCGTGTTTTATTTATATTTTCGCCTCGAGCACAAATCGAGGTTCCGGCATATGATTTACGTTTTCATTCATCCGTTTGGTGCATAGAGAAAATATCGATTTTTATCTCTGACACAAGAATGGCGAGTGCATTTTGCTCTGCGCCATGCCCGAGCGTTTCTTTTACCAGACAAATGGCCGACGAAAGCGGAAAAAACGAAAAAAAAATCATCAGGAAACCGTCGCTGGGACGTAGAAAAGTACAGATGGATGATGGTAACGAATGGATAATGGTAACGAGTAGAAGCATAAATGAATTTCGCTGCGACATTGTTTCTAATAATTCGTTCGAATAATCGAGTTGATTAAACATTCGAAACCGTCCAGACATTATGATTAGGTAAAACCTATTTAAGTGCGAATATTTTACGTAATTTTAAAGTATGACGAGTTACTCACGAGTTTTTTTTTTATTTTGTTTGGGACGTTATAGGCCCTGTCAGTTAGATTCAAAATCCTTTGCAATTTTCACGAGTTTGTTGTTTGTCTGTTGTCTCAGCATTATATATCCCAATATTTACAACCAGGTTCAACATATGATCCACACTCATTCCTTCCAGATCCCCTAATGCTTCTTTGCCAGTCAGATTATATCTGTATCTGGCAAGGTTTGGACAAGCACACACAATGTGTAAACTTGTTTTCTTTTCTGCCCCACACACAGTCGACATCGGTTGCTTTCTGTTATGTTGAACTTAACCAGGTACCCGTGGTCAGTGAACAGACCTAGTGCTTTGTTTAGTCTGCTTTTATTCATTGCAATAAGTACTTCAAAAATTAAAATACAAATCTGGTATCCTGCAACCAAGAAAGATTTTAAAAACCCAACAGAGGTTACTCTAACGCGTTTCGATAGCCAAGCTATTATCTTCAAAGAGATACTAACATCTAATCTTAAAATTAACTAAGAATGTTCACCTCCTGCATGATCAACAGCATCATAGAGCGCATGCGTTCAAGTACTTCAGCCCTTGATTGCCAGGGTTTATCTGTTAGCACTCTTGCTTGCCTACAGGTGGTTATGTTCCTCCATCGGTTCAAATAAGTTCGTTTGAGGTTTTTTACTGAAGAATTAACCTTAGCAAATATTAAAATTGTGCCTAATTAATATAAATTCTTGGGGCATTACCAATATAAGGGGGTTATGCCGTATTGGGTTAGGGCAATCTAATTTTCATTAGACTGCTAGTTTGACCTATATTATATAAGTCATAGGCTATATATTAACCACTGGAATCCCTATCAGATATGTGTCTGGAGTGAGCTTAACCTTTGTAACCTTTAGTTCTGTTAGTTCTCTTCGTAAAGTGGCCACCACGAACTAAGGTTTTGTGCTGCCTTCCCAAAATTCATCGACACCTTTCGGCAGAAAACCAATCGACGTAAATTACTATGAATGGCAGAATAGCCCAAGGTGCTACGACTAATTAATAGCCAAAAATCGATTGTTGTTCACGCCCATGCTACGTCGGAGCTAAGGGCAGTTATAATGAACGAGCTGGGGCCATATGTGTGCAATGCAGTTTTGCTGACAGCTGATTATTGATCCACCCACGCTCGGTTACCCGAAAATGAACTTGAACTATAGGGCTCCTCCGGCTTGTTCGCCACACATACAGAACACCCCTCGACAACGAAATCCACTCATTTGTTGCACCGCAGACTTTCTCTTTTTTTATTGTTGTAATTTTCAGTTTCATTTTGTCTTAATTGCTATTGAGTAATTAAGAAGGTGGAATAGTTTATTAGCTGGATATAATTGCAGGTATTAGTCGGTTACAGTTGGATGGGTGAAATGGAACGTGAAACTCTTATAACAATAACAATGGCGAGTCACGTAAAATACCGTCTAAGAGCAGGTTTAAGAGCAAAACAATGCCTCGTGGGTGTAAATTCTCGCAGCGTTATCGATAGAGAAAACTTACGCTTTATTGGGGTCGCGCAGTCCAGTTTCTATTGAACTTCTAGTTTGACCCATATAACAACCCCGACGCGGCGGTACGCGCTCCCAACTTAAAAATACCACAAAGCTGATTTTAAACGACAAATACAAGCAAGATGCAATCAAATGTATCCAGCCATGAAATTGGTCTTAAAGCTTAATTAAAATTACGACTGATTATCGAAATTTCGACTTCTTTTCCTACATTTGACATTTTAACACGAAATTTCGACTTTAAACTCGAAATTGCAACTTTAAACTCGAAATTGCAACTTTAAACTCGAAATTGCAACTTTAAACTCGAAATTTCGACTGTAAGCGCCAAATTTCCGAAAAAAAATCGACTTCGAACTCTACACTTCTATTTGCTGCCGAAATTTCGAGTTCCAACATTTTAAATTCGAAATTTTTGGTAAATTGGTTAACTCGTCGTGTGCCATGTGTATCTGACAAAGGCGGCAATTCATCGCCATTTTTACTGACTTCCTTGACATTTTATGGTTTAAAAATTGCTTTTGTAACGAGTTTCTTCCAGGTTGTAACGTTCGGTTAATAATTGGTATTAAATGCGAGTAATGATTAAGGAGCTTCGTTCTGGTTGCGTGTCATACGATCATACGTCGGATTAACCCTTTCTATTATACAATACGTGCACTGGCGCACTATTATTAAGAAAGTGAAGAATTTATGGCGCAATATCAAACAAGTACGATAATAAATAACCGTTCAAAAGTAACACATTTAATAACATTCATTGTTTAAATACTCCGGGGAAGAATTGTCGTGATTTATGTATTTACATTGTTGTTAATGCAGTTGTGTGCCGTTCTAATGGATTGCGGTCGGTTATGCTTATTAGAGAGAATAATATGATGGGTAAAACTGACTGGGGCAACACACGAGACCGTAGGGGCCCATTGTCAAACAAGGGAATACGATATCGAGGGAGATGAACTACCAGCTTGCAAGGGTTATGTTCCAATACATTCACTTCCGCTTTGGTCGATGCTTCACGAGCTCCCAAGTTTCTTTTTCTTGTACCCTCATTTGTACAACGTCTGGAAGTACATTAGGGAACATTATCCAATCAATGGATTCATTCTAATACGAATTTTTCGTCTCCTGTCTCTTCCTCAACTCCAGATTAGGTTATTTTTACTTTGTTCGGGTATATATCTTGCCCGCAATCTCCTTAAATATTTTTTTTTCTTTGAAGAATTATCTTTAATTCAAATATTTGTTTCCTCCTCTAAAGATCTCAGTCTTTGTTTTCGTGGCGAAATAATTGTCTCTTCCACAGAAAAGTTAGAGGTTTAAGAATGAGCCAGCGAAAGAAAAGTTCATTCAATTAGGACTTCGTTTTTATGTGTCTAGATTGCTCAAGCTTTTTTTCTTAGGTAAACAGTTGTGTCTCTTCCACAGAAAAACTGGAAATTTTGAGCACAGGACAACGGTGAAAAAGCTCATAAAGTCACATTTCCTTTTTAAGAAGCAGCCTATTTCTTCTGTATCTGTCAAGTTCTCTTTTTTTTGGCTAAATAGTTGGCTGTCTCTTCCACAGAAAAGGTGAAGATTTCAGAAACAAGCCAGCACAATGAGAGAAGGTAGTCTGTTTGCTAAGAAATCTCCCGCCTCTTCGTCAGGTTCTCCTAAGCACTCTTTTCTCGACTACGTAGTCGTGTGTCTCTTCCATAGAAAAGCTGAAGCCTGAGAACGAGGCAATGATGGAAAAAATCGCCGAGTCACGTTGTCTTTGTTGTGGGTTGTCTACCTCTTGCCCAGGATTTCGCAAACTCTATTTTTTCAGCGCTAAGTAGTTGTGTGTCTCTTGCACAGAAAATCTGGAGCCTGAGAACGAAACAGTGATGAAAAAACTCTCCGCGTCACAGTTTCTTTGTTGTACGTTGCCTGCCTCTTGCTCGAGATTTCACAAGCTCTATTTTTTCGGCGCTAAATAGTGTGTCTCTTCCACGAAAAAATGAAAAAGTTAGAGGTTTTAAGAATGAGACAGCGAAGGAAAAATTCATTAAATTAGGACTTCGTTTTTATGTGTCGCCTATTCTTTCTAAATTGCTCAAGCTTTTTTTCTTAGGTTAACAGTTGTGTCTCTTCCACAGAAAAACTGGAAATTTTGAGCACAGGACAACGGTGAAAAAGCTTATAAAGTCACATTTCCTTTTCAAGAAGCAGCCTATTTCTTCTGAATCTGTCAAGTTCTCTTTTTTTTTTGGCTAAATAGTTGGCTGTCTCTTCCACAGAAAAGGTGGGGATTTCAAGATCAAGCCAGCACGATGAGAGAAGGCAGTTTGTTTGCTAAGAAATCTCCTGTCTCTTCATCAGGTTCTCCTAAGCACTCTTTTCTCGACTACGTAGTCGTGTGTCTCTTTCACAGAAAAGCTGAAGCCTGAGAACGAGGCAATGATGGAAAAAATCGCCGAGTCACGTTGTCTTTGTTGTGGGTTGTCTACCTCTTGCTCAGGATTTCGCAAACTCTATTTTTTCAGCGCTAAGTACTTGTGTGTCTCTTCCACAGAAAATCTGGAGCCTGAGAACGAGACAGTGATGAAAAAACTCTCCGCGTCACATTTTCTTTGTTGTACGTTGCCTGCCTCTTGCTCGAGATTTCGTAAACTCTATTTTTTCGGCGCTAAATAGTGTGTCTCTTCCACAAAAAAATGAAAATTTCGAGAGCGAGACAGCGATGAAAATGCTTATTAAGTTACCTTTTCTTTGTCAACAAATAATATATCTGTCAAGCTCTCCTTTTTGGTTAAATAGTTGGGTGTCTCTTTCACAAAAAAGGTGAAGATCTTCAGAACGAGACAATGGTGGAAAAGCTCGCTGTGTCTCGCTTACTTTGCTAATGGGTTTCCTGCCTCTTCCACAGAAAAGCTGAAGGTTTTGATTCAGGCAACGATAAAAAAACTTACCGAAACTTTTTTTTTCTGTTGCAAAACTGCCTATCTCTTGCTTACAATTTCGCAATCTTCCTTTTTCAGCGCTAAATAGTTGTGTGTCTCTTCCACAGAAAATCTGGAGCCTGAGAACGAGACAGTGATGAAAAAACTCTCCGAGTCACATTTTCTTTGTTGTACGTTGCCTGCCTCTTGCTCGGGATTTCACAAGCTCTATTTTTTCAGCGCTAAATAATTGTGTGTCTCTTTCACCAAAAACTGGAGTTCGAGAGAGAGACATAGATAAAAATACTTATTAAGTCACGTTTTCTTTATCAGCAAGTAATCTATTTATTCCCTACGTCTATCAAGCTCTCTTTTATTGGCTAAATAGTTGGCTGTCTCTTCCACAGAAAAAGTGGGGATTTTAAGAACGAGACAGTACAATGTGAAAGTTCACTGTGTCTTGTTTTGTTTTTTATAAAGAGTTTCCTGCCTCTTCGTTAGGTTCTCTCGAGCGCTCTTTTCTCGGCTAAATAGTCCTGTGTCTCTTCCACAGAAAAGCTGGAGCCTGAGAAAGAGATACTGATGGAAAACCTCATCAAGCCACGTTTTCTTTATTGTGGACTGCCTCCTGCTCAGGATTTCACAAACTCTATTTTTTCAGCGCTAAATAGTTGTGTGTCTCTTCCATAGAAAATCTGGAGCCTGAGAACGAGACAGTGATGAAAAAACTCTCCGAGTCACATTTTCTTTGTTGTACGTTGCCTGCCTCTTGCTCGAGATTTCACAAGCTCTATTTTTTTAGCGCTAAATAATTGTGTGTCTCTTCCACCAAAAACTGGAGTTCGAGAGAGAAACATAGATGAATAGATGAAAATACTTATTAAGTCACGTTTTCTTTATCAGCAAGTAATCTATTTATTCCCTACGTCTATCGAGCTCTCTTTTATTGGTTAAATAGTTAGCTGTCTCTTCCACAGAAAAAGTGGGGATTTACATAACGAGACAGCACAATGTGAAAGTTCACTGTGTCTCGTTTTGTTTTTTATAAGGAGTTTCCTGCCTCTTCGTTAGGTTCTCTCGAGCGCTCTTTTCTCGGCTAAATAGTCCTGTGTCTCTTCCACAGAAAAGCTGGAGCCTGAGAAAGAGATACTGATGGAAAACCTCATCAAGTCACGTTTTTTTTTTTTTATTGTGGACTGCCTCCTGCTCAGGATTTCGCAAACTATTTTTTCAGTGCTAGATAGTTGTGTGTCTCTTCCACAGAAAATCTGGAGCCTGAGAACGAGACAGTGATGAAAAAACTCTCCGAGTCACATTTTCTTTGTTGTACGTTGCCTGCCTCTTGCTCGGGATTTCACAAGCTCTATTTTTTCAGCGCTAAATAATTGTGTGTCTCTTCCACCAAAACTGGATTTCGAGAGAGATACATAGATGAAAATACTTATTAAGTCACGCTTTCTTTATCAGTAAGTAATCTATTCATTTACGTCTATCGAGCTCTCTTTTATTGGTTAAATAGTTAGCTGTCTCTTCCACAGAAAAAGTGAGGATTTACATAACCTAACAGCACAATGTGAAAGTTCACTGTGTCTTGTTTTGTTTTTTATAAAGAGTTTCCTGCCTCTTCGTTAGGTTCTCTCGAGCGCTCTTTTCTCGGCTAAATAGTCCTGTGTCTCTTCCACAGAAAAGCTGGAGCCTGAGAAAGATATACTGATGGATAACCTCATCAAGCCACGTTTTCTTTATTGTGGACTGCCTCTTGCTCAGGATTTGGCAAGCTATTTCTCGACTAAATAGTCGTGTGTCTCTTCCACAGAAAAGCTGGAGTCTGAGAAAAAGATTCTGATGGAAAACCTCACCAAGCCACGATTTCTTTATTGTGGATTGCCTGCTTCCTGCTCAGGATTTCGCAAGCTCTATTTTTTCGGCGCTTAATAGTTGTGTGTCTCCTTCACAAAAAACTGAAGATTTCGAGAGAGAGATAAAGATGAAAATACTAATAAGGTCACGTTTTTTTGTCAGCAAGTGATCTATTTCTTCCGTACATCTATCAAGCTCTTTTTTATTGGTAAATAGATGACTGACTCTTCCACACAAAAAGTGGAGATTTTAGGAACGAGACAGCACATTGACAAGGTTCACTGTGTTTCGTTTTGTTTATTATAAAGAGTTTTCTGCCTCTTCGTCGGGTTCTCTTAAACGCTCTCTTTTGGCTAAGTAGTTAGCTGTCTCTTCCACAGAAAAAGTGGAGATCTTAAACACGAGACAACGGTGTAAAAGCTCGCTGTGCCTCGTTTTCTTTGCTAATGGGTTTTCTGCCTCTTCCTCAGGATGTGTCGAGCGCTCTTTGTTTTTCCTAGATCTATCAAGCTCTCTTTTTTGACTGAATAGTTAGCTGCCTCTTTCACAGAAAAGGTGGAGATCTTAAGCACGAGACAGCGGTGGAAAAGCTCGCTGTGTCTCGTTTACTTTGCCAATGGGTCTCCTGCCTGTTTCTCAGGATGTCTCAAGCGCTTTTTTCTCGATTAAATAGTTATGTGTCTCTTCCACAGAAAAGATTTTGATTGAGACAACGGTAGAAAAACTTACTGGAACTCGTTTTTTGTTGTTGCGAAGTTGCCTGCCTCTTGCCTACGATTTTGCAATATCCCTTTTTTCGGCGTTAAATAAATGCGTGTCTCTTCCACACAAAAAAATGAAGATTTCGAGAGTGAGACAGCGATGAGAATGCTTATTAAGTCACGTTTTATTTGGCAGCAATTGATCTATTTTTTCCCACATCTGTCTAGCTCTCTATTTCGGCTAAATATTTAGCTGTCTCTTTCACAGAAAAGGTGGACATCTTAAACACGAGACAGCCGTGGAAAAGCTCGCTGTGTCTCGTTTATTTTGCTAATGGGTTTTCTGTTTCTTCCTCGGCATGTCTCAAGATCTGCTTTCTCGGTTAAATAGTTGTGTGTCTCTTCCACAGAAAATCTGGAGCCTGAGAACGAGACATTGATCAAAAACTCTCCGAGTCATGTTTTTTTTGTTGTACGTTGCCTGCCTCTTGCTCAAGATTTCACAAGCTCTATTTTTTTGGCGCTAAATAGTGTGTCTCTTCCACAAAAAAACCGAAAATTTCGATAGCGAGACAGCGATGAAAATGCTTATTAAGTTACCTTTTCTTTGTCAACAAATGATATAAGTCCAAAGACTTAATCACAAGCCACAGTGTTTAGTTCAGTGCTTTAGTAACAAATGATATATCTGTCAAGATCTCCTTTCTGGTTAAATAGTTGGCTGTCTCTTTCACAGAAAAGGTGGAGATCTTCAGAATGAGACAACGGTGGAAAAGCTTGCTGTGTCTCCTTTACTTTGCTAATGGGTTTCCTGCCTCTTTCTCAGCATGTCTCAAGCGCTCTTTTCTCGGTTAAATAGTTGTGTGTCTCTTCCACAGAAAAGCTGAAGGTTTTGATTGAGGCAACGATAAAAAACTCACCGAAATTTTTTTTTTCTGTTGCGAAGTTGCCAATCTCTTGCTTACAATTTCGAAATCTTTCTTTTTTGGCGCTAAATAGTTGTGTGTCTCTTCCACAGAAAATCTGGAGCCTGAAAACGAGACAGTGATGAAAAAACTTTTTGAGTCACGTTTTTTTTGTTGCACATTGCCTTCCTTCTGCTCAAGATTTTGCAAGTTCTATATTTTCGGCGCTAAATAGTTGTGTGTCTCTTCCACAAAAAAACTGGAGATTTCGAGAGTGAGACAGCGATGAAAATGCTTATTAAGTCACGTTTTATTTGTCAGCAAGTGATTTTTTTTTCCACATCTATCAAGCTCTGTTTTTGAAGAAATATTTAGTTGTCTTTTTCACAGAAAAGGTGGAGATCTTAAACACGAGACAGCGGTGGAAAAGCTCGCTGTGTCTCTTTTATTTTGCTAATGGGTTTTCTGTCTCTTCCTCGGCATGTCTCAAGCGTTCTTTTCTCGGTTAAATAGTTGTGTATCTCTTCCAAAGAAAAGTTGAAAATTTTGATAACGAGACAACGATAGATAAACTCAATGGGAAACATTTTCCTTGTTGTGGAGTTGCCTGCCTCTTGATCAGGATTTTGTAAACTTTTTCGGAGCTAAGGATTTGTGTGCCTCTTCCACAAAAAAGCTGGAGCTTGAGTAGAAGACAGCAATAGAAAAACTCACCGGGCCACGTGTTCCTTGTTGTAAAATTGTTTGTCTCCTACTCAGGATTTTGCAGCCTGTTTTTTTGGCTGAAAAGTTGTGTCTCTTCCATAAAAAAGTCGGAGATTTTGAGAACGAGAAAACAATGAAATAGTGAGTCATGTTTTCTTTAAAGAAGTGATCTATATCTTTCAAGCTCTCTTTTGTGCTAAATGGTAGGCTGTCTCTTCCACTGAAAAGGTAGATATTTTAAGAATGAGACAACGATGGGAAAGTTCTCTATATGCCATATTTTTTTTGCTAAGAGGTTTCCTGCCTTTACCTCGGGATCTCTCAAGCGGCTAAATAGTTGCGTGTCTCTTTCACAAAAAACTGGAAATTTCTGGAACCAGAGAGCGATGGAATAACTCACTGGAACATCTTATCCTTCTTGTGGAGCTGCTTGCTTCTTTCACGGGATTTTGCTTTTTGATTAAATAGTTGAGTCTCTTCCACAGAAAAGCTGGATAATTTAAGAACGAGACAGCGATAAAATAGCTTAGTGAAATATATTTCTTTTTTTGAGATGTGGTCTATTTCTTCCTCTATATCTTTCAAGCTTTCTTTTTTTGGCCAGATAGTTGGCTGTCTTCTCCACAAAAAAGACAAAGATTGTAAGAAGGAGGCAACGATGGAAATATTCACTAACGTTTTCTTTGCTAAGGAATTTCCTATTCCTGCCTTTTCCTCAGGATTTTTGAAGCTATCTTCTTGGCTGATTAATGTCTCTTCCACAAAAAGATGGAAATTTGGACAAAGATACAGCGATGATAAAAATCGTTGAATTACTTGCTGTTTGTCAAGGATTTGCTTGTCTATTTTTCTGGATGTTTTAAACCTCATCTTAAACCTTACATAAGACACAAACCTTTCTTGATGAAATAATTTTGTTTCTCTTCTTCGAAAAATTTAGACACTTGAAGGAAAATTTATTGCAGAAAACCCTTATTAAGTTACTTCTTTTTTGCTTGACGATCTCACCTTTCTCTACAGCTGCAGACCTCTTGTGCTGGAGATTCTTATTTAATTGTCTCCTCCTCAGAAAACTGGAGACTAATGAAAGCGTTGAAAAAACTCCTTCTTCCTATTTGTTAAAGATTGGCTTGTAACATCTTAAACGATCTTTTTTTAACAACATCAATGCCATTTTCTCGTACAAAAGTCAAAGATTTGAAACCATTTAAGTTACTTTTTTGCTATAGTATCCATTGTCACTACCTCTGGATCTCCAACTCTTCCAAACTGTTTTTTTGGCCAGGTGGTTGTCTCTTCCACAGAAGATTTGAAATAAGAGACTTTTTGGCAAGATCGCATGTTTCTGTCTTTGTTTCTTAAATGATTTTTTCTTAACCAAATATTTGCCTGTTTCTTCCGTAGCAAAACAGAACGTTTGGAGAAAACAACAGAGATCTAAATTTTCAGTGGGTTAATTTTTCTTTGTTATACAGACGCTTGTCTCTTCCTTTAGATATCTAGATCCCTAAAGATACATTTTTTTGGTCAAACATTTTCCCTGTCTTCTGCAGAAAACTTCCAGATTTGAAGAGGCAGCAATGAAAATTCTTTGAATTATCTTTCTTTTGCCAAGGAGTCCCCTAACCTTTGTTGAATTTTTTAAATGATTTTATATTAGCCAAGTAGTATCTCTTCTTCCTCAAAAAAGATATTTGAAGAGAGAAAGATCGATAACTTTTTTTGTTTTGTTTTTGCGAGTGTATGTGTATTCTTTTAGACTCACAGATCTCTCTTGCTCGATTTTTTGCGTGTTTGTTTCTTCCACAGAAGAGCTGAAGATTTGAAATAAGAGACAGCTCGTTAGATATCTTTTTATTTTGGTAGGAGGATTGCATTTGTCTCCCTTAAATGATTTTTTCTTAGCCAAATACTTGTATGTTTCTTCCTCAGCAAAACAGAACGTTTGGGAAATCGACAGAGACCGAAATGTTCAGTAAGTCACTTTTCCTTTGTTATACAGACGCCTGGCTCTTTCTCCAGATGTGTAGTTCTCCAAAGATACTTTCTTTTGGCCAAAGAGTTATCCTGTCTTCCGCAGGAAAGTTTCAGATTTGAAGAAAGAGAATGAAAAGCTCCGAATTATCTTGTCTTTGACAAGGAGTCATCTGACATTTTCTGGATTTTTTATACGATCATATTCTAGCCAAATAGTATCTCTTTTCTTCGTCAGAAAAGTTCGATATTTAGAGGAAGAAAAAGTTAGATATTTGCAGGAAGAAACAGCGATGAAAGTGCCCTTTGTTAGCGAATTCTTCTAGATTTACAGATCTTTCTTTCTCAATTTTCTTAGTCTCTTCCACAGAAGAGTTGGAAATTTTGAGAAAGAGACAGCGTTGAAAAATTTGATTAAATCATTTTGTCTGTCAGTTTGTCTATTCTTAACAAAATGACTTCTTGTCTCTTTCATCCAAATTCTGGAGTATTAGAAAAGGAAGCAGTAGTGAAAAATCTCT
This sequence comes from Dastarcus helophoroides, assembly GCA_028583605.1. Lineage (NCBI taxonomy): Eukaryota > Metazoa > Arthropoda > Insecta > Coleoptera > Bothrideridae > Dastarcus > Dastarcus helophoroides. The sequence continues at coordinate 38,864,605 of CM053331.1, read as the reverse complement.
TTAAATCACTTTTTGGTGTGGAGCCTAATGTCTCTTCCTCTAGATTTCTAAATCTTCTTGTCTTTCTTTGGCCAAGTGGTTGTTTCCTTCACAAAAGTTCTGAAGTTTTGGAGAAAGAGACAGTGATGAAAAAACTTTAGTTATCCAGATCTTTCAAGCTAGCTTTTAATGTCCAAATATTTGTCCCCTCTTTTTTTCCAAAAGCTTATAATTTTGAGAAACAACATTAGTGATTTCTGAAGCAAATTTCTCTTTTTAAACGAAGTAACACTTTACCAGAAATAGATTTTTTCGTAAGAAGCCTTTAGTTCCTCTGGAGGAAGAAAATGATACTAAATCAGGACCATTTTTTCTTAAATCTCTGCCATCAAATGGGTTATCACTTTTAAACGAAGTAACTCTTCACCAGGAATAGATTTTTGCCTAAGAAGTCTTTTGTTCCACTGGGGGACGAAGATGATGCTTTATCAGGAGCATTTTTTCATAAGCAATCTCTGTCAATAACTGGATCATTTTAAAACAAAGTCACACTTTAGCAGGATTAGATTTTTTCCCAAAAAGTCTTTAGTTCCTCTGGAGGAAGAATATGACGCTATATCAGGACGGTTTTTTCTTAAACAATCTCGACCATCAAGTGGGTTATGACTTTTAAACAAAGTAACTCATCACCGGGATTAGATTTTTGCCTAAGAAGTCTTTAGCTTCTCTGGGGGGGAGAAGATGATGCTTTATCAGGAGCAATCTCTGCCATCAACTGGGTCATCAATTTTAAATAATGTAACTCTTCACCAGGTATAGATTTGTCCTAAGAAACCTTTAGCTCTTCAGGGGCAAGAAGATGATACTTTATCAGGGGCATTTTTCCAAAGCAATCTCTGTCAATAACTGGGTCATCATTTTTGAATGAAGTAACACTTTGCCAGAAATAGATTTTTCCTAAGAAGTCTTTAGTTCCTCTGGAGGAAGAAGATGATGCTTTATCAGGACCATTTTTTCTTAAACAATCTCTGCCATCAAATGCGTTATCACTTTTAAACGAAGTAACCCTTCACCAGGAATAGATGTTTGTTTAAGAAGTCTTTAGCTTCTCTGGGGGAAGAATATGATGCTTTATCAGGAGCAATCTCTGCCATCAACTGGGTCATTATTTTTAAACAATGTAACTCTTCACCAGGAAAAGATTTGTCTTAAGAAACCTTTAGCTCTTCTGGGGAAAGATCATACTTTATCAGGGGCATTTTTCCAAAGCAATCTCTGTCAATAACTGGGTCATCATTTTTGAACGAAGTAACACTTTGCCAGAAATAGATTTTTCCTAAGAAGTCTTTAGTTCCTCTGGAGGAAGAAGATGATGCTTTATCAGAACCATTTTTTCTTAAACAATCTCTGCCATTAAGTGGGTTATCATTTTTAAACGAAGTAACTCTTCACCAGGAATAGATTTTTGTTTAAGAAGTCTTTAGCTCCTCTAGGGGAAGAATATGATGCTTTATCAGGAGCAATCTCTGCCATCAACTTGGTCATCATTTTTAAACAATGTAACTTTTCACCAGAAATAGATTTGTCCTAAGAAACCTTCAGCTCTTCTGGGGAAAGATCATACTTTATCAGGGGCATTTTTCCAAAGCAATCTCTGTCAATAACTGGGTCATCATTTTTGAACAAATTAACACTTTGCCAGAAATAGATTTTTCCTAAGAAGTCTTTAGTTCCTCTGGAGGAAGAAGATGATGCTTTATCAGGACCATTTTTTCTTAAACAATCTCTGCCATCAAGTGCGTTATCACTTTTAAACGAAGTAACTCTTCACCAGGAATAGATTTTTGTTTAAGAAGTCTTTAGCTCCTCTGGGGGAAGAATATGATGCTTTATCAGGAGCAATCTCTGCCATCAACTGGGTCATCATTTTTAAACAATGTAACTCTTCACCAGGAATAGATTTGTCTTAAGAAACCTTTAGCTCTTCTGGGGAAAGATCATACTTTATCAGGGGCATTTTTCCAAAGCAATCTCTGTCAATAACTGGGTCATCATTTTTGAACCAAGTAACACTTTGCCAGAAATAGATTTTTTCCTAACAAGTCTTTAGTTCCTCTGGAGGAAGAAGATGATGCTTTATCAGAACCATTTTTTCTTAAACAATCTCTGCCATTAAGTGCGTTACCAATTTTAAACGAAGTAACCCTTTACCAGGAATAGATTTTTGTTTAAGAAGTCTTTAGCTTCTCTGGGGGAAGAAGATGATGCTTTATCAGGAGCAACCTCTGCCATCAACTTGGTCATCATTTTTAAACAATGTAACTCTTCACCAGGAATAGATTTGTCTTAAGAAACCTTTAGCTCTTCTGGGGGAAGATGATACTTTATCAGGGGCATTTTTCCAAAGCAATCTCTGTCAATAACTGGGTCATCATTTTTGAACAAAGTTACACTTTACCAGAAAGAGATTTTTTCCTGAGAAGTCTTTAGTTTCTCTGGAGAAAGAAGATGATGCTTTATGACGAGCAGTTTTTCTTAAACAATATCTGCTATCAACTGAGTCATCATTTTTAAAGGAAGTAACACTTTACCAGGAATAGATTGTTTTCTAAGAAGTCTTTAGTTCCTCTGGAGCAGTGCTTACCTAAGTGTGGTACGCGTATCGTCAAGGGTAAGGGAAGAGTTTGGTGGGGGTAAAAGCTGCACCAGGTGCTCCCAGATGACTCAAAAATGAAGTGTTTGGATAAACGTAAACTAACATAAAGCAGCTCGCACAGCTTTAAAGAGTTTGTGCAGATTGCAGAATGATGTTTTGTTCAAATTCATCGGTTCAGTAAGAGACAAACAGCTTCCTCATTTATATTTATTATTAGTTAGGATGCAACGAAGGGTATTCAACATAAAGTTTGATGCGCCACTTTATCCCTACGACTTTGAGGCTAGATATCACTTAAAGACCAAGTGATGAGCGCCATCACGAGTAAATCAGCTCGATTTGCTCTTCCTCAGGAGCAGTGTGTTCCAAACTGTCCACACCATGACGCAGATGTCGACAGTTTGGGAAACACTATTCCTGAGGAAGAGTAAATAGCGCTCGTGATGGCGCTCGTCACTTGGTCTTTGAATGATGTCTAGTCTCAAACAAAGTCGAGGCTAGATATCACTCAAAGACCAAGTGATGAAGGCCATCACGAGTAAATCAGCTCGATTTGCTCTTCCTCAGGAGCAGTGTGTTCCAAACTGTCCACACCACGACGCAGATGTCGACAGTTTGGAGAACACTATTCCTGAGGAAGAGTAAATCGCTCTGATTTGCTCGTGTCGGCGCTCATTACTTCGTCTTTGAATGATGCCTAGGCTCAAACAAAGTCGAGGCTAGATATCACCCACAGACCAAGTGATGAAGGCCATCACGAGCAAATCAGCGCGATTTGCTCTTCATCAGGAGCAGTGTTTCCCAAACTGTCCACACCATGACGCAGATGTCGACAGTTTGGGAAACACTATTCCTGAGGAAGAGTAAATCGCTCTGATTTGCTCGTGATGGCGCTCATCACTTCGTCTTTGAATGATGCCTAGGCTCAAACAAAGTCGAGGCTAGATATCACCCAAAGAGCTAGTGATGAAGGCCATCACGAGCAACTATCTGATAAAAGTTTTGTCGCAAACAGATTTAGAGAACATTATTTTCACTTCTTATCAACCACCGTCGTCCATTACGCTCATTAAACTTTCTCTACTTCTTCGGGGACATACCATCTGAAGTTGTGACGTTACTTTCGCTGTGGAACCCCACGATTTATCTACTAGGGTATTGAAACTGAATTTGAAAACTGAATATTAGAATTGATCTAATAAGAGTGGTGTCGCAAACTGATTACAAGAACTTCACTTCTTATCAACCACCATCGTCCATTGCGCTACGACAAGACTTAGAGGCTTTTGTGAGGCGTCCTATTTTGACCCCGGATGGTTCTGCGAACAGCCAAGCCTCTGAAGTCACCTGAATCAACTCTGTTATTATCTGTTTATTAAAATAACGTCTTTTCTGGAACAGACCATAAAGAATTTGTCAGCTTTACACCAGAAGTTACTCTAATCATCTCCTTTATCATCTGCAGTCCCTGAATCGACTCCGTTATCATCTGAAGTCCCTGAATCAACTCCGTTATCATCTGAAGTCCCCGAGTCAACTCCGTTATCATCTATTCATTAAAATTACGAATCTTCTAGATAAGAACATAACGAATTTGTCAACCTTACACCCAAAGTCACCCTAATCATCCCCTTTATCGTCTATGCAATAAAATTACTATTCTCCTCCTCCATAACATGAAGGATTTGATCAGGATCAATTCACACTTCAAGTAAAGTGATTATAAAATTGTTTTCTTTCGTTGCAGGAAAGGAAGGATGTGGCTAGCTTGGTTGATAAATATTTTGGCACGTTATACAAGAATTACGATCGATCGAGAAAATGTTTAGTCAGACAAGCAAGGGATCTCCTCGTCTGTGAATACCGCGGATGTTTACAAAAGTTCGAAAAGGAATTTTGCACCCAAGCGTCTAAGCTTCTGCATCATCTCAAGGTAAGTTGATTATTTACTTCCGGCTGAAACGTCGACGGATTTTGGGGAACATGTGATTTATGTTGAGGCATTACCTCGTCTGGGAAACGACACATCTGACTCTTGTAGCTGAAGGCGGTTCCCCTTTGAAAGGGGAATTTAAAATAACATGTAAGTTGTTTTGTAAAAAAAAAACTGTGGCTTTGTAACCGAAGAACGATGTTAAAACGTTGGTTTAATGTAAAATTTTAGACAAAGTTAAAGTGGAGTATCACAATCTTAAAGATGGTCAAAGGTTAGTCTGGACTAACCTAACCTGTGTCTCAGGGGCTCTTTTCTTGGTTAAATATTTGTGTCTCTTCCACAAGCTGAAAACTTTGAGAACGAGACAGCGATGAGATAATTCAGAATTTCACAATATTTTTTGGGCTAAATACTGGTATGTCTCTTCCACAGAAAAGCTGAAAACTTTGAGAACGAGACAGCGATGAAAAAATTCAGGATTTCACACTTTTTTTTTGGGCTAAATACTGGTATGTCTCTTCCACAGAAAAGCTGAAAACTTTGAGAACGAGACAGCGATGAAAAAATTCAGGATTTCACACTTTTTTTGGGCTAAATACTGGTATGTCTCTTCCACAGAAAAGCTGAAAACTTTGAGAACGAGACAGCGATGAAAAAATTCAGGATTTCACACTTTTTTTGGGCTAAATACTGGTATGTCTCTTCCACAAAAAAGCTGAAAACTTTGAGAACGAGACAGCGATGAAAAAATTCAGAATTTCACACTTTTTTTGGGCTAAATACTGGTATGTCTCTTCCACAGAAAATCTGAAAATTTTTGGAGCGAGACAGCGCCGGGCCATGTTTTTCTTATTGTAGAGTTGCCTGCCTCTTGCTCGACATCTCGAAAGCTCTCTTTCTTTGGCGCTAAATAATTGTGGGTCTTTCACAGAAATACTGATGATTTTAAGAACGAGACAACGATGAAAAAGCTTATTAAGTCAGGTTTTCTCTTTTAACAAATAATCCATTTTTTCTCTGCATCTCTCAAGCTCTCTTCGTTTGGTCAAGTAGTTGGGTGTCTCTTTCGCAGAAAAAGTGGGGATTTTAAAAACGAGACGCTGTGCCTAGTTTACTAAGGAATTCTTTCCAGTATATCTCAAAGGCTCTTTTCTTGGTTAAATAGTTGTGTCTCTTCCACAGAGAAGCTAAAGATTTTGAGAACAAGACAGCGATGGAAGAATTCACCGAACCGTGTTTTCCTTGTTGTCTCATCCTCAGAATTGCACAAAATCTCTTTTTTTGGCGCTAAATAGTTGGGTGTCTTTTCCACAAAAAAAGCTTGAGTACGAGACAGCGACAGAAAAACTCACCTGCCACGTGCTCCTTGTTCTGGGGTTGCCTGTCTTGTCTACGGGATCTTAAAATCTCTTTTTTTGTCTAAAACTGGCTAAATAGTCGTGTGTCTCTTCCACAAAAAAAGCTTGAGTACGAGACAGCGATAGAAAAACTCATCGGCCACGTGTTCCTTGTTCTGGAGTTGCTTGCCTCGTCTACGGAATCTTGAAAGCTCTTTTTTTGTCAAAAACTGGCTAAATAGTCGGGTGTCTCTTCCACAAAAAAAGCTTGAGTACGAGACAGCAATAGAAAAATTCACCGGCCACGCGTTCCTTGTTCTGGAGTTGCCTGCCTTATCTACTGGATCTTTTTTTGTCTAAAACTGGCTAAATAGTCGTGTGTCTCTTCCACAAAAAAAGCTTGAGTACGAGACAGCAATAGAAAAATTCACCGGCCACGTGTTCCTTGTTCTGGAGTTGCCTGCCTTATCTACTGGATCTTTTTTTGTCTAAAACTGGGTAAATAGTCGTGTGTCTCTTTCACAAAAAAAGCTTGAGTACGAGACAGCGATAGAAAAACTCACCGGCCACGTGTTCCTTGTTCTGGAGTTGCCTGCCTCGTCTACGGGATCTTGAAAGCTCTTTTTTTGTCTAAAACTGACTCAATAGTCGTGTGTCTCTTTCACAAAAAAAGCTTGAGTACGAGACAGCGATAGAAAAACTCACCGGCCACGCCTTCTTTGTTCTGGGGTTGCCTCCCTTGTCTACGGGATCTTGAAAGCTCTTTTTTTGTCTCAAACCGGCTAAATAGTCGTGTGTCTCTTCCACATAAAAGATTGAGTACGAGACAGCAATAGAAAAACTCACCGGCCACGTGTTCCTTGTTCTGGAGTTGCCTGCCTCGTCTACGGGATCTTGAAAGCTCTTTTTTTGTCTAAACCTGGCTAAATAGTCGTGTGTCTCTTCCACAAAAAAAGCTTGAGTACGAGACAGCAATAGAAAAACTCACCGGCCACGTGTTCCTTGTTCTGGAGTTGCCTGCCTTGTCTACTGGATCTTTTTTTGTCTAAAACTGGCTAAATAGTCGTGTGTCTCTTCCACAAAAAAAGCTTGAGTACGAGACAGCAATAAAAAAACTCACCGGCCACGTGTTCCTTGTTCTGGAGTTGCCTGCCTTGTCTACTGGATCTTGAAAGCTCTTTTTTGTCTAAAACTGGCTAAATAGTCGTGTGTCTCTTCCACAGAAAAGCTTGAGCTTGAAAAAAAGATAGCGATGGAAAAACTCACTGGACCACGTATTCCTTGTGTGTGAGTAAAATTGCCTGCCTCTATCTTAGGATTTTGCAATTTCCAATGGGTAAATAGTTGTGTCTCTTCCACATTTAAGTGTCTCTTCCACATTTTCAGTGGAAAAAACACAACAGAAAAAAGTGCGAAATTCTGAATTTTTCTTCAAAGATGTGCTCTATTCTTCCTCTGTATCTTTCAAGCTATCTTTTGTGCTAAATGGTGCGTTGTCTCTTCCACTGAAAAGATGGAGATTTTAGGAAAGAGACAACGGTGGGAAAGTTCACTATATGCCTCATTTTTTTAAGGAGTTTTCTGCCTTTTCCTCAGGATGTCTCAAGCGCTATTTTCTCGGCTAAATAGTGGCGTGTCTTTTCCACAAAAAACTGGAACTTTCGGGAACGAGAGTGGGATGGAAAAACTCACTGGAACCTGTATCCTTCTTGTGGAGTCGTCTCCTTTTTCCACAGCATTTTACAAGCTTTCTTTTTTAGCTAATAGTTGTGTGTCTCTTCCACAAAAAAAGCTTGAGAACGAGACAGCGATAGAAAAACTCACCGGCCACGTGTTCCTTGTTCTGGAGTTGCCTGCCTCGTCTACGGGATCTCGAAAGCTCTTTTTTTGTCTAAAACTGGCTAAATAGTCGTGTGTCTCTTCCGCAGAAAAGCTGGAGCTTGAGAAAAAATAGCGATGGAAAAACTCACTGGGCCACGTATTCCTTGTTGTAAATTTGCCTGCCTCTTCCTCAGGATTTTGCAATTTTTTATGGCTAAATAGTTGTGTCTCTTCCACATTTTCAGTGTCTCTTCCACATTTTCAGTGGAAGAGACACAACAGAAAAAAGTGCGAAATTCTGAATTTTTCTTCAAAGATGGGCTCTATTCTTCCTCTGTATCTTTCAAGCTATCTTTTGTGCTAAATGGTGCGTTGTCTCTTCCACTGAAAAGATGGAGATTTTAGGAAAGAGACAACGGTGGGAAAGTTCACTATATGCCTCATTTTTTTAAGGAGTTTTCTGTCTTTTCCTCAGGATATCTCAAGCGCTATTTTCTCGGCTAAATAGTGGCGTGTTTTTTTCCACAAAAAACTGGAACTTTCGGGAACGAGAGTGGGATGGAAAAACTCACTGGAACCTGTATCCTTCTTGTGGAGTCGTCTCCTTTTTCCACAGGATTTTACAAGCTTTCTTTTTTAGCTAAATAGTTGTGTGTCTCTTCCACAGTAAATCTGGATAATTTAGGAACGAGACAGCGATGAAATAGCCCAGTGAGACACGTTTTCTTTGAAGAAGTGATTCACTTCTTTCTTCGTATCCTTCAAGCTTTATTTTTTCAGTTAACTAGTTAGCGTCTCTTTAACAAAAATTGAAATACAGAACTTGTCCCCTGAAACCAAGAAAGATTAAAAAACACAACAAAGGTTGCTCTAACGCGTTTCGATATCCAAGCTGTCATCTTCGGAGAGAAACTGTTTCTTTCTGAAGATGACAGCTTGGCTGTCGAAACGCGTTAGAGCATCCTTTGTTGTGTTTTTTAATCTTTCTTGGTTTCAGGGGACAAGTTCTGCATTTCAATTTTTGAAGATAACCAAGGACCAGTCCGTTCCATCAAACCAAAAGTCTCTTTCACAGAAAAGTTTATGATTTTAAAAACGTTGGAAAAGGTCACTGTGTTACGTTCTCCTTGCTAAGGAGTTTCCTGTTTCTCGAATTTTTATGAAAACTAATGTTTGATAAATTCGCACTTTTCTGCAATTTTTTTTTATATAACCGTTCTCAAAATAATTTTCTTTCCTGATTCCTGATTCTCTAGTTTTTGGGCCACCATAATTTGGATGCCACCAGCGATCGATTTCGTCGCGTTAAACGCTCGATGAAATTTCGGCCTCCAATGTAAAACGCGTCGATAACAAGGTGGAATACTTCGATGGCGAAGTGTCCCAATCGCAATTTATGCATTTAAAACGGACGAAATAACTACAGGTCGATAAATCTTCACGATTACTGAAATTTCGAGCCATTAAATCGATACATGTGATGATTTACATCTGGGTCAGCTCAAATATAGGATTCCGTGTCAAGAATCACCTGTAAAAGCGATGAATTCACACGAGCGAAAATGCGACGAAAACTCCCCAAGGAAAACGATTTTTTTTACCCCCTGGTCGATCGACTAACTTTAATAATAAATAATTTTGGAATTTATTAATATTCTTGCGCGTTATCGATTCGAATGATTAATACGCCGTGAATTGTACCCATTTTATTTCAAAACTGAACTTGAAACACTACAATCGTAATTGTCTTAACTAATTAACTCACGTATTCATTGACTTCTAATTAACTCACTAAGGGAAAGACGACCGCCTTATATAGGTCCTGTCTCGGGTTCTAGAAGAATCCAGCAGATAAGGCTTATCGTTTGCCGAGATTTCTGGAGCGCTTATCTGCCGTTTGATTTATTATTGCGGCCGCTTCCCCTTATTAAATTTTCTAGAAAATTCCCAACTAAACTTTATAATTACTTTTTGTTACAATATTATACGTGTCAAGAATCATCTTTAAAAGCGATAAATTCACACGCCGCGAAAATACGACGAAGGAGGAAGAAGGAAGAAGGAAAAAAACGAAAGGGGAAGGAAAACGAATTTTCGACTTTTTCAAAATTTCGACTTTTACTCAAGTCTGCGTCTGTTTTCAAAATTTTTACCTTTCGTTGAAAACATCGACTCTTTTTCAAAATGTCCCCTTTTTAAAAATTCCCAATTTTGTCGACAATTTTGACTTTTTCTTATTCAAAAATTTTGATTTGTTTTTCCATTTCACCTTTATTTGAAAAATTTCCCCATATCTTTGAAAATGTCGACGTTTTCTGCGACATTGGATTGTTTTCAAAATTTCCGCTTCTCTTTGAAAATTTCGACGCTTTCCCATGAAATTTTCGACCTTTTTTCGAGATTTGGAGAATTTTTACGAATTTAGACTTCTTTCAAAATATCGACCACTTTATTTGAAAGTTTAGAACTTTTTTCAAAATTTTGACTCAAACTCGGGACTCCAAATTTTTGTAAATTTAACTTCTCGAGTTTCCTGAAAATTTCGATTTTTTTTTCACGTTTTGTTCAAAAGTTTCGATTTTTCTATCGACGTTTTGAATCTTTTTGAAAATTTTAACCTGTTTTTGTAAGAATTTCGACTTTTTCTCAAAGCTTTTGACTTTTTCTCGAAGCTTTCGACTTTTTCTAGAAGCTTTCGACTTATTGTCAAATTTTTGAGATTTTTCAAAACGTTTTCAAAATTTTCACTCATTTTAAAAATTTGACCTTCGAAGTTTTAATTTGAAACAAGTCAAAATTTTAATATAAAGCTGGTGAAAATTTCTAACTGAAATAAGATAAAATGTCAACTCAAAATGTGTAAAAATTTCACCTCGAAACAAATTGAAATTTCAACTCGAAGCAAATTGAAATGACATCTCGAAACAAGTCAAAATTTTAATATAAAACTGGTGAAATTTTCAAACTGAAATAAGGTAAAATGTCAACTTAAAATGTGTAAGAATTTCAACTCGAAACAAATTGAAATTTTAACTCGAAGCCAATTGAAATCACATCTCGAAACAAGTCAAAATTTTAATATAAAGCTGGTGAAAATTTCTAACTGAAATAAGATAAAATGTCAACTCAAAATGTGTAAAAATTTCACCTCGAAACAAATTGAAATTTCAACTCGAAGCAAATTGAAATCACATCTCGAAACAAGCCAAAATTTTAATATAAAACTGGTGAAAATTTCAAACTGAAATAAGACAAAATGTTAACTCAAAATGTGTAAGAATTTCAACTCGAAACAAATTGAAATTTCAACTCGAAGCAAATTGAAATCACATCTCGAAACAAGCCAAAATTTTAATATAAAACTGGTGAAAATTTCAAACTGAAATAAGATAAAATGTCAACTCGAAATGTGTAAGTTTTTCAACTCGAAACAAATTGAAATTTCAACTGGAAGCCAATTGAAATCACATCTCGAAACAAGTCAAAATTTTAACATAAAACTGGTAAAAATTTCAAACTTGAAATAAGAAATGAGCTGAGATTTTAATCTTAAACGAGTTAAAACTTCAACTCGAAGCACGTTTAAGTTTAAACCCAAAACAGTTGAAATTTCATCTTAAAATAACTTCAAATTTTATCTTGAAATAACTTGAAATTTCAGCTTGAAATAACTTGGAATTTTAGATTGAAATAACTTGGAATTTCAACTTTAAATAACTTGAAATGTGTTGAAATTTCAACTTAAAAACAATGTGAAATTGCGGTTCGAAATATGTCAGAATTGGCTATCGACATAAGCTGAGATTTTGATCTCAAACGAGTTAAAACTTCAACTCAAAGCACGTTTAAGTTTAAACCCGAAACGGTTGAAATTTCAACTTGAAATAACTTGAAATTTCAACTCGAAAAATAAAGTAAAATTGCAGCTCGAAATATGTCAGAATTTGTATTTGAAATCAGCTGAGATTTTAATCTAAAACAAGTTAAAACTTCAATTCGAAGCACATTTAAATTTTAACCCGATACAGTTGAAATTTCAGCTTGAATTAACACGAAATTTTAACTTAACAAAATTTACAATTTTAACATGAAATTCTTAAATTTTCAATCCAAGAAAAATGTAAATTTGAACTCGAAAATTTCAACTTGAAATAACTTGAGATTTCAACTTACAAAAATTTAATATTTTAACATGATATCGTTAAATTTCAACCCAAGGAAAATGAAAATTTGAACTCAAAATTTCAACACAAAACCAGTCGAAAATTCAACCGAAAACACGTTGAAATTTCAACTCAAAACTTGAAAAAGAGTTACTGAAAACAAAGTGAAATTGCAGTTCAAAACATGTTAGAATATCCATTTGAAATGAGCTGAGATTTTAATCTCAAACGAGTTAAAACTTCAACTCGAAGCACGTTTAAGTTTAAACCCAAAACAGTTGAAATTTCAACTTGAAATAAATTGAAATTTCAACTTAAAAAATAAAGTGAAATTGCAACTCGAAATATGTCAGCATTTGCATTCAAAACCAGCTGAGATTTTAATCTTAAACAAGTTAAAACTTTAATTTGAAAAACGTTTAAATTTTAACTTGAAACAGTTGAAATTTCAGCTGGAATTAACCAGAAATCTTAACCTAACAAAACTTACAATTTTAAAATAAAATCCTTAAAATTTTAACTGAAGGAAAATAAAAATTTGAACTCGAAAATTTCAACTTGAACAACTTGAAGAGATTTAGAATTTTAACATGAAATCGTTAAATTTTTAAACCAAGGAAAATGAAAATTTGAACTCAAAAATTTCAATTCAAAACCAGTCGAAAATTCAATCCAAAACACGTCACCAGTCAATATTTCAATGCAAAACACATTGAAATTTCAATTCAAAACTTGGAAAAGTGACGGAAAACCAAGTCAAATTGCAGTTCGAAACACGCTAGAATTTCCATTCGAAATAAGGTGAGATTTTAATCTCAAATGAGTTAAAACTTCAACCCGAAGCACGTTTAAGTTAAAACCCAAAACGGTTGAAATTTTAACTTGAAATAACTTGAAATTTCAACTTAAAATAACTTGAAATTTCAACTTGAAAAATACAGCAAAATTGCAGCTCGAAACGCGCTAGAATTTCCATTCGAAATGAGGTGAGATTTTAATCTAAAATGAGTTAAAACTTCAACTCAAAGCACGTTTAAGTTTTAACCCGCAGCAATTGAAATTTCAACTTGAAATAGCTTAAAATTTCAACTTGAAATAGCTTGAAATTTCAACTTGAAATAGCTTGAAATTTTAACTTGAAAGTTTAACTTGACGAAATTTACAATTTTGACATGAAGTCGTTAAATTTTAAACCCAAGGAAAATGAAAATTTGAACCCCAAAATTTCAACTTGAAATAACTTGAAAGAATTTAAGATTTTAACTTGAAATTGTTTAAATTTTTCAGCTTAAGGAAAATGAAAATTTGAACTCGAAAATTTCAATACAAAACCAGTCGAAAATTCAATCTAAAACACGTTGAAATTTCAATTCAAAATTTCAAAAATAATTACGGAAAACAAAGTGAAATTGCAGTTCGAATCACGCTAGAATTTCCATTGGCAATGAGCTGAGATTTTAATCTCAAACGAGTTAAAACTTCAACGCAAAGCACGTTTAAATTTAAACTCGAAGCAGTTGAAATTTCAACTTGAAATAACTTGAAATTTCAACTTGAAATAACTTGAAATTTCAACTTGAAATAACTTGAAATTTCAACTTGAAATAACTTGAAATTTCAACTTGAAATAACTTGAAATTTCAACTTGAAATAACTTGAAATTTCAACTTGAAATAACTTGAAATTTCAGCTCGAAATAACTTGGAATTTCAACTTGAAATAACTTGAAATTTCAACTAGAAATATCTGGAAATTTCAACTTAAAAAAGGAAGTAAAATTGCAGCTCGCAATATGTCAGAATTGGCATTCGACATAAGCTGAGATTTTCATCTCGAACGAGTTAAAACTTCCACTCGAAGCACGTTTAAGTTTGAACCCAAAACAAATGAAATTTCAACTTCAAATAACTTGAAATTTCAACTTGAAAAATAAAGTAAAATTGCAACTCGAAATATGTCGGAATTTGCATTTAAAATCAGCTGAGAATTAAATTTTAAACAAGTTAAAACTTTAATTCGAAACACGTTTAAATTCTAACCCGAAACAGTAGAAATTTCAGCTGAAATTAACCTAAAATTTCAACTTAACATAATTTACAATTTCAACATGAAATCCTTAGCATTTCAACCCAAGGAAAATGAAAATTTGAACTCGAAAATTTCAATTCAAAACCAGTCAAAAATTCAATCCAAAACACGTTGAAAGAGAGTTACTGAAAACAAAGTGAAATTGCAGTTCAAAACACGTTAGAATATCAATATGAAACGAGCTGAGATTTTAATCTCAAACGAGTTAAAACTTCAACTCGAAGTACGTTTAAGTTTTAGCCCGAAACAGTTGAAATTTCAAGTAGAAATTTCTTAAAATTTCAAGTTGAAATAGTTTGAAATTTAAACTTGGCAACATTACAAATTAACAGTTAAACTTTCAACTTAAAATAACTTAAAATTTTAACTTGAAAAATAAGGTGAAATTGTAGCTCGAAATTTGTCAAATTTCGCATTCGAAATGAGCTGAGATTTTATTCTCAAACAAGATAAAACTTCAATTCGAAGCACTTGAAATAACCTGAAATTTGAACTTTGCAAAATTTGAAATTTTAAATTTTAACGTAAAATCCTTAAATTTTAAACACAAGGAAAATGAAAATTTGAACTCGAAAATTTCAACTTGAAATAACTTGAAATTTCAATTTAAAAGAATTTAATATTTTAATAGGAAATCGTTAAAATTTCGGCCCAAGGAAAATTAAAATTTGAACTTGAAAATTTCAACCCAAGAAAAATGAAAATTTGAACTCAAAAATTTCAACTTGAAATAACTTGAAATTTCAACTTTACAAAGTTAAAAATTTTAACATGAAAACCTGCAAGATTCAGCTCAGGCATAATGAAAATTTGAACTCGAAAATTTCAACACAAAAAGTAAGTTAAAATTTTAATCCCAAACACGTTGAAATTTCAACTTCAAACTGTAAAAAGACTTACGAAAAACAAGGTGAAATTGCAGTTCGAAACACGTTAGAATTTCCATTCAAAGTGAGCAGAGATTTTAATCTTAAAAGAGTTAAAATTTCCACTCGAATCACGTTTAAGTTTTAACCAGAAACAGTTAAAATTTCAAGTAGAAATTACTTAAAATTTCAAGTTGAAATAGCTTGCAATTTAAACTTGGCAAAATTTAAAATTTCAACATGAAATCGTTAAATTTTCAATCCAAGGAAAATGAAAATTAGAACTCGAAAATTTCAACTTGAAATAACTTGAAATTTTGACTTGAAATAACTTGAAATTTTAACTTGACAAAGTTAGAAAATTTTAACTTGAAATCCTTCAAAGTTCAGCCCAACCAAAATGGAAATTTGAACTCGAAAATTTCAGCACAAAATTAGTGGAAATTTCAATCCCAAACACGTTAAAATTGCAACTTAAAATTTAAAAAAGGCTTACGAAAAACAAATGAAATTGCAGTTTAAAACACGTTAGAATTTCCATACGAAATGAGCTGAGATTTTAATCTCAAACGAGTTAAAATTTCAACTCGAAGCACGTTCAAGTTTTAACCCGAAACAGTTGAAATATCAAGTTCAAATAACTTGAAATTTCAACGTGACAAAATTAAAAATTTTAACATGAAATTGTTAAATGTTAACCCAAGAAAAATTAAAATTTGAACTCGAAAATTTCAACACAAAACTAGTAAAAATTTTAATCCCAAACACGTTGAAATTTTATCTTTAAACTTGAAAAAGACTTACGTTAAACAAGGTGAAATTGCAGTTTGAAACACGTTAGAATTTCCATACGAAATGAGCTGAGATTTTAATCTCAAACGAGTTAAAATTTCAACTCGAAGCACGTTCAAGTTTTAACCCGAAACAGTTGAAATATCAAGTTCAAATAACTTGAAATTTCAACGTGACAAAATTAAAAATTTTAACATGAAATTGTTAAATGTTAACCCAAGAAAAATTAAAATTTGAACTCAAAAATTTCAACACAGAACTAGTAAAAATTTTAATCCCAAACACGTTGAAATTTTATCTTTAAACTTGAAAAAGACTTACGTTAAACAAGGTGAAATTGTAGTTCGAAACACGTTAGAATTTCCATTCGAAGTGAGCTGAGATTTTAATCTCAAACGAGTTAAAATTTCAACTCGAAGCACGTTTAAGTTTTAACCCGAAACAGTTGAAATATCAAGTTGAAATAACTTGAAATTTCAACGTGACAAAATTAAAAATTTTAACATGAAATCGTTAAATGTTCAACCCAAGAAAAATAAAAATTTGAACTCGAAAATTTCAACACAAAGCTAGTAAACATTTCAATCCCAAACACGTTGAAATTTCAATCTAAAACTTGAAAAAGACTTACGAAAAACAAGGTGAAATTGCAGTTCGAAATGAAGTTCAAGTTTAAAATCGAAACAGTTGAAATTTTAATTTGAGATTTCAACTTAAAATAACTTGGAATTTCAACTTGAAATAACTTGAAATTTTAACTTGAAATATCTTGAAATTTCAACTTGAAAAACAAAGTGAAATTGCAGTTCGTAATATGTCAGAATTGGCATTCAAAATGAGCTGAGATTTTATCTCAAACGAGGTGAAACTTCAAGTCGAAGCACGTTTAAATGTTACCCCGAAACAGTTGAAATTTTAACTTAAAATAACTTGAACTTTCAACTTAAAAAATTGAATCTTTTAGCATGAAATCGTTAATATTTCAACCCAAGGAAAATGAAAATTTTAGCTAGAAAATTTCAATACAAAACCAATCGAAACTTCAATTCAAAACACTTTGAAATTTCAACTCAAAACTTGAAAAAGGATTACGGAAAACAAAGTGAAATTGTAGTTCGAAACACGCTAGAATATCCACTCGAAATGAGGTGAAATTTGAATCTCAAATGAATTAAAACTTTAACTTGAAGCACGTTTAAGTTTTAACCCGAAGCAGTTGAAATTGTAACTTGAAATAGCTTTAAATTTCAACTTTAAATAACTTGAAATTTCAACTTGACAAAATTTAAAATTTGAGTATGAAATCGTTAAATTTTTAATCCAAGGAAAATGAAAATTTCAACTCAAAAAGTTCAACACAAAACCAGTCGAAAATTCAATGCAAAACACGTTGAAATTTCAACTCAAAACTTGAAAAAGACTTACGGAAAACAAAGTAAAATTGCAGTTCGAAACACGTTACAATTTCTATTGGAAATGAACTGAGATTTTAATCCCAAACGAGTTAAAACTTTAACTTGAAGTTCAAGTTTAAACTCGAAACAGTTGAAATTTTAATTTGAGATTTCAACTTAAAATAACTTGGAATTTCAACTTGAAATAACTTGAAATTTTAACTTGAAATATCTTGAAATTTCAACTTGAAAAACAAAGTGAAATTGCAGTTCGTAATATGTCAGAATTGGCATTCAAAATGAGCTGAGATTTTATCTCAAACGAGGTGAAACTTCAAGTCGAAGCACGTTTAAATGTTACCCCGAAACAGTTGAAATTTTAACTTAAAATAACTTGAACTTTCAACTTAAAAAATTGAATCTTTTAGCATGAAATCGTTAATATTTCAACCCAAGGAAAATGAAAATTTTAGCTAGAAAATTTCAATACAAAACCAATCGAAACTTCAATTCAAAACACTTTGAAATTTCAACTCAAAACTTGAAAAAGGATTACGGAAAACAAAGTGAAATTGTAGTTCGAAATAGTTAGCATATCCATTCGAAATAAACTGAGATTTTAATCTCAAACAAGTTAAAACTTTAACTCGAATCATGTTTAATTTTTAACCCGAAAGAGTTAAATTTCAAGTTGAAATAACTTGAAATTTCAAATTGAAATAACTTAAAATTTCAACTTGAAATACCTTGGAATTTCAAATTGACAACATTTAAAATTTTAACATAAAATTGCTAAATTTTCAACCCAAGGAAAATTAATATTTGAACTGGAAAATTTCAACTTAAAATAACTTAAAATTTTAACTTGACAAAATTAAAAATTTAAATATTAAATCCTTTAAATTTCAGCTCAAGCAAAGTGAAAATTTGAACTCGAAAATTTCAGCACACAACTAGTCAAATTTCAATCCCAAACACGTTGAAATTTCAACTTAAAACTTGAAAAAGACTTACGAAAAAGAAGATGAAATTGCAGTTTGAAATACGTTAGAATTTCCATTCGACGTGAGCTGAGATTTTAATCTCAAACGAGTTGAAACTTTAACTCGAATCATGTTTAATTTTTAACCCAAAACAGTTAAATTTCAAGTTGAAATAACTTGAAATTTCAAATTGAAATAACTTAAAATTTCAACTTGAAATACCTTGGAATTTCAAATTGACAACATTTAAAATTTTAACATAAAATCGCTAAATTTTCAACCCAAGCAAAATTAATATTTGAACTGGAAAATTTCAACTTGAAATAACTTGAAATTTTAACTTGACAAAATTAAAAATTTAAATATTAAATCCTTTAAATTTTAGCTCAAGCAAAGTGAGAATTTGAACTAGAAAATTTCAGCACAAAACTAGTCAAATTTCAATCCCAAACACGTTGAAATTTCAACTTAAAACTTGAAAAACACTTACGAAAAAGAAGATGAAATTGCAGTTTGAAATACGTTAGAATTTTCATTCGACGTGAGCTGAGATTTTAATCTCAAACGAGTTAAAACTTTAACTCGAATCATGTTTAATTTTTAACCCGAAACAGTTAAATTTCAAGTTGAAATAACTTGAAATTTCAAATTGAAATAACTTAAAATTTCAACTTAAAATACCTTGGAATTTCAAATTGACAACATTAAAATTTTAACATAAAATCGCTAAATTTTCAACCCAAGGAAAATTAATATTTGAACTGGAAAATTTCAACTTGAAATAACTTGAAATTTTAACTTGACAAAATTAAAAATTTTAATATTAAATTCTTTAAATTTTAGCTCAAGCAAAGTGAGAATTTGAACTCGAAAATTTCAGCACAAAACTAGTCAAATTTCAATCCCAAACACGTTGAAATTTCAACTTAAAACTTGAAAAAGACTTACGAAAAAGAAGATGAAATTGGAGTTTGAAATACGTTAGAATTTCCATTCGACGTGAGCTGAGATTTTAATCTCAAACGAGTTGAAACTTTAACTCGAATCATGTTTAATTTTTAACCCGAAACAGTTAAATTTCAAGTTGAAATAACTTGAAATTTCAAATTGAAATAACTTAAAATTTCAACTTAAAATACCTTGGAATTTCAAATTGACAACATTAAAATTTTAACATAAAATCGCTAAATTTTCAACCCAAGGAAAATTAATATTTGAACTGGAAAATTTCAACTTGAAATAACTTGAAATTTTAACTTGACAAAATTAAAAATTTAAATATTAAATCCTTTAAATTTCAGCTCAAGCAAAGTGAAAATTTGAACTCCAAAATTTCAGCACACAACTAGTCAAATTTCAATCCCAAACACGTTGAAATTTCAACTTAAAACTTGAAAAAGACTTACGAAAAAGAAGATGAAATTGCAGTTTGAAATACGTTAGAATTTCCATTCGAAGTGGGCTGAGATTTTAATCTCAAACGAGTTAAAATTTCCACTCGAAGCACCTTTAAGTTTTAACCCGAAACAGTTGAAATTTCAAGTAGAAATAACTTGAAATTTCAAGTTGAAATAACTTGAAATGTCAACTTGACAAAATTGAAAATTTTAACATGGAAAGATTAAATTATCAACCCAAGGAAAATGAAAATTTGAACTCGAAAATTTTAACTTGAAATAACTTGAAATTTCAACCTAACAAAATTAAAATTTTTAACATGAAACCTTTAAATTATCAACCCAAGGAAAATGAAAATTTGAACTCGAAAATATCAACTTCAAATAACTTGAAAAATTGATTGAATTTTCAACATGTTGTAATTTGGAGCTAAAATTTTAATTCAAAACATTTGCAAGTTTAATTAGAAACACGCCAATTACACGAAGATTTGTTCTGAGCTGAATTTTGATTTATAAAGAGAAAAAATTGTCATATTTGGATCAAACGATGTACAAAGTTGGTTAGTAATTTCAACTTGAAATTTTAGCTCGTTGAAATTTCAGCACGTTGAGATTTCAAAGCGTTGAGATTTCAACACGTTGAGGTTTCAACACGTTGAGGTTTCAACACGTTGAGGTTTCAACACGTTGAGGTTTCAACACGTTACGATTTCAACACGTTGAGATTTCAACACGTTGAGATTTTAATCCGAATCAACTTGAAATTTTAACTCGAAATATTTGAAATTTCCACTCGAAACATTTAAGATTTCACATGCTGATTACTCGAAGATTCATCAATCTTGATTTAAAAAGATAGAAATTCGTTACATTTTAGGTTAAATAAAGGAGAAATGTTGAAATAAATCAATTAATTGCAACTTGAAACACGTTGAAATTATCATCCTTAAAAACTTGAGATTTCAATTGAAATAAGTTGAAATTTTAACTCGAAACAGTTGAGATTTCAATTAGAAAGACCGATTACCCGAAGATTTGTATTGAGCTCAGTTTTGATTTAGAAAGGCAAACATTTGTCACATTTGGAGTCAAACGATTCATCATGTGAAGTCAGACTGTGGGGATAGTTTAGTTTTGTCGATCTAAAAAAAACAGTAGCGGATCAAAGTTCATCAAAAAATGAGATGGAACTACCCCGGTCATACCGTCTGCATCATAGGAGATCAGATTTGCCAAATAAGAAGTGTTCTCTAAGCAGACGGTTTTTTTCTGGGTTAGAAATGTTCCCAAGTAAACATTTTACGGTTATATTTATTACATTACTTATTCAGTCGGCACAGCGGTAACCAAAAGAGATTTTATCTACGATACGAGACTAACGAACTATTCCAAACTTACGTAATGACTCATCAACGTATTCAAGAAAATGATATACGCGACATGCCAGTCGAGAAAGAAAAGGTGCCGTCTACAAAACTAGATGACATTGTCCGTTCTATGACACTTCCTTCTCGGGAACATTTCCTCGTGGTGTTATAAAAACGTGTTTTGAATTTATGGATCACATACGCGAGCAATTTAAAGATAAACAAAAGAGACCTTGCTTGTTCAAATAGAAAATGCGGATTTTGCACTCAAGCGCATTTCAAATTCACAGTCACAGTTTCATGGCTTCCTGTTGGTTCATTTCGCAACAGCGAACAAATCAAACATCTTCAAGGTGGTTTTCTTAATCGAAATTACGTCGACGATCGGAAATTCTTTTGGGGGCAAAAGGGTGAAAGTCGTTGTTTTGGGGGAGTGCCCCATCGGTGCTTCAGATGTCGAGTATCGTTAACTAACTGGGCGTGGAATTAATGACGATTCATCGAAAAAAGTTCGTTGTAACAACCGACGTAATCTATCTTATTAGAATTAAATGGTACCAGTCTTCGTTCTTGGACTTAGACTAATGAACCAAAGAAGCGCCCGGTCTGTACAAATTTAGGTCAAAACCTCTCAGCGCGTCTAATAGTTTGTGTATAATGTTATAAATAAAAACACGAGAAGATAAGGAGTTTGTAATGTTTTACATGATTAGAAGTGGCCAACCATGAACATAAACATGTTGGGAGAAAAATTACCTGAAAGACAGCTATGGACGTAATGAGTGGGTCCCGAAATGTACACAATTCGGATAAGAATCTTCGAATGGATGTCTCCTTTTTTATTTATCACTGAGGAGCAGGAATGTATCTAATAAAAACAGAAGGCGACCCGAAAACCAACCAAGATCATCACATAAACAGTTCTTTAATTATATTTGTTGTGAAGCATTATTGTGTAAATTTAATTGTTGTGGGGCGATTCTCGGGGTTTCTTAAAATCTACAACTGATTTCGATACGCCACTTTAGAATTTCTCAGACCAATGACTTAAATCGAATCAATTTAAAAATTACAATCGTTTCAATAGGAAATTAATTCAAAAGAATTTTTGGCGGATGCGCCGGATTAAAGTATCTCGATACTTCCTGAAGGCAATAACTTAAGTGGTCGAGGACGAATACCTTGTATGTTCTAAGTCAACTCTTTAGAATTTTACCCTGGATTCTAAAAATATTAAGATTAAATTGTCCGAAAATTACAAATGGTTTAATCCAAAGTTACTTTAAAAAAAAAATGGCCAGTTTGTAAGCGCCTCACCATTTTATATAGTGGGTGATTTTTCACTTGGTCTATTGAACTTTTTTACACATTTTCCTATCTTTTAGCTGGACATTTGAAAACAAATTCAAACACGTAACGACTAAGAAACTGCTACTACAAATAATAGTGACAATATTTTTTATTTGCGAAAATTATACGTTCCATAGACACATCGTGATTAAAAATCCATTAATACGGCATGGGAAAACGTTAGGTAATATAAATACGTTAGGTTTCGATATTTCTTTTATAAAACTAAATCGACCATACAATGTTTTATTTTTACAGACGCGAGTGCAATGCAGAGATTACAACAATTGCGTCGCAGCTGTGTATTACAGTGATGGCGCGTTAGGAGATTCAAGTAATTAAATTACAGTTTAGCACCTAAGTAAATATCGTTTCTATCTCGCACTTGACGTAAACCAAAGTTTGTTTCACTTCTCCTATTAGTATGCCAGATCTAACTCACAAACTACTCAGTATACTCCATGTCAGGATGGAAAATTGTCATCGGTGTAAAGCAGCACATTTCGTGCTAGCTTAATGAAGACGGAGAATCACTAGGCAATAAGTTAAATGAAATTAGAACAAACTACCAGCAGGTAATATACCATTTTACGGAGAAAGAGTAAAATTATGTTACTGCTAGAATTGAATAACGTCGCGTTCTCGTTTCTTCTCGGAAGTTTAATAAAACGTACCGCATAAATGTACAAATTAGGCATAAACTATAACTAAGCGTGCGAGACATAGAATTTGAACGAATTACGTGTCAGAATTCAGATAAATCTATCAAAGGCGCAAAGTAGGCAAACGACCCATCCTCGGGACCAAACCGCAACTAGATCCAGGTCCGCCGTGAACAGAATCAAAAGGGGTAAATGCCTCGGCGCCAGGGTAAGCTCTTGTGTTAGTGGTTCGTAAATTACAAAAATTCTCGTGTGTAAACATTCAATTTTTTATATTTTTCAATTTTTACTGAAAAATGTTATTTTTTTCAAAACCCATTTAGATTTGAACTCAAATTTAATTCTAAATTTCTAATTTTGTTAACTTCTCAGTTTAAACTAGTAAAATACTCATTCCTAAAATGCCAACTTTAAAATCGAGATTTCGTTAAACTCGAATTCCTCGCATACAGTTCGTTCGAAATTTTCAACTTATTTCAAGTTCAAATTTTCATTTTTCTTTGGTTGAAATTTCATGTTAACATTTTAAATATTGTGAGGGTGAAATTTCAAGTTATTTCAAGTTGAAATTTCAACTATTTTAAGTTGAAATTTCAACTGTTTCAGGTTAAAACTTAAACGGGCTTCGAGTTGAAGTTTTAACTTACTTAGGATTAAAATCTCAACTCCTTTCGAATAGAAATTCTAGCGTATTTCGAACTGCAATTTCACTTTGTTTTCCGTAAGCCTTTCCAAGTTTTAAGTTGAAATTTCAATGTGTTTGGGATTGAAATTTTTACTCGTTTTGTGTTAGAATTCACGAGTTCAAATTTTCTTTTTCATTGGATTAAAATTTTAAGGATTTCATGTAAAAATGTTTAATTTTGTCAGGTTGAAATTTCAAATTATTTCAAGTTGAAATTTCAACTATTTCGGGTTAAAATGTAAACGTGCTTGGCTTCCAGTTGCAGTTTTAACTCATTTCAGATTAAAATCTCAGCTCATTTCGAATGGAAATTCTAAATGTTTCGAATTGCAATTTCACTTTGTTTTTTGTAAATCTTCTCTCGAAAATTTCAATACAAAACCAGTCGAAAATTCAATCCAAAATACGTTGAAATTTCAATTCAAAATTTCAAAAAGAGTTGCGGAAAACAAAATGAAATTGCAGTTCGAATCACGCTAGAATTTCCATTGGCAATGAGCTGAGATTTTAATCTCAAACGAGTTAAAACTTCAACTCAAAGCACGTTCAAGTTTAAACTCGAAGCAGTTGAAATTTCAACTTGAAATAACTTGAAATATCAACTTGAAATAACTTGAAATTTCAGCTCGAAATAACTTGGAATTTCAACTTGAAATAACTTGAAATTTCAACTAGAAATATCTGCAAATTTCAACTTAAAAAAGAAAGTAAAATTGCAGCTCGCAATATGTCAGAATTGGCATTTGATATAAGCTGAGATTTTAATCTCAAACGAGTTAAAACTTCAACTCAAAGCACGTTCAAGTTTAAACTCGAAGCAGTTGATATTTCAACTTGAAATAACTTGAAATATCAACTTGAAATAACTTGAAATTTCAGCTCGAAATAACTTGGAATTTCAACTTAAAATAACTTGAAATTTCAACTAGAAATATCTGCAAATTTCAACTTAAAAAAGAAAGTAAAATTGCAGCTCGCAATATGTCAGAATTGGCATTTGATATAAGCTGAGATTTTAATCTCAAACGAGTTAAAACTTCAACTCGAAACACATTTAAGTTTAAACCCAAAACAGGTGAAATTTCAACTTGAAATAACTTGAAAAATAAAGTGAAATTGCAACTTGAAATATTTCGGAATTTGCATTCAAAATGAGCTGAGATTTTAATCTCAAACAAGTTAAAACTTCAATTCGAAACACGTTTAAATTTTAACCCGAAACAGTTGAAATTCCAGATGGAATTAACCTAAAATTTCAACTTAACAAAATTTACAATTTCAACATAAAATTCTTAAAATTTCAACTCAAGGAAAACGAAAATTTGAACTCGAAAATTTCAATACAAAATCAGTCAAAAATTTAATCCAAAACACGTTGAAATTTCAACTCAAAACTTGAAAGAGAGTTACTGAAAACAAAGTGAAATTGCAGTTCAAAACACGTTAGAATATCCATTTGAAATGAGCTGAGATTTTAATCTCAAACGAGTTAAAACTTTAATTGGAAGCACGTTTAAGTTTAAACCCAAAACAGTTGAAATTTCAACTTGAAATAACTTGAAATTTCAACTTGAAAAATAAAGTGAAATTGCAACTTGAAATATGTCGGAATTTGCATTCAAAATCAGCTGAGATTTTAATCTCAAACAAGTTAAAACTTCAATTCGAAACACGTTTAAATTTTAACCCGAAACAGTTGAAATTCCAGATGGAATTAACCTAAAATGTCAACTTAACAAAATTTACAATTTCAACATAAAATTCTTAAAATTTCAACTCAAGGAAAACGAAAATTTGAACTCGAAAATTTCAATACAAAATCAGTCAAAAATTTAATCCAAAACACGTTGAAATTTCAACTCAAAACTTGAAAGAGAGTTACTGAAAACAAAGTGAAATTGCAGTTCAAAACACGTTAGAATATCCATTTGAAATGAGCTGAGATTTTAATCTCAAACGAGTTAAAACTTTAATTGGAAGCACGTTTAAGTTTAAACCCAAAACAGTTGAACTTTCAACTTAAAATTTAAAATTAAAAAAAAAATTAAAATTTTAACTTGAAAAATAAAGTGAAATTGTAGCTCGAAATTTGTCAGACTTCGCATTCGAAATGAGCTGAGATTCTAATCTCAAACAAGTTAAAACTTCAATTCGAAGCACGTTTAAATTTTAACCCAAAACAGCTGAAATTTCAACTTGAAATAACCTGAAACTTGAACTTTGCAAAATTTGAAATTTTAACATGAAATCCTTAAAATTTAAACACAAGAAAAATGAAAATTTGAACTCGAAAATTTCAACTTGAAATAACATGAAGTTTCAAATTAAAAAAATTTAATATTTTAACAGGAAATCGCTAAAATTTCGGCCCAAGGAAAATCAAAATTTGAACTTGAAAATTTCAATACAAACCCAGTCGAAAATTCAATTCAAAACACGTTGAAATTTCAACTAAAAACTTCAAAAAGAGTTACGGAAAACAAAATGAAATTGTAGTTTGAAACACGCTAGAATATCCATTCGAAATGAGGTGAAATTTTAATCTCAAATGAATTAAAACTTTAACTTGAAGCACGTTTAAGTTTTAACCCGAAGTGGTTGAAATTGTATCTTGAAATAGCTTCAAATTATAACTTTAAATAACTTGAAATTTCAACCTGACAAAATGTAAAATTTTAGTATGAAATCGTTAAATTTTCAATCCAAGGAAAATAAAAATTTCAACTCAAAAAGTTCAATACAAAACCAGTCGAAAATTCAATGCAAAACACGTTGCAATTTCAACTCAAAACTTGAAAAAGACTTACGGAAAACAAAGTGAACATTTTGTTTTTTGTAAATCTTTTTTTAATTTTAAGTTGAAATTTCAACCTATTTGGGATCGAAATTTTCACTAGTTTTGTGTTGAAATTTTCGAGTTCAAATTTTCATTTTGGTTAGGCTGAACTTTGAAGGATTTCATGTCAACATTTTTTAACTTTGTCAAGTTGAAATTTCAAGTTATTTCAAGTTGAAATTTTCGAGTTCTTATTTTCATTTTCCTTGGATTGAAAATTTAACAATTTCATGTTAAAATTTTAAATGTTCTTAAGTTTAAATTTCAAGCTATTTCAACTTAAAATTTCAAGTTATTTCCACTTGAAATTTCAAGTTATTTCCACTTGAATTTTCAAGTTAGTTCAACTTCAAATTTCCACTGTTGCGGGTTAAAACTGAAACGTGTTTCGAGTTGAAATTTTAACTCGTTTGAGATTAAAATCTCAGCTCACTTTGAATGGAAATTCTAACGTGTTTCGAACTGCCATTTCACCATGTTTTTCGTAAGTCTATTTCAAGTTTTAAGTTAAAATGTCAACGTGTTTGGGATTAAAATTTTCACTAGTTTTGTGTCGAAATTTTCGAATTTGAATTTTCATTTTGCTTGAGCTGAAATTTAAAGTATTTCATATTAAAATTTTGAATTTTGTCAAGTTGACATTTCAAGTTATTTCAAGCTAAAATATTCGAGTTTAAATTTTCATTTTCCTTGTGTTGAAAATTCAGCAATTTCGTGTTAAAATTTTAAATTTTGTCAAGTTAGAATTTTAAGTTATTTCAACTTGAAATTTCAAATTATTTCTAGTTGAAATTTCAACTGTTTCGGGTTAAACTTAAACGTGCTTCCAGTTGAAATTTTAACTAGTCCCAGATAAAAATCTCAGCTCATTTCGAATGGAAATTCTAGCGTGTTTCGAACTGCAATATCACTATGTTTTTCGTAACTTGTTTTCAAGTTTTGACTTGAAATTTCAACGTGTTTGCGATTGAAATGTTTACCAGTTTTGTATTGATATTTTTGAGTTTATATTTTCATTTTGCTTGGGCTGAAAATTTAGCGATTTCATGTTAAAATTTTAGATTTTGTCAAGTTGAAATTTTCAGTTATTTCAAGTTAAAATCTCAACTGCTTCGGGTTAAAATGTAAACGTGCTTCGCTTTCAGATTAAAATCTCAGCTCATTTCGAATGGAAATTCTAACGTATTTCGAAGTGCAATTTTATCTTCTTTTTTGTAAGACTTTTTCAAGTTTTAAGTTGAAATTTCAACGTGTTTGGGATTGAAATTTTCACTAGTTTTGTGTTGAAATTTTCGAGTTTAAATTTTTATTTTGCTTCGGCTGAACTTTGGAGTATTTCATGTTAAAATTTTTAAATTTGTAAAGTTGAAATTTCAAGTTATTTCAAGTTGAAATTTTCAAGTTCAAATTTTTATTTTTCTTGGGTTGAACATTTAACGATTTATGTTAAAATTTTTAATTTTGTCACGTTGAAAGTTCAGGCTATTTCAACTTGAAATTTCAAGTTATTTCCACTTGAAATTTCAAGTTATTTCGACTTGATATTTCAACTGCTTTGGGTTAAAACCTAAACGTGCTTTGAGTTGAAATTTTAACTCGTTTTAGATTAAAATCGCAACTCGTTTCAAATGGAACGTGTTTCGAACTGCAATTTCACTTTGTTTTTCGTAAGTCTTTTCCAAGTTTTAAGTTGAAATTTTAACGTATTTTGGATTAAAATTTTCAATAGTTTTGTGTTGAAATTTTCGAGTTCAAATTTTCATTTTGATTGGGCTGAACTTTGGAGGATTTCATTTAAAAATTTTTAACTTTGTCAAGTTAAAATTTCAAGTTATGTCAACTTGAAATTTTCGAGTTCAAATATTCATTTTCCTTGGTTGAAAATTTAGCGATTTTATGTTAAAATTTTAAATGTTCTTAAGTTTAAATTTCAAGCTATTTCAACTTAAAATTTCAAGTTATTTCCACTTGAAATTTCAAGTTAGTTCAATCTCAAATTTCAACTGTTTCGGGTTAAAACTGAAACGTGCTTCGAGTTGAAATTTTAACTCGTTTGAGATTAGAATCTCAGCTCACCTCGAATGGAAATTTTAACGTGTTTCGAACTGCAATTTCACCTTGTTTTTCGTAAGTTTTTTTCAAGTTTTAAGTTGAAATTTCACATTATTTCAAGTTAAAATCTCAACTTTTTCGGGTTAAAATTTAAACGTGCTTCCAGTTGAAGTTTTAACTTGTTTCAGATTAAAATCTCAGCTCATTTCCAATGGAAATTCTAACGTGTTTCGAACTGCAATTTCACTTTGTTTTTCGTAACTCGTTTTCAAGTTTTGACTTGAAATTTAAACGTGTTTTGGATTGAATATTCGACTGGTTTTGTATTGAAATTTTCGAGTTCTAATTTTCATTTTCCTTGGGCTGAATATTTATCGATTTGATGTTAAAATATTAATTTTTTTAAATTGAAATTTCAAGTTATTTCAAGTTGAAATTTTCGAGTTCAAATTTTCATTTTTCTTGAGTTGAACATTTAATGATTCATGTTAAAAATTTTTAATTTTGTCACGTTGAAATTTCAAGTTATTTCAACTTGATATTTCAACTGTTTCGGGTTAAAACTTAAACGTGCTTCGAGTTGAAATTTTAACTCGTTTGAGATTCAAATCTCAGCTCACTTCGAATAGAAATTCTAACGTATTTCGAAGTGCAATTTCATCTTCTTTTTTGTAAGACTTTTTCAAGTTTTAAGTTGAAATTTCAACGTGTTTGGGATTGAAATTTTCACTAGTTTTGTGTTGAAATTTTCGAGTTTAAATTTATTAAAGTTATTTCCACTTGAAATTTCAAGTTATTTCAACTTGATATTTAAATTATTATGATTATTTAAAATTTTAACTCGTTTCAGATTAAAATCTCAACTTATTTCGAATGGAAATTCTAACGTGTTTCTAACTGCAATTTCACTTAGTTTTTCGTAAGTCTTGTCCAAGTTTTAAGTTGAAAAATTAATGTATTTGGGATTGAAATTTTCACTAGTTTTGTGTTGAAATTTTCGAGTTCACATTTTCATTTTTATTGGGTTGAAATTTTAAGGATTTCATATTAAAATTTTTAGTTTTGTCAAGTTAAAATTTCTAGTTATTTCAAGTTGAAATTTTGGAGTTAAAATTTTCATTTTTCCTGGATTAAAAATTTAACGATTTCATGTTAATATTTTAAATGTTGTCAAATTTGAATTTCAAGCTATTTCAACTTGAAATTTCAAGTTATTTCAACTTGAATTTTTAAGTTATTTCTACTTGAAATTTCAAGTTATTATTTTTACTTGAAATTTCAACTGTTTCGAGTAAAAACTTAAACGTGCTTCGAGCGAAAATTTTAACTCGTTTGAGATTAAAATATCAGCTCACTTCGAATAGAAATTCTAACGTGTTTCGAACTGCAATTTCACCTTGTCCTTTTCAAGTTTTACGTTCAAATTTCAACGTGTTTGGGATTGAAATTTTCACTAGTTTTGTATTGAAACTTTCCGGTTTAAATTTTCATTTTTCTTGGGCTAAAATTTGAAGGATTTTACGTTAAAATTCTTTATTTTATCAAATTGAAATTTCAAGTAGTTTCTAGTTGAAATTTTCGAGTTCAAATTTTCGTGCTTCAAGTTGAATTTTTAACTCGTTTGAAATTAAAACCTCAGCTTATTTCCAATAAATAATCTAACGTGTTTCGAACTGCAATTTCACTTTATTTTCCGTAACTCTTTTTCAAGATTTGACTTGAAATTTCAACGTGTTTTGGATTAAATTTTCCACTGGTTTTGTATTAAAATTTTTTTGTTCAAATTTTTATTTTCTTTGGATTGAAATTTTAGCCATTTCATATTAAAATATTAAATTTCTTCGAGTTGAAATTTCAAGTAATTTCAAGTTGAAGCTTTCAACTTCAAATTTTCATTTTTCTTGGGTTGAAATTTTAAGGATTTCATGCTAAAATGCTAAATTTTGTTAAGTTGAAATTTCAGGTTATTTTAAGTTAAAATTTCAACTTTTTCGAGTTAAAATTTAAATGTGCTTCGAATTGAAGTTTTAACTCGTTTAAGATTAAAATCTCAGCTCATTTCAAATACCAATTCTGACATATTTCGAGCTGCAATTTCACTTTGTTTTTCAAGTTAAAATTTCAAGATATTTCAAGTTGAAATTTGAAGTTATTTGAACTTGAAATTCCAAGTTATTTCAAGTTGAAAATCCAAGTTATTTCAAGCTGACATTTCAAGTTATTTCAAGTTGAAATTCCAAGTTATTTCAAGTTGAAAATCCAAGTTATTTCAAGCTGACATTTGAAGTTATTTCAAGTTAAAATTTCAAGATATTTCAAGTTGAAATTTGAAGTTATTTGAACTTAAAATTCCAAGTTATTTCAAGTTGAAAATCCAAGTTATTTCAAGCTGACATTTCAAGTTATTTCAAGTTGAAATTACAAGTTATTTCAAGTTGAAAATCCAAGTTATTTCAAGCTGACATTTCAAGTTATTTTAAGTTGAAATTTCAAGTTATTTCAAGCTGAAATTTCAACTGTTTCCAGTTCAAATTTGAACGTGTTTCGAGTTGAAGTTTTAATTCGTTTAAGATTAAAATCTCATAACATTTCGAATGGAAATTGTAACGTGTTTTGAACTGCAATTTTACTTTGTTTTCCATAACTCTTTTTCAAGTTTTGAGTTGAAATTTCAGTGGGTTTTGCATTGAAGTTTTGAATAGTTTTGTGTTGAAATTTTCGAGTTGAAATTATAAATTTTGTCGAGTTGAAATTATAAATTTTGTGGAGTTGAAATTTCAAATGTTTAAAGTTAACACATTCCAGATAAAATTTTAAAAATATTCCAAGTTGTAGTTTTAACTCGTTTCAGATGGAAATCTCAATTAATTCTGGTAAAAATTTTGACATGTTTCGACTTGCAATTTCAATTTGTATCAAGATGTGATAGTTTTACACATTTTGGGTTCAAATTTCATCTTGTTTGGGACGGTAATTTTGACTAATTTGGTTTTTGTTTTAGAATGTGATTTTACCTTGGTTCGTGTTCAATTTTAACTTATTTCGTGTTAACTACTTGACGTGTTTTAAGTTAAATATTAAAGTAATTTAAATTTGAAATTTCAACTATTTAAAACTGTTTAAGATTTAATTCTTGACTTTGAGTCAACTTCGTGTTATAATTTTTATTCGTTTTGACGTAAACTGTTATCTGATTTAGCTTATTTTGAGTTTAAATATTAACTTCCTTCATAAAATTGTCAAAATCATGAAGTTTAATTTATTTTCAAAATTTTAGTCCTCCCAATTGATGACGTCAAAGCAGCTTAACATCTGTGTGATCTCGATCTGCATAATCGGATGGCAATTCGATTTTGGCTCCATTCTGTGGATATTATCAGCGCAATTTCATCCTTATGTTGGGAACAGAAATTATTATGACATTAATAGAACGTACGAGGTCTGGAAAAGTTAATTGTTCATAGGTTAGTGTAATCGCAAATAGTCGAGTTAGCAAATTACAGAGGCGGATCCCGCCGCTACGATATATGGCTAATATTGAATGTATAAATAATAACGAGGTATCTGCAAAGAAGGCATCTCGCTAAGCGTAATTGCATCTAATGTTTTCTTTACGTTACGGGAGTTGTTCGGCTTCCAGCTCCCAACGGAGAACAAATAATGGAATGAAAATGCACACACAGCAGTTTCATTACGGTAGACGACCGAGGGAAACAGTTTCGGAGATTTAGGGTTACCCTGACAGCCTGGTGCATTAGAGGTTTGTTACAATTAACCCTCAAGTGGCGCAAACTTCACGTTTGATGGCATCTGAGGCAGAAAACAATTTTTTCTTTAGTAGTCACTAATTTTTATTTAAAAAAAAACATTTTTGCAGTTTACCCCAACTGCTCCCAGATTTTTGTTAAGTATAGTTGGAATAAAGTAGAAATATTTTGTGGAACAAATTCAAAAAGTTGTAGGGCAACTAAATAGGGTTGCCTTTATCTGTTTTGCAATTTGTAGCCTTTTCGGTTTTTGACATTACCTTTGATGCAGAGTAGGTTGAAATTTCAAGGTATTTCCGGTTGAAATTTCAGTGTATTTCCAACTGATATTTCAATGCATTTTCAGCTGAAATTTCAATCTATTTCCAGTTGATATTTCATCGTATTTTCAGTTGAAATTGTAATGTATTTCCACTTAACATTTCAATTTATTTCTACTTGAAATTTCAATTCATCTTAAGCTGAAATATAAATTCCTTTTGAGTTAAAAATTCATATATTTCGAGTTCAAATTTCAACTTATCTCAAGTAGTAAGTTTAATTAGTTTCAATTTGAAATAATAAAAAGTTTCAAGTTGAAATTTCAACTTGTTTCCAATTGAAGTTTCAACTTGTTTTGAATTGAAATTCCATATTGTTTCAAAGTATTTCCAGTTCGATTTTCAATATATTTCCAGTTGATATTTCAATGTATTTTCAGCTGAAATTTCAATGTATTTCCAGTTGATATTTCATCGTATTTTCAGTTGAAATTTTAATTATTTCCACTTAAAATTTCAATGTATTTTTACTTGAAACTTCAATTAATCTCAAGCTGAAATATAAACTCCTTTCAAGTCAAAAATTCACATATTTCGAGTTGAAATTTTAACTTATTTTAAGTAGTAAGTTTAATTAGTTTCGATTTGAAATAATAAAAAGTTTCAAGTTGAAATTTCAACTTGTTTCCAATTGAAGTTTCAACTTGTTTTGAATTGAAATTCCATAGCTTCGGATTGTTTCAAAGTGCTTCCAGTTCAATTTTCAATATATTTCCAGTTGATATTTCAACGTATTTTTAGTTGAAATTTCAATGTATTTGCAGTTGATATTTCATTGTATTTCCAGTTGAAATTTTAATGTATTTCCACTTAACATTTCAATGTATTTCTACTTGAAATTTCAATTCATCTCAAGCTGAAATATAAATTCCTTTTGAGTTAAAAATTAATATATTTCGAGTTGAAATTTCAACTTATTTCAAGTAGTAAGTTTAATTAGTTTCGATTTAAAACAATAAAAAGTTTCAAGTTGAAATTTCAACTTGTTTCCAATTGAAGTTTCAACTTGTTTTGAATTGAAATTCCATAGCTTCGGATTGTTTCAAAGTATTTCCAGTTCGATTTTCAATATATTTCCAGTTGATATTTCAATGTATTTTCAGCTGAAATTTCAATGTATTTCCAGTTGATATTTCATCGTATTTTCAGTTAAAATTTTAATGTATTTCCACTTAACATTTCAATGTATTTCTACTTGAAATTTCAATTCATCTTAAACTGAAACATAAATTCCTTTTGAGTTAAAAATTCATATATTTGGAGTTCAAATTTCAACTTATCTCAAGTAGTAAGTTTAATTAGTTTCGATTTGAAATAATAAAAAGTTTCAAGTTGAAATTTCAACTTGTTTCCAATTGAAGTTTCAACTTGTTTTGAATTGAAATTCCATAGCTTCGGATTGTTTCAAAGTATTTCCAGTTCGATTTTTAATATATTTCCAGTTGATATTTCAATGTATTTTCAGCTGAAATTTCAATGTATTTCCAGTTGATATTTCATCGTATTTTCAGTCGAAATTTTAATGTATTTCCACTTAACATTTCAATGTATTTCTACTTGAAATTTCAATTCATCTCAAGCTGAAATATAAATTCCTTTTGAGTTAAAAATTCATATATTTCGAGTTGAAATTTCAACTTATCTCAAGTAGTAAGTTTAATTAGTTTCGATTTAAAATAATAAAAAGTTTCAAGTTGAAATTTCAACTTGTTTCCAATTGAAGTTTCAACTTGTTTTGAATTGAAATTCCATAGCTTCGGATTGTTTCAAAGTATTTCCAGTTCGATTTTTAATATATTTCCAGTTGATATTTCAATGTATTTTCAGCTGAAATTTCAATGTATTTCCAGTTGATATTTCATCGTATTTTCAGTTGAAATTTTAATGTATTTCCACTTGACATTTCAATGTATTTCTACTTGAAATTTCAACTAATCTCAAGCTGAAATATAAACTCCTTTGAAGTCAAAAATTCACATATTTCGAGTTGAAATTTCAACTTATTTCAAGTAGTAAGTTTAATTAGTTTCGATTTGAAATAATAAAAAGTTTCAAGTTGAAACTTCAACTTGTTTCCAATTAATATTTCAACTTGTTTTGAGTTAAAATTCCATAGCTTCGGATTGTTTTAAAGTGCTTCCAGTTCAATTTTCAATATATTTCCAGTTGATATTTCAACGTATTTTTAGTTGAAATTTCAATGTATTTGCAGTTGATATTTCATTGTATTTCCAGTTGAAATTTTAATGTATTTCCACTTAAAATTTCAATGTATTTCTACTTGAAATTTCAATTCATCTCAAGCTGAAATATAAATTCCTTTTGAGTTAAAAATTCATATATTTCGAGTTGAAATTTCAACTTATCTCAAGTAGTAAGTTTAATTAATTTCGATTTAAAATAATAAAAAGTTTCAAGTTGAAATGTCAACTTGTTTCCAATTGAAGTTTTAACTTGTTTTGAATTGAAATTCCATAGCTTCGGATTGTTTCAAAGTATTTCCAGTTCGATTTTTAATATATTTCCAGTTGATATTTCAATGTATTTTCAGCTGAAATTTCAATGTATTTCCAGTTGATATTTCATCGTATTTTCAGTTAAAATTTTAATGTATTTCCACTTAACATTTCAATGTATTTCTACTTGAAATTTCAATTCATCTCAAGCTGAAATATAAATTCCTTTTGAGTTAAAAATTCAACTTATCTCAAGTAGTGAGTTTAATTGGTTTCGATTTTAAAAAACAAAAAGTTTCAAGTTGAAATTTCAACTTGTTTCCAATTGAAATTTCAACTTGTTTCCAATTGAAGTTTCAACTTGTTTTGAATTGAAATTCCATAGCTTTGGATTGTTTCAAAGTATTTCCAGTTCGATTTTCAATATATTATCAGTTTAATGTATTTTCACTTGAAATTTTAAAGTATTTCCACTTGAAATTTCAATTTGTCTCAAGCTGAAATATGAATTCCTTTCGAGTTGAAAATTCAAATATTTGGAGTTAAAATTTCAACTTGTTTTAGGTACTAAGTTTCACTAGTTTTGACTTGAAATAATAAGAAGCTTTAAGTTGAAATTTCAACAATTCGAAGCTATGGAATTTCAACTCAAAACAAGTTGAAATTTCAATTGGGAACAATTGAAATTTCAACTTGTTTTGAGTTAAAATGTCATAGCTTCGGATTGTTTCAAATTAAAATTATATCGCCAGATGACTTTTCAATTTATTTCAAGATGAAATTTAAGCTCAAGTAGAAACAACTTCCTTCAAGTTGAAATTTGAAGTCACCTAGGATATTATTTCAACTTGCTTCAAGTTGAACTTATTTCAAGTTAAAAATTGAAATTCTAACTCTTTTTAAGTTGAAGTTATTTCGAATTGAAATTTGAACCATTTGTGGATTGAAATTTCAACTTAATGCTAGTGAAAACACTAACTTATGTCGGTTTGGAATTTCAACCAATTTTGGCTTAAAACTTCAACTTATTTCAGATCAAAACTTTAACTAGAGCTAGTGGAAACTCTAACTTATTTCTATTCCAAATTTCAACTTGTTTTAACTTTAAACTTCAACTTGTTCCAGGTCAAAACTTCAAGTAGAATTAGTCTAAATTCTAACCTATTTCTAGTTGGAATTCCAACTTGTTCTGACTTAAAACTTGAACTTGTTCCAGGTCAAAGTTTCAACTAATGCCAGTAGAAATTGTAACTTATTTCGATTTAGATTTCAACATGTTCTGACTTAAAACTTTAACTTTTTTCAGGTCAAAGCTTCAATTAGTGCCAGTTGAAAGTCTAATTCATTTCAATTTGAAATTTGAACTTGTGCTAACTTAAAACTTCAACTTGTTTCAGGTCAAAACTTCAGATAGAGCTAGTGGAATGTTTAACTCATTTCTATTTGAAATTTAAACTTGTTCTGAGTTAAAACTTTAACTTGTTTCAGGTCAAAGCTTCAACTAGTACCAGTAGAAAGTCTAACTCATTTTGATTTGGAATTTCAACTTGTTCTGACTTAAAACTTTACCTTGTTTCACGTCAACACTTCAACTAGAGCTAGTGGAAACTCTAACTCATTTCTATTTGATTTTTAAACGTGTTCTGCCATAAAACTTTAACTTGTTCCAGGACAAAACTTCATCTACAGCTAATCAAAATTCTAACCCAATTCTATTTGGAATTTCAACTTGTTCTGACTTAAAACTTTAACTTGTTCCAGATCAAAACTTCAACTAGAGCTAGTAGAAAGTCTAGCTCATTTTTATTTGGAATTTCAACTTGTTCTGGCTTAAAACTTCAACTTGTTCCAGGTCAAAGCTTCTACTGGAGCTAGTAGAAAGTCAAGCTCATTTTTATTTGGAATTTGAACTTGTTCTGACTTAAAACTTCAACTTGTTCCAGGTCAAAACTTCAACTAGTGCTAATAGAAATTCTAAACCATGTCTATTTGAAATTTCAACCTGTTTTTAACTTCTACCGTCAACTTGTTCTGATTTAAAACTTTAACTTGTTCTGATTTAAAACTTTAACTTGTTCTGACTTATAACTTCAACTTGTTCCAGGTCAAAGCTTCAACTAGTACTAGTAAAAAGGGTAACTCATTTCGATTTGAAATTTCAACTTGTTCTGACTTAGAACTTCAACTTGTTCCAGGTCAAAATTTCAACTCGTTCCAGGTCAAAATTTTAACTCGTTCCAGGTTAAAACTTCAACTAGCTTCCAGTTGAAATTGCCTCTTATTTAGAGATGAAATATAAGCTTACTTCAAGTTAAAATCTTAAATGATTTTGGGTCCAAATTTCAAGTCGCTTTGGGTTTAAATTTCAAGTCGTTTTGAGCTTAAACGGATTGAAATTTTATCTTGTTCTTGGATAAAATTATAACTTATTCTGTAACAATTATATTTTGAGTTAGACGACACCTCCTTACGTTGGTATTTCTATGAAGTTTATTGATATGGCGAAAGTTACACGTATATTTTTTAATCTATCTCTTCAATAGTCCCATTTCACTTTTATTGAATGTAAACCAATAGGTTGACAAAAAAACGACAAACTATATCGAGAGATAATTTCATCATCGTTTTTTTTTAATGAGATTCATTTAGCGACCGCTCGGCGCAAAGGAAATAATTTGCTTTTCGATAAATAATTATTGTACACCGACGGCGTTATCGTGAAATAAAATAGAAATTTACCTATAATTGATAGCTCCAATATTTTAGAGTTTCGCTTTGAGCGAGCTCGATGACCATTAAATCACATAAAACATAATTAAAAATCGTGGGATCGGTTACGATTTTAATACCCGAGGAGGCACATTCGCCGTCATCTACTTCCTCTGGACGGCAACAAAGTTCAAACACGTTGAAGAGTTGATCTTTTATGCAAATGAAAGGCGAAATTTTGCTCTTTTAGTGCCAATTAAAGCAAATAGGAAATGGGAAATTTTAAATTGAGAAATGTCGAATTTTCGAACAATTTAAACCAAAAAGTTTGAAGTAAAAACTTCTAAACTAAATTCGTTTTCACAGGATACAAGCATCCACCAAAGGTAGGCCACTTTGACAGAATTTATTTTCAAATATTTCCAATATTCTGACTTGTTTAGTGTAGGTTCGAGCTACACTAAATATTTTCTAGTTTTAAGTTTTCACTTCTGTCGGCAGTTTCGAAGACTAGAGTAAAGCTCCAAAATTGGACATTACTAAGTAGATGAAGAGACAGATATGAAGTTCGTGTGAGTTAAAGAGTAAGCATGAGTGAAACTACTAAGGAGTTATAGGAAATAACTTTCTTGCTAATTTAACGGTAAATTACCGATGTCTATAATAGAAATATGATATGTTTATGCAAGTTAATAGTTGACATGATTCTCACTCTCATAAATAATAAATGCGCACATTTATTTAATTTTCCATAATCGGTTGTACGTTGCACATAAATATATCTGTAATAACAACCAATAATGGACACATGATCTCAAAATGTATCTCGTTCTATATGCTCCACTTTATAATGTCAAGAACAATAGATTCTGATGCTAGTAAAAGCTTTAACATTTTCAAAACCAACAATTTGCTTAATAGGGTATTATTAATTTATCATTGTTGATGAAAAATTTGCACGCTTATCGCCGCATGTAAGTCGAAGATTAATTGGCTGTAAGTTATTTTTCCTCATCCCCTTTTTTACTGATGAGTATCTCCATGTTAGCATTTAATTGCAGAACGACTTGTTTAGCTATGAAAATGCAAGTAATAACGCTTAGAAATGATATTGGAAAACTTATCTATCGTAAATGTCATTGTTGGTATTAAGTGGGTGGGTGTTACCTTTCTAATAATTTATTGGTCGTTCGTTTCTTCCTCGGAGATTTGCGGTGATCCCTTTCACAATAAAACTTTACGCAACTTGTAAACGTTCGCTGCTTTCCCAGCTCGGACAAGTGATGGACAAATTACAGCAAAAAAAATCAAACTATGACGTGGGATACAAAATTTGATCAAGCAGCAAGCCCTTCAGGTCCTCTGATCTTCGTCACCCCCATTTCTCTAGAAGGAAGAGGGTACAAGTTAGAGAAAACCAAATCAACTCTAAGAGAGATCATTGGGAAGATATCAGCAATATATGTATTTGGTGATCTAAAGAGTCTTAGGTGAAGTAAAGCACTTAAAACTTTAAAATGCAAATCAGGTGAAAAAGAAGCTTTGGAATTACACACTGCACCAACTGAAAAGTGTAAGACGCAA
The DNA here is from genome assembly GCA_028583605.1 of Dastarcus helophoroides. Lineage (NCBI taxonomy): Eukaryota > Metazoa > Arthropoda > Insecta > Coleoptera > Bothrideridae > Dastarcus > Dastarcus helophoroides. The sequence continues at coordinate 38,825,402 of CM053331.1, read as the reverse complement.
CCACATGTGGGTACTATCTCAAATTGAGTTAAAAAACGCCTTGAAACTAGTTGAATTGAAATTCTACTTGAAATAAATTAAAATTCGATTTAAAACGAGTTGAAATTCGACTTGAAACGAATTGAAACTCGACTTGAAACGAATTGAAACTCGACTTAAAACGAGTTTAAATTCGACTTGAAAAGAGTTGAAATTCGACCTGAAAAGAGTTTAAGTTCAACTCAAAATGTAAATTCAACTTAAAACAAATTCAAATTTCAATGCAAAATAAAGGAACATTGAGCAAAGGATAATTAAACTTAAAACTACAAACGAGTTGAAATTTTAGTTCAAAATAAGTTCAAAGGACAATTTGACGCCTGTTAAAATTTTAGCTAGAAATTCAGTCTGAATTCAACTTTGAATGAGTTGAATTTTAATTTGAAATAAGTTGAAAGTTAACTTGAAACAAGTTTAATTTAACTTGAAACAAGTTTAAATTTCAACTCAAAATAAATGAAAATTTCACCTCGAAGTTAGTTGACAAAAAAGTTTTTTTAACAGGAGATACTTGAACTTCCAACTACAAACGATCTACAGCTCGACGTCAGTTGACATTTTAGCTAGAATTTTAGTATAAATTCAACTTGAAACGAGTTAAAAAGCAATTTGAGTTAAAAAACGACTTAAAACGAGTTGAATTTACTTTGAAACGAATTGAAATTTGACTTGAAACTAATTAAAATCTGACTTGAAACGAGTTGAACTTCGACTTGGAACGAGTTTAACTTCGACTTGGAACGAGTTTTAATTCAACTTAAAACGAGTTGAAATTTAGCTTGAACCACATTAAAATTTCAATGCAAAATAAAGGAACATTTCAACTCGAAATTAGTTGGCAGAAAAATTAAAATTTTAACAAAATAAAATTAAATTTAAAACTATAAACGATTTGAAATTTCAGTTTAAAATAAATTGAAATGACAATTCGACGCCAGTTGAAATTTCAGCTAGAAATGCAGTCTGAATTCAACTTGGAAAGAGTTGAATTTTAATTTGAAACGAGTTGAAATTTAACTTGAAACAAGTTTAAATTTCAACTCAAAATAAATGAAAATTTCACCTCGAAGTTAGTTGACAAAAAAGTTGAAATTTTAACAGGAGATACTTGAACTTCCAACTACAAACGATTTACAGCTCGACGTCAGTTGACATTTTAGCTAGAATTTTAGTATAAATTCAACTTGAAACGAGTTAAAAAACGACTTGAAACGAGTTGAATTTACTTTGAAACGAATTGAAATTTGACTTGAAACTAATTAAAATCTGACTTGAAACGAGTTGAACTTCGACTTGGAACGAGTTTAACTTCGACTTGGAACGAGTTTTAATTCAACTTAAAGCGAGTTGAAATTCAGCTTAAACCACATTGAAATTTCAATGCAAAAAAAAGAACATTTCAACTCGAAATTAGTTGTTAGAAAAATTGAAATTTTAACAAAAGATAATTAAACTTAAAACTACAAACGAGCTGAAATTTCAGTTCAAAATAAATTGAAATGACAATTCGACGCCAGTTGAAATTTCCGCCAAAAATGCGGTCTGAATTCAACTTGAAACGAATTGAATTTTAATTTGAAACGAGTTGCAACTTATCTTAAAACAAGTTGAAATTTTAACTCAAATTAAATGAAAATTTCAACTTGAAGTTACTTGACAAAAAAATTGAAATTTTAACAGGAGGTACTTAACTACAAACGATTTACATCTCGACGTCAGTTGACATTTTAGCTAGAAATGCAGTTTAAATTCAACTTGAAACGATTTGCAATTCAACTTGAGTTGAAAAACGACTTGAAACGAGTTGAATTCACTTTGAAACGTTTTGAATTTTGACTTAAAATGAATTAAAATTTAACTTGAAACGAGTTGAACTTTAACTTGGAACGAGTTTAACTTCGACTTGGAACTAGTTTTAAGTCAACTTAAAACCAGTTTTAAGTCAACTTAAAACCAGTTGAAATTTAACTTGAAACCAGTTGAAATTCAACTTAAAACCAGTTGAAATTCAACTTGAAACGACTTTGAATTCAACTCAAAATGGAAATCTAACTTAAAACAAATTAAAACTTCAACGCAAAATAAAGCAACTTTCGACTCGAGGTTAGTTGGCAGAAAAATTGAAATTTTAAAAACAGATAATTAAACTTAATACTACAAACGAGCTGAAATTTTAGTTCAAAATAAATTGGAATGGCAATTCCACGCCAGTTGAAATTTCAGCTAGAAGTGCAGCCTGAATTCAACTTGGAAAGAGTTGAATTTTAATTTGAAACGAGTTGAAATTTAATTTAAAACAAGTTCAAATTTCAAAGCAAAATAAATGAAAATTTCACCTCGAAGTTAGTTGACAAAAAAGTTGAAATTTTAACAGGAGATACTTTAACTTCCGACTACAAACGGTTACAGCTCGACGTCAGTTGACATTTTAGCTAGAAATGCAGTTTAAATTCAACTTGAAACGAGTTAAAATTCAACTTAAGTTGAAAAACGACTTGAAACGAGTTGAATTCACTTTGAAACGAATTGAAATTTGACTTAAAACGAATTAAAATTTGACTTGAAACGAGTTGAACTTTGACTTGAAACGAGTTGAACTTTGACTTGGAACGAGTTTAACTTCGACTTGGAACGAGTTTAGCTTCGACTTGGAACGAGTTTTAATTCAACTTAAAACCAGTTGAAATTCAACTTGAAACGAGTTTGAATTCAACTTAAAATGGAAATTTAACTTAAAACAAATTGAAATTTCAACGCAAAATAAAGCAACATTTCGACTCGAAGTTAGTTGGCAGAAAAATTGAAATTTTAAGAAAAGAAAATTAAACTTAAAACTACAAACGAGCTGAAATTTCAGTTCAAAATAAATTGAAATGACAATTCGACGCCAGTTGAAATTTCAGCTAGAAATGCAGTCTGAATTCAACTTGGAACGAGTTGAATTTTAATTTGAAACGAGTTGAAATTTAATTTAAAACAAGTTCAAATTTCAACGCAAAATAAATGAAAATTTCAACTCCAAGTTAGTTGACAAAAAAGTTGAAATTTTAACAGGAGATACTTCAACTTCCGACTACAAACGGTTTACAGCTCGACGTCAGTTGACATTTTAGCTAGAAATGCAGTTTAAATTCAACTTGAAACGAGTTGAATTTTAATTTGAAACGAGTTGAAATTTAACTTAAAACAAGTTCCAATTTCAACGCAAAATAAATGAAAATTTCAGCCCGAAGTAATTTGACAAAAAAGTTGAAATTTTAACAGGAGATACTTTAACTTCCGACTACAAACGGTTACAGCTCGACGTCAGTTGACATTTTAGCTAGAAATGCAGTTTAAATTCAACTTGAAGCGAGTTAAAATTCAACTTAAGTTGGAAAACGACTTGAAACGATTTGAATTCACTTTGAAACGAATTGAAATTTGACTTGAAACGAATTAAAATTTGACTTGAAACGACTTAAACTTTGACTTGAAACGATTTGAACTTCGACTTGGAACGAGTTTAAATTCAACTTAAAACGAGTTGAAATTCAACTTGAAACACATTGAAATTTCAACGCAAAATAAAGGAACATTTCAACTCGAATTTAGTTGGCAGAAAAATCGAAATTTTAACAAAAGATAATTAAACTTAAAACTACAAACGATTTGAAATTTCAGTTTAAAATAAGTTTAAATGACAATTCGACGCCAGTTGAAGTTTCAGCTAGAAATGCAGCCTGAATTCAACTTTGAACGAGTTGAAATTTAACTTGAAACAAGTTTAGATTTCAACGCAAAATAAATAAAAATTTCAGCCCGAAGTAATTTGACAAAAAAGTTGAAATTTTAACAGAAGATACTTTAACTTCCGACTACAAACGGTTACAGCTCGACGTCAGTTGACATTTTAGCTAGAAATGCAGTTTAAATTCAACTTGAAACGATTTGCAATTCAACTTGAGTTAAAAAACGACTTAAAACGAATTAAATTCATTTTGAAACGAATTGAAATTTGACTTGAAACGAATTAAAATTTGACTTAAAACGAATTAAAATTTGACTTGAAACGAGTTGAACTTTGACTTGAAACGAGTTGAACTTTGACTAAGAACGAGTTTAACTTCGACTTAAAACAAAATTTAATTCAACTTAAAACGACTTGAAATTCAACTTGAAATGAGTTTGAATTCAACTTAAAATGGAAATTTAACTCAAAACAAATTGAAATTTCACGCAAAATAAAGCAACATTTCGACTCGAAGTTAGTTGGCAGAAAAATTGAAATTTTAAGAAAAGATAATTAAACTTAAAACTACAAACGAGCTGAAATTTCAGTTCAAAATAAATTGAAATGACAATTCGACGCCAGTTGAAATTTCAGCTAGAAATGCAGTTTGAATTCAACTTTGAACGAGTTGAATTTTAATTTGAAACGAGTTGAAATTTAACTTGAAACAAATTTAAATTTTAACGTAAAATAAATGAAAATTTCACCTCGAAGTTAGTTGACAAAAATGTTGAAATTTTAACAGGAGATACTTGAACTTCCAACTACAAACGATTTACAGCTCGACGTCGGTTGACATTTTAGCTAGAATTGCATTTTAAATTCAACTTGAACCGAGTTAAAAAGCAACTTTAGCTGAAAAACGACTTGAAACGAGTTGAATTTACTTTGAAACGAATTGAAATTTGACTTGAAACGAAGTAAAATTTGATTTGGAACGAGTTGAACTTCGACTTGGAATGAGTTTAACTTCAACTTGGAACGAGTTTTATTTTAACTTAAAACGAGTTGAAATTTAACTTGAAACACATTGAAATATTAACGTAAAATAAAGAAACATTTCAACTCGAAGTTATTTGACAGAAAAATTGAAATTTTAACAAAAGATAATTAAACTTAAAACTACAAATAAGCTGAAATTTCAGTTCAAAATAAATTGAAATGACAATTTGACGTCAGTTGAAATTTCAGCAAGAAATGCAGTCTGAATTCAACTTTGAACGAGTTGAATTTTAATTTGAAGCGAGTTGAAATGTTACTTAAAACGAGTTCAAATTTCAACGCAAAATGAATGAAAATTTCAACCCGAAGTTAGTTTGCAAAAACGTTGAAATTTTAACCAGACATACTCGAACTTTCAGCTAAAAACAACTTACAACTTAACGTCAGTTCACATTTTAGCAAGAAATGCAGTTTAAATTCAACTTGAAACGAGTTGAAATTCAACTTAAAATAAGTTGAGATTTAACTTAAAACAACTTGAAATTTCAATGCGAAACAATGAAAATTTCTTGAAGTTGGTTTATAGAAAAGTTGAAATTTTACCAGAAGATACTTGAACTTTCAACTACAAGCGATTTGAAATTTCAATTTAAAAAGTTAAAATTTCAATTTAAAAAGTTGAAATTTTAGTTAAAAATAAGTTGAAATTACAACCGACCCCAGTTGACATTTCAGCTAGAAATGTAGTCTAAAATCAACTTAAAATGACTTGAAATTTAACTCGCAACAAAATGAAATTTCATCGTAACATAAATGAAAACTTCAACTCTAAGTGACTTGGTAGAAAATTTGAAATTTTAACAGAAGATACTTAAATTTCCAGCTACAAAAACCTGAAATTTCAAGTTTAAACAAGTTTAAATTGTTACTTGACGACAATCACCAGAAATGCAATTTAAATTCAATAAAAACGAACTAAAATTCAACTTAAAATTACAAACAATTTGAAATTTGACTTCAAAATAAGTTGAAACGACAAAATTTCAAAATTTTAATTTGAAACGAGTTAAAATTTAACTTAAAACAAGTTTAAATTTAAACACAAAATAAATGACAATTTGAACTCGAAGTTAGTTGGCAAAAAAATTGAAATTTCAACAAGATATACTTGAACTTCCAACTAAAAACGATTTACAATTTAATGTCAGTTGACATTTTAGCTAGAAATGCAGTCTGAATTCAACTTGGAACGAGTTGAATTTTAATTTGAAACCAGTTGAAATTTTACTTAAAACGAGTTCAAATTTCAACGTAAAATGTATAAAAATTTCAGCCCGAAGTTAGTTGGCAAAAAACATTGAAATTTTAAAAAGATATAGTTGAAATTCAACTTAAAACGAGTTGAAATTCAACTTGAAACGAGTTGAAATATAGTTGAAATTCAACTTGAAACGAGTTGAAATTCAACTTGAAACGAATTGAAATTCTACTCAAAACGAGTTGAAATTCAACTTAAAACAACTTGAAATTTCAACGCGAAACAATGAAAATTTCAGCTTGAAGTTAGTTTGTAGAAAAGCTGAAATTACTTGAACTTACAACTACAAGCGATTTAAAATATCAATTTAAAATAAATTGAAATTTCAATTTAAAATAAGTTGAAATTTCAATTTAAAATAAGTTGAAATTTCAATTTAAAATAAGTTGAAATTCCGACCGACACCAATTGTAATTTCAACTAGAATTGTAGTGTAAAATCAATTTAAAATTTGTTGAAATTTTACTTGAAATAAAATAAAATTTCATCACAAAATAAATGAAAATTTTAACTCTAAGTTACTTGATAGAAATGTTGAAATTTTAACAGAAGATACCCAAACTTTCAACTACAAACGAGTTGAAATTTTATTTCTAAACAAGTTGAAATTGTAACTCGACGTCAGTTAAAATTTTGATTAGAAATGCAGGTTAAATTCATCATAAAACGAGTTGAAATTCAATATAAAACAAGTTGAAATTCAGATTGAAAAATGTTGAAATTTTAACGCCAAATAATGAACATTTCAACTCAAAGTTAGTTGAAAGAAAAGTTGACATATTAACAAAAGACATCTTAAGCTTTTAGCTACAAAGGAGTTGAAATTTTAGTTCAAAATAAGTTGAAATTACAATTCGGCGCCAGTTGTATTTCAGCGAGAAATGTAGTTTAAATTTAACTTAAAACGAGCTGAAATTTAACTTGAAAAAGAGTGAATTGCAACGCAGAATAAATAGAAATTTCAACCCAATGTTAGTTTGTACAAAAGTTGAAAGTTTAATAGGAAACATCTTAAACTTCCACCTACAAACCAGTTGAAATTTAAACCCAAAATATACTGGAATTACAACTCAACGCCAGTTGAAGTTTCAACTAGAAATGCAGATTAAATGGAGCTTGAAACGAGTTCAAATTCAACCTGTAACGAATTGTAATTCAACTTAAAACGAGTTGAAATTCAACCTAAAACAAGTTAAAATTTTAACGTGAAACAAATGAAAATTTCAATTCGAAGTTAGTTAGTAGAAAAGTTGAAATTTTACTAAAGACACTTGAACTTCCAACTACAAACGATTTAAAACTTCAATTCAAAATCGATTGAAATAACAGCTGGCGTCGCCAGTTGACATTTCAACTAGAAATACAGTTTAAATTCAACATGAAACGAGTTCAAATTCAACTTGAAACAAACTAAAATTTCAACGTAAAATAAAAGAAAATTTTAACTTGAAATTAGTTGGTAGAAAAGTTGAAATGTTAACAAGAGACATCTTAAAGTTCCAGCTAGAAACCAAATTACAACTGGATGCCAATTTAAATTGCAACCAGAAATTCAGTTTAAATTCAGCTTGAAACGTGGTCACATTTAGCTTGGAAGGAATTAAAATTCAGCTTGGAAGGAATTGAAATAATTCAACTCAAAACAAGTCCAAATTTCAACGCGAAGCAAATAAAAATTTCAACTCGAAGTTAGTTGGTAGAAAAGTTGAAATTTCAACTGCGTGGAACTGAAATTTCAGCTTGTTTCGAGTTGAAACTTTAAGTCGTTTATGCTAAAATTATAATATGTTTCAAGTTGAAATTTAAATGAGTTTTGAGTTAAAATGTCAAATTGTTTCTAATTGAAATTTTAACTTATTTCGAGTTAGAATTTCAATAACTAACTCTCTTTGGTTGCAATTTTTTCTTGTTCCAAATAGAAATTCAGACTTGTTTGGACTTGAAAATTGAACTATTTTCGAATAAAAACTTTAACTTTCTTTGATCTGAAGTTAACACTTGCTTGGGCTTAAAGTCTGACCCTGTTTTATGTGGAAATTTTAACTTGTTCTGAGTTAGAATTTTAAGCGCTTTTAGTTAAAATGTTTTATGTGGAAATTTTAACTTGTTCTGAGTTAGAATTTTAAGCGCTTTTAGTTAAAATTTTTATCCGAAATAAGTTAAAATTTCAACTTAAAACAGGATTAAACTTTAACACGAATCAGTTGAAATTTCAACGGTTTTGAATTGAAATTTCAACTTGTTTCGAATTAAAACTTTAAGCTAAAAATATATTGTGTTTCAAGTTCAATTTTAAATAGTTTTTGAGTTGAAATGGTAATCTGTTTCTAATTGTTTAATTTAATTTAAGCTGAAATGTCAATAACCAACTCTCTTTAGTTGCAATTTTTCTCTGTTTCAAATAAAAATTCAAACCAAACGATTTGAAATTTAGACTTCTTCCGAACTGAAACTTCGACTTGTTTTGAATTGCAGTTTTTACTTGCTTCAGGTTATAGTCTTATCTTACTTTATGATGAAATTTTGACTTGTTTCAAGTTGAAATTTTAACCGTTTTGAGTTGAAATTTTAACTGCTTTTAGTTGACATTTTAACTTGGAATAAGTCAAAATTTTAACATAAAACAAGATAAGACTTTAACTAGAATCAGTTAAAATTTCAAGGGTTTCGAGTTGAAATTTCAACTGCTTTAAGTTAACATTTCAACCTGTTTCTAATTGAAACTTTAAATTAAAAATATATTGTGTTTCAAGTTGAAATTTGAATGGTTTTTGAGTTGAAATGGTAACTTGTTTCTAATTATTTAAATTACTTCGAATTCAAATGTCAATAACCAACTCTCTTTAGTTGCAATTTTCCCCTGTTTCAAATAAAAATTCAAACTTGTTTCGACTTGAAATTTAAACTTCTTCCGAATTGAAAATGCAACTTGTTTTGAATTGAAGTTTCTACTTGCTTTGGGTTACAGTCCTATTTTTTTATGTTGAAACTTTGACTTGTTCTGAGTTGAAATTTCAACTCTTTTGAGTTGAAATTTCAACTGTTTTGAGTTAAAATTTTAACTGTTTTGAGTTAAAATTTCAACTTGTCTCGAATTGAAACTTTAAGCTGAAAATATAATTTGTTTCGAGTTGAAATTTGAATGGATTTTAAGTTGAAATGGTAATTTGTTTCTAATTAAAACTTTAACTAACTTCGAGTTGAAATGTTAATAACCAACTCTCTTTACCATTTTCCCCTGTATATACAAATTCAAACTTGTTGAGACTTGAAATTTAAACTTCTTCCGAATTGAAACTGCAACTTGTTTTGAATTGAAGTTTCTACTTGCTTAGGGTTACAGTCTTATTTTGTTTTATGTTGAAACTTTGACTTGTTCCTAGTTGAAATTTCAACGGTTTTGAGTTGAAATTTCAACTGTTTTTAGTTAAAATTTCAACTGTTTTGAGTTAAAATTTCAACTTGTCTCGAATTGAAACTTTAAGCTGAAAATGTAATTTGTTTCGAGTTGAAATTTGAATGGATTTTAAGTTGAAATGGTAATGGTATCTAATTGAAACTTTAACTTACTTGGAGTTGAAATGTTAATAACCAACTCTCTTTGCAAGTTTCTCTTTTTTTAAATAAAAATTCAAACTTATTTCAACTTGAAATTTGAACTTCTTTCGAATTGAAACTTCAACTTGTTTTGAATTGAAGTTTCTACTTGCTTCGGGTTACAGTCTTATTTTGTTTTATGTTGAAACTTTGACTTGTTCCGAGTTGAAATTTCAACGGTTTTGAGTTGAAATTTTAACTGTTTTTAGTTAAAATTTTAACTTGTTTGGAATTGAAACTTTAAGCTGAAAATGTAATTTGTTTCGAGTTGAAATTTGAATGGATTTTAAGTTGAAATGGTAACTTCTTTTTAATTGTTTAACTTACTTCGAGTTGAAGTGTCAATAACCAACTCTCTTTTCCACTTTCCCCTGTTTCAAATAAAAATTAAAACTTGTTTCGATTTGAAATTTGAACTTCTTCCGAATTAAAACTTCAACTTGTTTTGAATTGCAGTTTTTACTTGCTTTGGGCTACAGTCTTATCTTGTTTTATGTTGAAATTTTGACTTGTTTCGAGTTGAAATTTTAACTGTTTTGAATTAAAATTTTAACTAGTTTTGAGTTGAAATTTTAACTTGTTTCGAGTTGAAACTTTAGATTGAAAATGTGATGTTTCGAGTTGAAATTTGAATGGGTTATGACTTGAAATAGTAGCTTGTTCCAAGTTGGAAGTTCAACTTGTTTGAAGATGTTTAAAAGTAGTTTCAAGTTTGATTGGCGGCCAAACATGAAATTTGCTTCACTCGAATGTTTAGGGAATATTAACTGGAGAATTGTCACGTTAAGAAAAATCGTAGTATGTATAAAAAAAACTTGAAATTACAAGATAAAATCTTCATCGAAATTTCAATTTTAAAATAGACATGCAAAATAAAATGATGGATTTTAGAGTGGAAGTTTTGTTCCCACTTCCGAAGTTATTGAAAGTACACATCCAATGATAAAGAAAGCTTCAATATAAGATCAATATTTTACAGCGTGTTTACATTTTCTCGTAGTATAGAATGAATATTATTTAAAAGAACAAGACGTAAGAAATAACGAATGATAAATAAAAAGGCGAGTGATTTCCAAACTAATTGATTGCATAAGTAACAGGCCGATCAAAACATTCATCCCATTGGCATTAAACGCCCTGTCAGCCTTGTTAAACAAACATTCCGTAAAATTCCCGCGTTAGTATCAGTTGAAATGTTTCCCATTACAATTCATCATCCCAGCTTGAAGCATGCATTAATATTGAGCCGCAAGAGTAAGAAATTATACATGTAGGTAGTACAAACTGAATGATATCTGACAAATATTTAGGTCATTTGGCGTCTGCATTTATTACATTACCTTGTACATGCATTTAAGTTGCTATGACAGCTTAAGAAGCTTTTACATCCATCAGAAACGAAGCTGAAGGGTATTGCCCAACTAATTGGGCGAGATGAGTGACATGCTTCCAAATTCAATTGACGTATATGTAGCTACTTGGGGATTTTTACTGGTAAAATAATTAAATGACAATTAGGAATCCAATTTCAATTTGAAACGAGTTGAAATTCAACTTAGAACAAGTCCAAATTTCAACGCAAAATAATTGAAAATTGCAACTCGAGGTTATTTGGCAAAAAACTTGAAATTTTAACAGTTTATATTTGAACTTTCAACTACAAACGATTCACAACTTAACGTTAGTTGACACTTTAGCTAGAAATGCAGTTGAAATTCAACTTGAAACTAGTTGAAATTTAACTTGAAATGAATTGAAATTCAACTTAAAATGAGCTGAAATTTAACTTAAAATAACCTGAACGTTCAACGCGAAACAATGAACATTTCAGCTTGAAGTTAGTTTGTAGAAACGTTGAAACTTTACCAGACGATACTTGAACTTCCAACTACAAGCGATTTGAAATTTCAATTTAAAATAAGTCAAAATTTCAATTTAAAATAAGTCAAAATTTCAATTTAAAATAAGCTGAAATTACAACCGACGCCGGTTGACATTTTAACTAGAAATGTAGTGTAAAATCAACTTAAAATGACTTGAAATTTAACTTGAAACAAAATGAAATTTCATCGTAAAATAAATGAAAATTTTAACTCTTAAGTTACTTGGTAGAAAAATTGAAATTTTAACAGAAGATACTCAAACTTTCAACTATAAACGAGTTGAAATTCCAATTTCAAACAAGTTGAAATTGTAACTTGACGTCAGTTAAAATTTTTACCAGAAATGCAATTTAAATTCAATACAAAACCAGTTGAAATTCAACTTAAAACTACAAACGATTTTTTCAGTTCAAAATAAGTTGAAACGCGAGTTGGAATTTCAGCTACAAATGTAATCTGAATTCAACTTGAACGAGTTAAATTTTAACTTAAAACTTGAACTTTCAGCTACGAAAAATTTGAAATTTTAGTTCAAAATAAGTTGAAATTCCAGCTCGACATCAGTTTACATTTTGACTGGAAACTCATTGAAACTGAGTTGAAATTCAATTTGAGAAAAGTTGAAATTTCAACGACAAATAAATGAAAATTTTAACTCAAAATTAGTTTGTAGAAAAGTTGAAAGTTGAACAGGAGACATCTTAAACTTTCACCTACAAACCAGTTGAAACTTAAATTCAAAATATGTTGAAATTACAACTCGACGCCATTTGAAATTTCAACTAAAAATGCAGCTCGAAACGAATTGAAATTCAACGAATGTAAAACGAGTTGGAATTCAACTTAAAACAAGTTTAAATTTAAACAGAAAATAAAGAAAATTTCAACTCAAAATTAGTTGGCAAAAAAATTGAAATTTTAACAGTTTATACTTAAACTTTCAACTACAAACGATTTACAACTTAACGTTAGTTGACATTTTAGCTAGAAATGTAGTTGAAATTTAACTTGAAACTAGTTGAAATTTAACTTGAAATGAATTGAAATTCAACTTAAAATGAGCTGAAATTTAACTTAAAATAACCTGAACGTTCAACGCGAAACAATGAACATTTCAGCTTGAAGTTAGTTTGTAGAAACGTTGAAACTTTATCAGACGATACTTGAACTTCCAACTACAAGCGATTTGAGATTTCAATTTAAAATAAGTCAAAATTTCAATTTAAAATAAGCTGAAATTTCAATTTAAAATAAGTTGAAATTACAACCGACGCCAGTTGATATTTCAACTAGAAATGTAGTGTAAAATCAACTTAAAGTGACTTGAAATTTAACTTGAAACGAAATCAAATTTCATCGTAAAATAAATGAAAATTTTAACTCTTAAGTTACTTGGTAGAAAAATTGAAATTTTAACAGAAGATACTCAAACTTTCAACTACAAACGAGTTGAAATTTCAATTTCAAACAAGTTGAAATTGTTACTTGACGTCAGTTAAAATTTTCACCAGAAATGCAATTTAAATTCAATACAAAACCAGTTGAAATTTAACTTAAAACTACAAACGATTTTTTCAGTTCAAAATAAGTTGAAACGCGAGTTGAAATTTCACCTACAAATGTAATCTGAATTCAACTTGAACGAGTTAAATTTTAATTTAAAACTTGAACTTTCAGCTACAAAAAATTTGAAATTTTAGTTCAAAATAAGTTGAAATTACAGCTCGACATCAGTTTACATTTTGACTGGAAACTCATTGAAACTGAGTTGAAATTCAACTTGAGAAAAGTTGAAATTTCAACGACAAATAAATGAAAATTTCATTTCAAAATTAGTTGGTAGAAAAGTTGAAAGTTGAACAGGAAATCTCTTAAACTTTCACCTACAAACCAGTTGAAATATCAATTTAAAATATGTTGGAATTACAACTCGATGCCATTTGAAATTTCAACTAAAAATGCAGCTCGAAACGAATTGAAATTTAACGAATTTAAAACGAGTTGAAACACAAAATAAATGAAAATTTCAACTCGAAGTTAGTTGACAAAAAAGTTGAAATTTTAACAAGATATACTTGAACTTCCAACTACAAATGATTTACAACTTAACGTCAGTTGACATTTTAGCTAGAAATGCAGTTTAAATTTAACTTGAAACAAGTTGAAATTTAACTTGAAACTAGTTGAAATTCAACTTAAAACAAGTTGAAATTTAACTTAAAACAACTTGAACTTTCAACGCTAAACAATGAACATTTCAGCTTGAAATTAGTTTGTAGAAAAGTTGAAATTTTACCAGAAGATACTTCGATACAAGTGATTTAAAATTTCAATTTAAAATAAGCTGAAATTTCAATTTAAAATAAGTTGAAATTACAACCGACGCCAGTTGATATTTCAACTAGAAATGTAGTGTAAAATCAACTTAAAGTGACTTGAAATTTAACTTGAAACGAAATAAAATTTCATCGTAAAATAAATGAAAATTTTAACTCTTAAGTTACTTGGTAGAAAAACTGAAATTTTACTAAACATCTACTGGTTACTGGTTACTGGTTACTTGGATATTTCTAGCATCAAAAGGAACCACACTTTGGGACTGCTAACATCAACAGGAAAACCCACACTTGGGAATTCCAGTATTTACTGGTTGATCAATACTTAGATATTTCTGGCATCGAGAGGAACCACGCTTTGGGATCTCTCCCATCAACATGAAGATCCACACTTGGGAATCCCAGTATTTACTGGAAGATCAATACTTAGATATTTCTGGCATTGAGTGGAACCACACTTTGGGACTTCTAACAGGAAAACCCACACTTGGGAATTCCAGTATTTACTGGTTGATCAATACTTGGATATTTCTAGCATTAAGAGGAACCACACTTTGGGACTTCTAACATCAACAGGAAGTGCACATTTGAGAATTCCGGTACCTGCTGGTTGATCAATACTTAGATACTTCTAGCATCGAGAGGAACCACACTTTGGGACTTCTTACGTCAACAAGGAGATCCACACTTGGAAATTCCAGTATCTACTGGTTGATTATTACTTAGATCGTTTTAGTATTAAGAAGAACCACACTTTGGGACTTCTAACATCAACGGGAAGTCCACACTTAAGAATTCCGGTAACTGCCGGTTGATCAATACTTGGATATTTCTAGCATTGAGAGGAACCACACTTTAGGACGTCTAACATCAACAGGAAGATTCACATTTGGTAATTCCAGTATCTATTAGTTGATCAATACTTAAATATTTCTATCATCGAGAGGAGCCACACTTTGGGACTTCTAACCTCATCAGGAAGTCCACACTTGAGAATTCCGGTATCTGCTGGTTGATCAATACTTAGATATTTCTAGCATCAAGAAGAACTATACTTTAGGAGTTCTAACATCAACAGGAAGATCCACACTTGGGAATTCCAGTATCTACTGGCTGATTAATTCTTAGATCGTTTTATTATCAAGAAGAACCACACTTTGGGACTTGTAGCCTCTACAGGAAGATCCACGCTTCTATCTAGTATCTACTGGTTAATCAACACTTAGATACGTTTGCCATCAAAAGAAGATTCACACTTGAACACTTCTGGCTTCAAGAGCATATAAACTTGAGAACCTCCTAACATCAACACTATGATCCACACTTAGGAGTTCCAGCATCAATTTGTTGATCAACACTTGGATGCGTCTACCATAACAGGATGATTCATACTTGGATGCTTCTGGCATCAAGAGAATCCAGTCTTGAAGACTTCTAACATTATCAGAAGGATTCAGAAGGATTGATCAACACTTAGATACTTTTGTACCACACTTTGGGACTTCTAACCTCTACAGGAAGATCCACACTTGTGTATTCTAGTATCTACTGGTTAATCAACACTTAGATACTTTTGCCATCAAAAGAAAATTCACACTTGAACACTTCTGGCTTCAAGAGCATCCAGACTTGAGAACCTCCTAACATCAACACGATGATCCACACTTAGGAATTCTAGCATCAATTTGTTGATCAACACTTAGATGCTTCTACCATAACAGGATGATTCATACTTCGATGCGTCTGGCATCAAGAGAATCCAGACTTGAGGACTTCTAGCATCATCAGAAGGATTCACATTTTATGTTCTTACATTAACGGGGAGATCCACACTTAGGAACTTCTAGTAGCAAAAAAAAGATCCACACTAGGATACTTCTAATCTGGGATACTCAATTTACAATAGATGCATCCAAGGAACAATTTCTTAGTGAAATTGGTTGGCCAATAAATGAGCAACAAAAAAAGATGGACCCAGAATAGAGCCTTGTATAATCAGAAGCAAACCCCTAAAATTTTCAAAAAGCAGTTTCTCAGGCTACCTAACTCTAGATAGATAGATAGATAGATGGATAGACAGATAGATAGATAGATAATGAAAACTTCATCAATGGTCCTAAAAACAAATCTGCATTTATACAGGAGGTGTCGTAAATTTAGGAATTGACACCATGACTGAAGCGGACAGCCCGCAATTATGGCGATTCCGTTGATATAACCAAAGGCAATAACGGATGATTCACCATTAAAAGAATTATATAATAGTAATATATCAAGAAGATTGATCAGAATCTATGAAGTTAATTATATCTGAAGGAAATCTAAGTGATCATTAGTGCGTTTTAATTCAGTAGATCGCCATCGAGATCCGCGCGCGCAAAGAACAATGTGCAAATCTATTTTTTTTTGCTTCGCAATCCCATCCGGTTACGGAATATTCCATCAACATTGCTCGCATCCATCCAATGAATCTAATCTGAAAACGTTAATTTACCTAAGACTAGCGGACTATCGGATAAAATCAGACGAGACATTTCGAATATTACTTGAAATCGGATTCCATGCTAAAACATCGCATTCGCAAAGAGAGAGTTTAGTTTAATCAGCATGTAGGATATGACCTTAAGGCCATCTGATATTTTTACGTTTCTTCGGAATAAGTCATACACGAAAACAATTATGCCTTTTGTGGTAATTACGTTAGCGTTATGGGAATGCCAAATATGGTTTAAGCAATCTGGGAAGATCTTGGAAAAATCGCTTATTAAATTCAGTTCCTTCTGGGTTTGCTTCACAATTAGATGTGCTTTAATTGCGCCAAAGATCGTTACGTAATAGCTTTGGCAGGTCAAAAACCAGAGAGAGAAGGTTAAAAGCTGGAGAGAAATCTCTTCGTGTGTAACGAAAAATTCCTTGGTAACGCAATCGATTACTATCTAGTAGTACTTTGAAGTTAATGCTTCTGAATGGAGGATTCAGCAGAAGAATAATTTTTGATGAAGTAAACAATCTAATTAAGTAAACATTAAATATTTTGCATAGCTGGAGAGCGCTGCACAACAGCATTTCCTAGTTGCTAGAGTTCTTCTGCTGCACTGCTTTAAAGAGTTCGTGTGTTGCAGAACGATGTTTTGCTCAAATTCGTTGATACGTTCAGCACACTAACAGAGGGACACACTCTTATTTATATATTAGTTAGAATGCAACGAGGGTTACTCACGTGACGAAAATTATAAAAAGGGTGCATAGATGTTGAAAGTTTGGGAAACACTAGTCCAAGGAAATGTTTTGGAACTTTTTAGCTATCAGTTTAAAAAAATGCAACTATTGAAATATTGATAATTAGTTAATTTCTGTTGAACACTAGAAAATTATTGAAGAATATTTTTTTAATTAAGTCCAAGTCATTAGAATTATAAGAAGAATTAGATTAGAGCGTCTTTCCCAAATCTAGGACATTGTAATTCGAGGAAAGAGATGATCGCGCTCGTAGTCAATTACACGCGTTGTCAACTCGTTTGTGTTAATTTAATTATTATTGTTTCTACGTCAGCGACAAATGTTTGCGACACACTTCAATATCGAAATACTAATTGAATAATTTCGTAAACTAAACTCAATAAAACGCATATGCTGCACTTTGCGCGATGCATATTGTTATTGACAGCCACGAAAATAACGCAAATTGAAATTAATATTCTCTTTATTGACCGCGACTACAACTGACGAGAAAAGCGACTTACGTGGGACGAGCTCAACGAGGAAATTCCTCACTTAAAGTCCAAGATTTTCTCAATGAAAGAACAGTTTACGTAACTTGTAGTCTAACTCGATAACGCAAATTGAAAGTAAAATTCTCTGACAGCTTGACGCACCTAACGAGAAAATTTGTCACTTAAACTCCAATATTTTTCCAACGAAAGAACAGGTTGCAACGTAGGTTGTAGGATGTTTTCCATTAGCTTGTAACTGAGTAGACGTTACCTAGGGTGCTCTTCAATGGATTATTAGAAAAATTATTGCGATAAAAATTAAGCTAATGTGGCAATTGTTCATTCGAATTTCCAATTTTTTTGAAGAAGACACTGAGGTTAGAACCCTTTTTCGATTGGGGTGATAAAGTGCCCGCATTGAAACCAAATGAAACAATTTTTCTTCTACGATGTACGAACTTCTAGCGAGCATAATTTTAATAAAGTGTTATTGCCGGCAACGAAGTGTGCCGAATCGGGATTAAAACTGTTTAGGGCCCCATCACGTGCCGGCGGTGTCAAACCACTTACAACCCCTCGGGCCTAAAGATGGGTTTTAAATCGAATCAGCGAAATTGTCTTCGCCACAATGGGACGTCGATGAAATTCACTCGTGTGGCACAATGGCATCGTTATTACCACCTTTTCGGTCTTATAAAAACGATATTTTTTAGTACGACACCTATTACAAAAGGATGAGAAATATGCTGACTAATTATTCATAGTCGGTCTTGTGACAACATCATACAATGGGTTGTATATAAAGATGAGATTGCTGTGGTTAGTTTCTCATAGGGGCAACAATAAAAACTATTTAAGCATAAATTTAAATGTTCCTGAATAAAAAACAATATGAACGAGGAAAAGCTGAGGCAGGTCTTAATAGGAAATGCCAAGTTAACCACCATTTACATTAGAATACGTCAAAATATAACGTGTAATTTATTACAGGCGCGGTGCAGCCCCTTGTAAAGATATTCAGGTAGAACCATCGTTAGACACCATTAGAAATCACTACGCACGCTGAGAGTTACATCAGGAATATTTAAGGCCGGAATCTTCCTCATTTTTTGGGCGCTGCGCCTTCAAAGCGAACTTTACTGAAGTACAGTTTGTCCAACTTGTGCATTTTTTTATTCGTCACCGACGAACTTTAATGACCACTGCAAGGTACTCAAAGTTACAAGTTTCAACAATAATAGAACACTTTTGTCTCTCTTTTATGCATCAACAGTCAGCTTAAATGACTTGTAGCATCTTCAAAATTGCTTACAGATTCACCCTTCTTCGGTGGATCCTCAGTTATTACAAAGCCATTCATTGTCCTGACGCCTAGACAACTTTTAAGATACTTTTGGGTCTCTTTTATTCCTCCATGACGAGCTTGAATAACTTGTAGCAATTTCTACATTGCAGAATTATAGATTCACTCAAAATACTTTAAGGGTAAAGAGAAAGTTTTTTATAGAAGCTGACTCTTCAGCAATTACATCGGTAGTTGCCCAAGAAGGCAAGAACACTTAAGAATACTTTTGTCTTACTTTTATTAATCTACAATAACCTTAAATGACTTGTAGCACCTTCAAACTTACTTACAGATTCACGCTTCTTCGGTAGATCTTCAGTTATTTACAAAATCATTCATTGCCCTGAAAGCCCAGAAGACTTTAAAACACTTTTGGGCTTCTTTTAGTCCTCTGTGACGAGCTTGAATAACTTGTAGCACCTTAAGTGAGTTGTAGCATTTTCAAAATTGCTTACAGATTCACGCTTTTTCGGTAGATCCTCAGTTATCACAAAAGCATTTATTGCCCTAAAAGCCCAGATTATTTTAAGACACTTTTGGGTTTCTTTTATTCCTCTCTGATAAGCTTGAATAACTTGTAGCACTTTCCACGTTGCAGACCTACAGATTCACTCAAAATACTTTAACGGTAAAGAGAAAGCGTTTCATGGACACTGTTTTTTCAGTAATTGCATCATTCGTTACCTAGAAAGCAAGAAAACTTAAGGACACCTTTGTCTTTCTTTTATTTATCTACAATCAGCTTAAGTGACTTGTAGCATCTTCAAAATTGCTACAGATTCGCGCTTCTTCAGTAGATTCACAGTTATTACAAAGTCATTCATTACTCTGGAAGCCCAAAACATTTTAGGACACTTTTGTGTTTCTGTTATTCCTCCGTGACGAGCTTGAATGACATGTAGCACTTTTTACAGTGCAGACTTATAGATATATGCAAAATACTTTAAGGGTAAAGAGAAAGCTTTTTATAGAAGCTGATTCTTCAGTAATTACATCGTTCGTTGCCCTAGAAGGCAAGAAAACTTAAGAACACTTTTGTCTCTCTTTTATTTATCTACAATCAGCTTAAGTGACTTGTAGCATCTTCAAAATTACTAACAGATTCACGCTTCTTCGGTAGATCTTCAGTTATTACAAAATCATTCATTGCCCTGAAAGCCCTAAGACACTTTTATGTCTCTTTTATTCCTCCGTGACGAGCTTGAATAACATGTAGCACTTTCTACATTACAGACTCTCTAAATTCACTCAAAATACTTTAAGGGTAAAGAGAAAGCTCTTTATAAAAGCTGATTCTTTAGTAATTAAATCGTTCGTTGCCCTGAAGGGCTGAAAAACTTCAAAAAACCTTTGACTTTCTTGTATTTATTTAACCTTAAGTGACTTGTAGCACATTTTAATTTACTTATACATTTACGCTTCTTCAGTAGATTTTCAGTTATTACAAAATCATTCGTTTCCCTGAACGCCCACAAGCTTTTAAGACACTTTTGGGCTTTTTTTATTTCTCCGTGACGAGCTTGAATAACTTGTAGCACTTGTAGCAGACTTATAGATTTACTCAAAATACTTTAAGGGTACAGAGAAAGTTTTTTATAGAAGCTGACTCTTCAGTAATTAATTCGGTGGTTGTCTCAGAAGGCAGGAAAACTTAAGAATACGTTTGTCTCTCTTTTATTCATCTACAATCAGCTTAAGAGACTTGTAGCATTTTCAAAATTTCTTACAGTTTAACGCTTTTTCGGTAGATCCTCAGTTATCACAAAAGCATTCATTGCCCTAGAAGTCCAGAACATGTTAAGGCACTTTTGGGTTTCTTTTATTCCTCCCTGATGAGCTTGAATAACTTGTAGCACTTACCACATTGCAGACCTATAGATTTACTCAAAATACTTGAACGGTAAAGAAAAAGCGTTTCATGGACACTGATTTCTCAGTAATTGCATCATTCGTTACCCTAGAAAGTAAGAAAACTTAAGAACACTTTTCTCTCTCTTTTATTCATCTACAATCAGCCTAAGTGACTTGTAGCACCTTCAAAATTGCTACAGATTCACGATTCTTTGGTAGATCCTCAGTTATTACAAAAGGGTTGCCAAGCCAAGAAAACTTAAAGGCACTTTTGGGTTTCTTTTATTCTTCCACGACAAGCTTGAATGACTTGTAGCACTTTTTAGACTACAGACTTATAGGTACACTCAAAATACTTTAAGGGTAAAGAGAAAACTTTTTACAGAAGCTGATTCTTCAGTATTTACATCGTTCGTTGCCCTAGAAGGCAAGAAAACTTAAGAAGACTTTTGTCTCTCTTTTATTCATCAACAATTAGCTTGCAGTGACTTGTAGCACCTTCAAAATTGCTACAGATTCATGCTTCCGCAGTGAATCCTTAGTTATTACAAAATCATTCATTGCCCTGAAAGCCTAGATAGCTTTAAGACCATTAAAGGTCTCTTTTATTCGTCCGTGACGAGCTTGAATAACTTGTAGCACTCTCTACATTACAGACTTAATTACTCATTCAAAATGCTTTTAAGAGTAAAGAGCAAGCATTTTATAGACACTAACTTTTCAGTAATTGCATCATTCGTTGCCCTAGAAAGCAAGAAAACTTAAACACACTTTTGTCTCTCTTTTATTCATCCACAATTAGAGACTTTTGTCTCTTTTATTCATCTACAATCATCGCAAGTGACTTGTAGCACCTTAAAAATTACTTACAGATTCACGCTTCTTCTGTAGATCCTCAGTTATTACAAGAGCATTCGTTGACCTGAAAGCCCAGAAAACTTTACAGACACTTCTGGGTTTCTTTTATTCTTCCACGACGAGCTTGAATGACTTGTATCACTTTCTACACTACAGACTTATAGATTCACTCAAAATACTTTAGGGGTAAGAAGAAAGCGTTATATAGTTAATTCTTCAGTAATTACTTTATTTGTTGCCCTAAAGGGCTAGAAAACTTCAAAAAACTTTTGTCTTTCTTGTATTCATTTGCAATCAGCTTAAGTGACTTGTAGCACCTTCAAATTTACTTGTAGATTCACGCTTCTTCAGTAGATTTTCAGTTATTACAAAATCTTTCGTTGCCCTGAAAGCCTAGGAGAATTCAGTACACTTTTGGGCTACTTTTATTTCTCCGTGACGAGCTTGAATGACATGTAGCACTTTCTACAGTACAGACTTATAGATCCACACAAAATAATTTAAGGGTAAAGGGAAAGCTTTTTATAGAAGCTATTTTATCAGTAATTACATCGTACGTTGGCCTAGAAGGCAAGAAAACATTTGTTTTTTTTTTTATTCATCTACAGTCAGCTTCGATGACTTGTAGGACCTTCAAAATTACTTACACATTCACGCTTCTTTAGTAGATCCTCAGTTATTACAAAATCATTCGTTGCCCTGAAAGCCCAGAAAAATCTAAAACACTTTTAGGTCTCTTTTATTCCTCCGTGACGAGCTTGAATGACTTGTAGCACTTTCTACATTACAGACTTATATCAAAATACTTTAAGGTTAAAGAGAAAGCGTTGTATAGAAGCTAATTCTTCAGTAATTACTTCATTCGTTGCCCTAAAGGGCTAGAAAACTTGAAAAAACTTTTATCTTTCTTGTATTCATTTACAATCAGCTTAAGTGACTTGTAGCACCTTCAAAATTGCTTACAGATTTACGCTTCTTAAGTAGTTTCTTAGTTATTACAAAATCATTCGTTGCCGTGAAAGCTCAGAAGGCTTTAAGAAACTTTTGGGCTTCTTTTGTTCCTCCATGACGAACTTGAATAACTTGTAGCACTTCCTACATTAGAGACATAAAGACATATAATACTTTAAGCACAAAGAAAAACCTTTTTATAGAAACTGATTCTTTCGTTCGTTGGCCTAGAAGGCAAGAAAACATTTTTGTCTTCCTTTTATTCATCTACAATCAGCTTAAGTGACTTGTAGCATTTTGAAAATTTCTTACAGATTCACGCTTCTTCAATAGATCCTCAGTTATTACAAAATCATTCATTGAATTAAAAGTCTAGACCACGTTTAGATCTCTTTTATTCCTCCGTGACGAGCTTGAATAACTTGTAGCGCTTTCTACATTACAGACTTATAGATTCACTCAAAATACTTTAAAGGTAAAGAGAAAGCATTTTATAGACGCTGATTTTTCAGTAAATGGATCATTCGTTGCCCTAGAAGACAAGAATACTCAAGAACACTTTTGTCTCTCTTTTATTCCTCCGTGACGAGCTTGAATAACTTGTAGCGCTTTCTACATTACAGACTTATAGATTCACTCAAAATACTTTAAAGGTAAAGAGAAAGCATTTTATAGACGCTGATTTTTCAGTAGATGGATCATTCGTTGCCCTAGAAGGCAAGAATACTTAAGAACACTTTTGTTTCTCTTTTATTCATCGACCTCCAGCTCAAGCGACTTGTAGCACCTTCAAAATTACTTACAGATTCGCACTTCTTCGGTATATCTTCAGGTATTACAAAAGCATTCGCTGCTCTGAAAGCACAGAAAACTTTAAGACACTTTTGCGCTTATTTTATTCCTCCGTGATGAGCTTGAATAACTTGTAGCACTTTCTACGTTACAGACTTATAGATTCACTCAAAATACTTTAAGGGTAAAGAGAAAGCGTTTTATAGACACTGATTTTTCAGTAATTACATCGTTCGTTGGTCTAGAAGGCAAGAAAACTTAAGAACACTTTTGTCTTCCTTTTATTCATCTACAATTAGCTTATAGTGACTTGTAGCACCTTTAAAATTGCTACAGATTCACGCTTCCTCAGTAGATTCTCGGGTATTACAAAGTCATTTATTACTCTGGAAGCCCAGAACATTTTAGGACACTTTTAGGTTTCTTTTATTCGTCCGTGACGAGCTTGAATGACATGTAGCACTTTCTACAGTACAGACTTATAGATCTATGCAAAATAGTTACTTATAGATTCACTCAAAATACTTTAAGGGTAAAGAAAAAGCGTTTTATAGAAGCTGATTCTTCAGTAATTACATAATTCGTTGCCCCGAAGGGATAGAAAACATAAAAAACTTTTGTCTCTCTTTTATTCATTTACAATCAGCTTAAGTGACTTGTAGCACCTTCAAAATTACTTACGAATTTACCCTTCTTGAGTAGATCCCTTGTTATTACAAAATCATTCATTGTCCTGAAAGCCTAGACAATTTTTAAGGCACTTTTAGGTCTCTTTTATTCATCCGTGACGAGCTTGAATAACTTGTAGCACTTTATACGCTATGGGCAGAATTATAGATTCACTCAAAATACTTAAAAGTAAAAAGTAAAAAGAAAGTTTTTTATAGAAGCTGACTCTTCAGTAATTACATCGGTAGTTGCCCTAGAAGGCCAGAAAACTTAAGAATACTTTTGTCTCTCTTATTCATCTACAATCAGCTTAAGTGACTTGTAGCATTTTCAAAATTGCTTACAGATTCATGATTCTTTGGTAAACCCTCCATTATTACAAGAGTGTTGGTTGTCCTGAAAGCCCAGAAAACTTTAAGACACTTTTAAGTTTCTTTTATTCCTCTGTGACGAGACTGAATAACTTGTAGCACTTTCTACATTACAGATTTATAGTTTCACTTAAAATACTTTAAGGGTAAAGGAAAAACTTTTTATAGAAGCTCATTCTTCAGGAATTACATCGTTCGTTGGTCTAGAAGGCAAGAAAACTTAAGAACACTTTTGTCTTCCTTTTATTCATCTACAGTTAGCTTGTAGTGACTTGTAGCACCTTCAAAATTAGTTACAGATTCATGCTTCTTCGGTAGATCCTCCATTATTACAAAAGCATTGGTTGCCCTGAAAGCCCAGAAAACTTTAAGACACTTTAAAGTTTTTTTTATTCCTCTGTGACAAGATTGAATAACTTGTAGCACTTTCTACATTACAGACTTATAGATTCAATCAAAATGCTTTTAAGAGTAAAGAGAAAGCGTTTTATAGCCACTAATTTTTCAGTAATTGCATCATTCGTTGTCCTAGAAATCAAGAAAAACACTTTCGTCTCTTTTATTCATCTACAATCAGACACTTTTGTCTCTTTTATTCATCTACAATCAGTGTAAGTGACTTGTAGCACTTTCAAAATTACTTACAGTTTCACGCTTCTTAGGTAGATCCTCAGTTATTACAAGAGCATTCGTTGACCTGAAAGTCCAGAAAACTTTAAAACACTTCTGGGTTTCTTTTATTCTTCCACGACGAGCTTGAATGACTTGTAGCACTTTCTACACTACAGACTTATAGATTCACTCAAAATACTTTAAGGGTAAACAGAAAGCGTTTTATAGAAGTTGATTCTTTAATAATTACATCGTTCGTTGCCCTAGAAGGCAAGAAAACTTAAGAAAACGTTTGTCTCTCTTTTATTCATCTACAATCAGCTTCAGTGACTTGTAGCACCTTCAAATTTACTTGTAGATTCACGCTTCTTCAGTAGATTTTCAGTTATTACAAAATCATTCGTTGCCCTGAAAGCCCAGAAGACTTAAAGAAACTTTTGGGCTTCTTTTGTTTCTCCGTGACGATCTTGAATGACTTGTAGCACTTTCTACGTTACAGACTTATAGATTTATTTAAAATACCCTAAGGGTAAAGAGAAAGCTTTTTATAGAAGCTGATTCTGCTATAGTTATAACATTCATTGTCCTGAAAGGCAAGAACACTTAAGAACACTTTTGTCTTTCTTTTATTCAGCTACAGTCAGCTTGTAGTGACTTGTAGCGCCATCAAATTTACTTGTAGATTCACGCTTCTTCAGTAGATTTTCAGTTATTACAAAATCATTCGTTGTTCTGAAAGCCCAGGAGACTTTAAGATACTTTTGGACTTCTGCTGTTCCTCCGTGGCGAATTTAAATAACTTGTAGCACTTTCTACATTACAGATATATAGATCCATGCAAAATACTTTTATAGAAGCTCATTCTTCAGTAATTACATCGTTCGTTGGCCTAGAAGCCAAGAAAACTTTATAACACTTTTGCCTCCCTTTTATTTATCTACAATCAGCTTGTAGTGACTTGTAGCACCTTTAAATTTATTTATAGATTCACGTTTCTTTGGTAGATCTTTAGTTATTACAAAAACATTCGTCGCCCTGAAAGCCCAGAAGACTTAAAACAACTTTTGGGCTTCTTTTATTTCTCCGTGACGATCTTGAATGACTTGTAGCACTTTCTACATTACAGACTTATAGAGTTATTTAAAATACTTTAAGTATAAAGAAAAATTTTGTTATAGAAGCTGATTCTTCAGTAATCACATCGTTTGTTGTCCTAGAAAGCAAAAAAACTTAAGAACATATTTGTCTCCCCTTTATTCCTCTACAGTCAGCTTGTAGTGACTTGTAGTACCTTCAAAATTACTTACATGTTCACGCATCTTCGGTAGATCCTCAATTATTACAAAAGCGTTAATTGCCCTGAAAGCCCAGAAAACTTTAAGACAATTTTGGATTTGTTTTATTCCTCCGTGACGCGTTTGATTAACTTGTAGCACTTTCTACATCACAGACTTTTAGATTTACTCAAAATGCTTTAGGGATAAAGAGAAAGCTTTTTATAGAAGCTGATTCTTCAGTAATTACAACATTCGTTGTCCTGAAAGACAAGAACACTTTTGTCTTCCTTTTTTTTCGACTACAATCAGCTTAAGTGATTTGTAGCACCTTCAAAATTTTTTACAGATTTACGGTAGATCCTCAGTTATTACAAAATCATGCCCTGAAAGCTCAGAAAACTTTTATGTTTATGTTTCTTTTCCTACTTCTGGACAATAGTAGTGATTTGTAGTACTTTCTACATTACAAGCTTACACATTTACATCAACTACATTAAAGAGTAAAGAGGGTTCATGATATAAGAAGAAGAATTATGAAGGGACTCACAGATTGCTCAGTAATCACGAAATCATTTCTTGTCATAAAAGCCCAAAAACTTAACGAAACGTTGCCTTTTTTGTAAACTTTAGTGACTTGTAGCACCTCCAAAATTACATGTCTCTAGACTCATGTGAGATACGAATAAAATGCGGAAATAAGAATATAGAGAAGATAGAGAAATCTAGTTTCTTAGTTATACAAAACCATTACCCTGATAGTCCACAAAACGAACCTTAGTGACTTGTAGCACCTCCAAAATTACATGTCTATAGACTCATGTGAAATACCAATAAAATGTGAAAATAAGGATAGAGAAGATAAAGACCTAATTTCTTAGTTATACAAAACCATTACCCTGAAAGTTCACCCAACGAGCTTTAGTGACTACCCCAGACTACCAAAAGTTACCCACTTTCAAATTCACTTTCGCAAAGTAGAGACAAAAAGTTTTCCATCGAAGAAAGCTCAGATTTTATAATCAATCTGAACTGGATACTGATCTAATAAAACTCGGAACCAGGATAAAACTTTTTTTAAAAAAAGTAGCTTCTTCAGCACGCTAGCACACAACTCATTCCTTAAATTTCAAATTTCTTGCCCCAAATTTCAGTTAAAGGTACAGGTAGAAATCGACTGCCTTTTTCGATGAAGTTACACGACAGGCAGAAGGGCCAATTTCTTAACTGTATTATGGCTTTTCGGGGAATAAATTTGGGTAAACGTCAAAGGTTTCTTGTCATTCGAAGGCGACCACCCGCCAGGAGACCTTATCTCATGATGTTAATCAACCAGAGAGCCGTTCGTTTTACAAAGAGCAGTTCGATAAAACAAATCTCGGAGTGTGGTGCTCCAAAAGGGCAGAAAACGAAATGTGGGCGTTTTAAAAGCTTTTAGTGTCGGTCGTAAGCTCGATGCCCATCAAAGTGTAATTTTTTTTATGTTCGGAACACTATCAAGTTCGGTGTTTAAAATCTAACATTTTCCCTATACCGAATCTCTACTGAAACAGAAAGTGAGTCTGTGATTATATCCAGAGCTGAAGAGTGCCAGTTTCAGTTGAAGGATTCTGCTTTTGCGGAATCCTTCCTTCTGTTTTTACAGAATAACCTCTTCCGTTGAAGCGTCTTTTTAGAAATTGCTTTCTGAAGGAAGCCAGCTTCAACTGAAGGATTCTGTTTGCTTTGTAAAGGATGCCAGCTTCAACTGAAGGATTCTGCAAAAGCAGCAAAGGATGCCAGCTTCAACTGAAGGATTGTGCTTTTACAGTAGCATCCTTCAGCAAGCAACAGGGTCCTTCAGTTGAAGCTGACATTTCAAGACCTTTCAAGACTTCTTCCACTTCAGGAAATGATGCTCCATTTAGAAGACACTTCAAGACTTCTTCCATTTTAGGAAATGATGCTTTATTTAGAAGACCTTTTCGTTGAAATATCTCTTCGAAAATTGCTTCTTTAATATCCTTTCAAGAATTCTTCAGTTGAAACTTTTCTCTAAAGGATGCCAGCTTCAACTGAAGAATTCTGTTTGCTTTCTAAAGGGTGCCAGCTTCAACTGAATGATTTTGTAAAAGCAGCAAAGGATGCCAGCTTTAGCTAAAACATTCTGCTTCTACAGAATCCTACGGTTGAAGCTGGCATCCTTCAGAAAGCAACAGTATCCTTCAGTTGAAGCTGGCATTTCAAGACTTCTTCCACTTCAAGACTTCTTTCCATTTCAAGACTTCTTGCACTTCAGGAAATGATGCTTTATTTAGAAGACACTTCAAGACCACTTCATTGAAATATCTCTTCCAAAATTGTTTCTTTAATATCCCTTCAAGGATTCTTTAGTTGAAACTTTTCTGAAAAAATTGCTTTCTAAAAGATGCCACCTCTAACTGAAGGATTCTGTTTGCTTTCTAAAGGATGTCAGCTTCAACTGGAGGATTCTGTAAAAGCAGCAAAGGATGCCAGCTTCAACTGAAGAATTCTGCTTCTACAGAATCCTTCAGTTGAAGCTGGCGTTTTAAGACTTCTTTTACTTCAGGAAATGATGCTTTATTTAGAAGACACTTCACGACCTCTTCGTTAAAATATCTCTTCCAAAATTGTTTCTTTAATATCCCTTTAAGGATTCTTCAGTTGAAACTTTTCTGTAAAAAATTGCTTTCTAAAGGATGCCATCCTCAACTGAAGGATTCTATTTGCTTTCTAAAGGATGCCAGCTTCAACTGAAGGATTCTGTAAAAGCAGCAAAGGATGCCAGCTTCAACTTAAGGATTCTGCTTTTACAGAATATTTCGGTTGAAACTGGCATCCTTCAGAAAGCAACACTATCCTTCGAAGCTGGCATCCCTTAGAAAGCAATTTTTTACAGAAAAGTTTCAACCGAAGAATTCTTAAAGGGGTATTTTAAAAACAATTTTGCAAGAGATATTTCAACGAAGAAGTCTTGAAGTGTCTTCGAAATGAAGCATCATTTCCTAAAGTGGAAGAAGTTTTGAAGTGTCTTCTAAATGGAACATCATTTCCTGAAGTGGAAGAAGTCTTGAAGTGTCTTCTAAATGGAGCATCATTTCCTGAAGTGGAAGAAGTCTTCAAGTGTCTTCTAAATGAAGCATCATTTCCTGAAGTGGAAGAAGTTTTGAAGTGTCTTCTAAATGGAGCATCATTTCCTGAAGTGGAAGAAGTCTTTAAGTGTCTTCTAAATGGAGCATCATTTCTTGAAGTGGAAGAAGTCTTGAAATGCCAGCTTCAACTGAAGGATACTGTTGCTTTCTGAAGGATGCCAGCTTCAACCGAAGGATTCTGTAGAAGCAGAATGTTTCAGTTAAAGCTGGCATTCTTTGCTGCTTTTACAAAATCATTCAATTGAAGCTGGCACCCTTTAGAAAGCAAACAGAATTCTTCAGTTGAAGCTGGCATCCTTTAAAGAAAAGTTTCAACTAAAGAATTCTTGAAGGGATATTAAAGAAGCAATTTTCGAAGAGATATTTCCACGAAAAGGTCTTGAAGTGTCTTCTAAATAAAGCATCATTTCCTAAAATGGAAGAAGTCTTGAAGTGTCTTCTAAATGGAGCATCATTTCCTGAAGTGGAAGAAGTCTTCAAGTTTCTTCTAAATGAAGCATCATTTCCTGAAGCGGAAGAAGTTTTGAAGTGTCTTCTAAATGGAGCATCATTTCCTGAAGTGGAAGAAGTCTTTAAGAGTCTTCTAAATGGAGCATCATTTCTTGAAGTAGAAGATTTTTGAGGGGAGAGTTCAACTGAATGATACTAGATGGGATGTTTCGAGTAAAACTTCGCTTGACAGTTTGTTCCTTAAGTTGGAAAATTTTTGCAGCAAAATTTTCACTGGCGGGTTTTCAAAGAAAAATTCGAAAAGTTTGCTGTTTTTGGAGAGAGGTTCCAACTGAAAAAATCCTGACGACTTACTCTAAATGAAGCAGTATTTACTGAAGTGACTTGCTGAGTCTAAAAAGAAGAATTTGATGAAGTGGCTTGCATTTGGAGTGAGATTTCAACCGAAGATTTCTTAAAGGAGTATCCTAAGAAAGTATCACCTTAAAGATCTTTTCAAAAATTGGCAAATTTTCACAGTAAAATTTCAACTGAACAAACTTGAAGCTACATTTTGAAGCTATGAAATTTTTGGAAACAAGTTAAAACTGAAGACTTTCTAAAGAGTTATTATTAATAGAGCACAATTTGCTGAAGTGGTAGAATTTTGGGAAAAGCAACTGAAAAGCTTTTGAAAGGATATTTTGAACCAGATGTCTCTTGACATGAATGTTTACAGAAAAGTTTCAACTGAAATATTCTTGAAAGGATATTTAAAGAGTTTTCTGAATGAAGCAGCATTTGCTAAGCTGACATAAGTCTAAAAGGAAGAAGCTGAAGTCGCTTGCTTTTGGAATGAAATTTTAACTGAAGAATACCTAAATGGATGTTCTTCGATAATAAAGCATCATTCGTCTTCTTATTTTCCTTTTTCTCCTTCTCCTTGTTTTTCTCTTCCTTCTTCTTCATCTTCCCCTTATTTTTCTTCCTGTTTCTCTTCTTCCTTTTCTTTTTCCTTTTCTTCTTCTTTCTCTCCTTCTTCCTTTTTTTCTTCCTCTTCTTTTTTTTTCTTTTTCTTTTTCTCCTTCTTTTTCTTCTTACTCTTTTCCGCCTTCTTCTACGTTTTCTTCTTTCCCTTCCTTTTCCTCTTCCGTTTCCTTTTTCTCCTCCTCTTCCTCTTCCCCCTCCACTTCATGTTCCCTTTCCTCTTCCTCTTCCTCTTCCTCTTCCTCTTCCTCTTTCTCTTCCTCTTCCTTTTCCTCTTCCTTTTCCTCTTACTCTTCCTCGTCCTCTTCCTCCTCCTCTTCCTCTTCCTCCTCCTCTTCCTTCTTTTTTTCATTTTCCTCTTCCTCTTTTCCTCTTTCTCTTCTTTTTCCTCTTCCTCCTCCTCTTCTTCTTACTCCTCTTCCTTTTCATTTTTCTCTTCCTCTTCTTCTTTCTCTTAATTTTCATTTTCCTCTTCCTCTTCCTCTTCCTCTTCCTCTTCCTCTTCCTCTTCCTCTTCCTCTTCCTCTTCCTCTTTCTCTTTCTCTTTCTCTTCCTCTTCCTCTTCCTCTTCCCCTCCCTCTTTCTTTTCCTCTTCCTTTTCCTCTTCCTCCTCCTATTCCACTTCCTCCTCCTCTTTCTTTTCATTTTCCTCTTCCTCTTCCTCTTCCTCTTCCTCTTCCTCTTCCTCTTCCTCTTCCTCCTCCTCTTCCTCTTCCTCTTTCTCTTCCTCTTCCTTTTCATTTTCATTTTCCTCTTCCTCTTCCCCTTCCTTTTCCTCTTTCTCTTCCTTTTCCTCTTCCTCCTCCTCTTCCTTTTCATTTTTATTTTTCTCTTCCTCTTTCTCTTTCTCTTCCTCTTTCTCTTCCTCTTCCTCTTCCTCTTCCTTTTCCTCTTCCTCTTTCTCTTCATCTTTCTCTTCCTCTTCCTCTTCCTCTTCCTCTTCCTCTTCCCCTTCCTCTTCCTCTTCCTCTTCCTCTTCCTCTTCCTATTCCTCTTTCTCTTTCTCTTTCTCTTCCTTTTTCTCTTCCTCTTCCTTTCCTCTTCCTCTTCCTCCTCCTCTTCCTCCTCCTCTTTCTTTTTATTTTTCTCTTCCTCTTCCTCTTCCTTTTCCTCTTTCTCTTCCTTTTCATTTTCATTTTCCTCTTCCTCTTCCTCTTCCTCTTCCTCTTCCTCTTCCTCTTCCTCCTCCTCTTTCTCTTCCTCTTCCTCTTCCTCTTCCTCTTCCTCTTCCTCTTCCTCTCCCTCTTTCTCTTTCTTTTTATTTTCATTTTCATTTTCCTCTTCCTTTTCTCTTCCTCTTCCTCCTTTTCCTCTTCCTCCTCCTCTTCCTTTTCATTTTTTTCTTCCTCTTCCTCTTTCTCTTCCTCTTCCTCTTCCTCTTCTTTTTCATTTTCCTCTTCCTCTTCCTCTTCCTCTTCCTCTTCCTCTTCCTCTTCCTCTTCCTCTTCCTCTTCCTCTTCCTTTCCTCTTCCTCTTCCTCCTCCTCTTCCTCTTCCTTCTCCTCTTTCTTTTCATTTTTCTCTTCCTCTTCCTTTTCCTCTTTCTCTTCCTCTTCCTCTTCCTTTTCATTTTCATTTTCCTCTTTCTTTTCTTCTTCCTCTTCTTCTTCCTCTTACTCTTCCTCTTCCTCTTCCTCTTCCTCTTCCTCTTCCTCTTCCTCTTCCTCTTCCTCTTCCTCTTTCCCTTCCTCTTCCTCTTTCTTTTCTGCTTCCTTTTCCTCTTCCTCTTCCTCTTCCTCTTCCTCTTCCTCTTTTCCTTCCCCTTCCTGCTTCTCCTCCTCCTCCTCCTCCTCCTCCTCCTCCTCTTCTTCTTCATTATTTACTACTACTTCTTCTTCTTCTTTAATTTCAAATGCTGCTTCAGCTGTCAAAAATACGTAACCAATTTTAAGTTATGGGGTTTTACAGTGGCGTTTCACATACAGGGCCACCCCTGTCTTTGGCGACAAAAAGCCTCTCAATGTTGGCGTTTACCGTGATGACCATAATTTCGCTCCGAGTCCGGTTGAAATTTCGTGCGGTCGTCGATGTTTTTCATCGTCTCTTGTGGCCGGCCTGTCCATCTCGGCCGTTTAGTAAACATTGTTCGCTGTGGGGGAGACAGACGCGAAGAGAACCTTGCCGTCTGGTCGGAGTGCATTCACAGCAATCTCCGATCAGCATTTCCAGCGTTCTCTAGCCGGCCAAACAGGACCCGAACGGCTTGTGCTTCTGTTATTGTAACATCGACCGTCGTTCTTCGCGGTTCGCATCGCTCGATCGCTCGCTGTAACGACGACGTCGTGCCTTTGATGTATTTTATGCGGTTAATGGTTTGTTTTGACACAGAATTGGTGCTAAAATTGTAAACGACTCTATTAATTAGATTTATTTTTGTATTTAATCGGATGCTATGTAATTGTGTTGACGCGCTGGTGGTGAATGTCGTAGTTTTAGTGCCTTTTTTTAACTGAAATATCCCTGTTGACTGTGCCTCGATCATCGTCCTTTTAGTGCCCAGGTGTAAATATTTTAAAATTTAGGGATACGCATTTTCTAAGGTGAGCGCTTTTCAATACTTTTTTTTAAAATAATTCATAATTTATCAAAAATACCTGATTCATAAACGAAGTTCCCTTTATCATAATTTTAGCCTGAATTTTTTTTTAAACAATGTTTTCGCCTGAAACAAAACATTTCTTTCCAAATGAAGGAAACGTATCTGGTATATTTTACATCAAATTTTAATCGTTAAAAGTTGTTCTAAAAGTTTTTTGGCTTTTGCAACGCAATAAAACAAAAAGAAACCAGAAGAAAAAAATTAATTCTTTTTGTGTCATAATCTACACATTTTTCAAAAACGACGTAGAGAAAATCTTAGACATTTCTGTCGCGTGTGTTTTATACCATAAGATATAATTATTGAGCGATATTCTCTTCTTCAACAGAAGAATCAAAAAAATTGTTTCGTGAGCGATTTTCTCCTCTAACTAGTTACTCATACCTACTTTATGACTAAAAAAAGAGTTGCCATTAAATATTAAAATTCCTCACGAGGAAGTCGCGCAGATCCTTATCCTAATTTAACATGTAATTGCGAAAGAAAAGAGAAGTGAACTTTTAGAAAAGGACCTTCTTTGAAGATTGCACTTTCTTACGAAGAGGTTCTTTAAAGATTACACTCTCTGATTAAGAGATTCTTTGAAGAGAACGTTCTCAGAAGAGGACGTTCTTTGAAAATTTTACTCTCTGATGAAAAGGTTCTTTGAAGAGAACGTCCTCAAAAGAGGAAGTCCTTTGAAGATTGCACTTTCTGATGAAGTGTTTCTTCGAAGAGAACCTTTTTAGAAGAGAACGATCTTTGATGATTCAACTCTCTGATGAAGAGGTTCTTTGAAAAGAATGTTCTTTGAACACTGCATTCTCTGATGAAAAGGTTCTTTGAAGATGGCGCTTTCTGATGAAGAGGTTTTTTAAAGGTTGCACTTTCTGATGAAGAGGTTCTTTGAGGAGAACGTTCTCAAAAGAGGATGTTTTTTGAAGATTGCACTCTCTAATGAAGAGGTTCTTTGAAGATTGCGTTCTTTGATAAAGAGGTTCTTTGAAGATTGCATTCTCTGATGAATTTAAATTCCAGATTTGCCTTACTTTCTTCACTTACTGGAGTAAGTAAATGTAAAAATGTTGTTTTGATTTTCGTCTAATAGCTTCAGAATGAGTATTCGTCAATTTTTTTTCTCATGACGGACTTTATTTTCGTTCACTTATTCTAAGGTTAGTAATCATAGTTGTTTTCATTTCTTGTTGTCGTCTACTAATTCCGGAAGTAACAACAAGAGTACTATGAGGAAATTTTATCCTAAGGCTTTGTCCCTAATTCGTCTTCAGAACTGCTCCCACTGGAGAAGAATGAACATTCAAAATTTGGTCGTACTGGCGACATTTCTCAACCTATTACGGCATTTTCCCGCGCCAATTACCCAACAAATCGATTCGACTCGATCTAGGTAGTTCACGGAGTAGTTCACTCGCAAATGGTAGCAGTTGAAAATGAGATGGTCACGCAAGAAGGAGCACAGTTGCAACTTAATTTAATAATGCCAATTATGCACCGTAAAAACGTTCAAATCTCCAAATGGCCGTGCGATTGTTTCAAAACGAAGGTCAATACCGCCACAAATCAATTTTAAAGTACCCAAGGTTGGTCTATTTTTGGACAGTCTAACATGACAATAGTTTGGAGATCTTTCTAATTTATGTGCATACATCGTAACGTTTCGCCATCTTGGGCGCTCTGTTTGCTGAACTTCTCCAGTTGGATGTGGTTGCGAAAGGAGAATTTTTAAGTACCATAATGGGTACTTACATCCGAAACTAATAGATTCTTGTAGGTCGGGCGCTAATGCAACTGCCTGCAATCGATGTTAATTTTGTTTGTCGGTTGTGAAATAGGTGAGGCGCACAGTAGTACTTTTGGTGGTACCAGAGCTGGTAAACTTTATTGGTGTAATTAATATTGTTGTCACCAACTGCGCTGATGAAAAATTCATAAGCCCCATGATGGGAAATAACTAGCTAAGAGTAATTTTTCAAAAGAGGAAGACGACCGCAAAGTAGCTATTCTAGTTGACTTTTACATTCATTAAATATGTAATTGTTATTTATGAGACACGAAATTATAAGCTAACCCAAATTTTTAGTTGGTTTTTGTAATTAAGACGCGCCATAACGCGTTATGTAAATTAAATGTTTGGTTAGGTTTTCACTGTCGTAAATAATTTTACAACGTTTTCTTAGCGACTCGTTGTCGTTTTATTTATCTTCGTCCTCTATTTCGAAGACATCCACACATTTTGAGTTACAGGGACTTTGGCATGTAATCCGCAAGTTGTGGCAGATGGTTGCACTTTGGTACCCGTTTTCGGGACAAATACGTAACAGTATGATACGAGAACAGGAACATCTGTTTCGTGTATAATTGCAATTCGCCGTGGTATTTGGGTTTCGCAAGTGATTTGGACCCCAAATTTATTACTCCGCTAAATTGTTACGGAACATTTAAGAGAATTGCGTAAAGTTTGGGTGTTCGTTTGCGTACGGGATTATTTTTAATGAAAAGGTTAAGAGCTGCAACGCAGTTATGATTTACGAGCATTCGAAGAATGCTTCCAACAGACGAAATTAATTTTTTTAATGCTGAAAGATTGCTATTGTGTAAATTGAATAATGAAAACGAGATTTTATCCTAATGGGACAAAATTGTTCAATATATCAAACTGACAGTTTGGTCAAGCTGGTTAAATATGACAAAAATATTGATGTTAAGTAAAACGCTAATATGTGGCTTTTTAGTATATTTTTTACTTTGGGTTTCAAGGAAGTTTTATACCAATTTTCATCGAAATCGGTTCAGTTATTGAGCCGTGAAAAACCAACAAAGGATGCTCTACCGGCAAGCCTCGTCATCAGAGAGCGCAATCTTCAAAGAATCTCTTCATGAGAGAGGGAAATTCTCAAAGAACGTCTTCATCAGAGACCGCAATCTTCAAAGAACCTCTTTATCAAAGAACGCAATCTTCAAAGAACCTTTTCATTAGAGAGTGCAATCTTCAAAAAACATCCTCTTTTGAGAACGTTCTCCTTAAAGAATCTCTTCATCAGAAAGTGCAACCTTCAAAAAACCTCTTCATCAGAGAGCTCAATCTTCAATGAACCTTTTCATCAGAGAGTGCAGTCTTCAAAAAACATTCTCTTTGAAGAACCTCTTCATCAGAGAATGCAATCATCACAAGTCGTCCTCTTCTAAAAAGGTTCTCTTCAAAGAACCTCTTCATCAGAAAGTGCAATCTTCAAAGGACTTCCTCTTTTGAGAACGTTCTCTTTAAAGAACCTCTTCTGCAAGAGTGCAATCTTTAAAGAATGTTCTCTTCAAAGAACCTCTTCATCAGAGAGTGCAATCTTTAAAGATCGTCCTCTTCTAAGAATGTTTTCCTCAAAGAAGCTCTTCATCAGAAAGCACAACCTTCAAAAAACCTCTTCATCAGAGAGTGCAATCTTCAAAGAACGTTCTCTTCCAGGAACGTTCTCTTCAAAGAACCTCTTTATCAAAAAGTGCAATCTGTAAAGATAGTCCTCTTCAAGAAGATTCTCTTCAAAGAACCTTTTCATCGAAAAGTGCAGTTTTCAAAGAACTTCCTCTTTTGAGCACATTCTTCATCAGGGAAGGCAATCTTCAAAGAATCTTGTCATCAGAGAGCGCAATCTTTAAAGAATCTCTTCATGAGAGAGGGAAATTCTCAAAGAACGTCTTCATCAGAGACCGCAATCTTCAAAGAACCTCTTTATCAAAGAACGCAATCTTCAAAGAGCCTCTTCATTAGAGAGCGCAATCTTCAAAAAACATTCTCTTTTGAGAACGTTCTCCTTAAAGAATCTCTTCATCAGAAAGTGCAACCCTCAAAAAACCTCCTCATCAGAGAGCGCAATCTTCAATGAACCTTTTCATCAGAGAGTGCTGTCTTTAAAGAACATTCTCTTTGAAGAACCTCTTCATCAGAGAGTGCAATCATCACAAGTCGTCCTCTTCTAAAAAGGTTCTCTTCAAAGAACCTCTTCATCAGAAAGTGCAATCTTCAAAGGACTTCCTCTTTTGAGAACGTTCTCTTTAAAGAACCTCTTCTGCAAGAGTGCAATCTTTAAAGAATGTTCTCTTCAAAGAACCTCTTCATCAGAGAGTCCAATCTTTAAAGATCGTCCTCTTCTAAGAATGTTCTCCTCAAAGAAGCTCTTCATCAGAAAGCAGAACCTTCAAAAAACCTCTTCATCGGAGAGCTCAATCTTTAAAGAACCTCTTCATCAGAGAGTGCAATCTTCAAAGAACGTTCTCTTCCAGGAACATTCTCTTCAAAGAACCTCTTTATCAAAAAGTGCAATCTGTAAAGATAGTCCTCTTCAAGAAGATTCTCTTCAAAGAACCTTTTCATCGAAAAGTGCAGTCTTCAAAGAACTTCCTCTTTTGAGAACATTTTTCATCAGAGAAGGCAATCTTCAAAGAATCTCGTCATCAGAGAGCGCAATCTTCAAAGAATCTCTTCATGAGAGAAAAAAATTCTCAAAGAACGTCTTCATCAGAGACCGCAATCTTCACAGAACCTCTTCATCAAAGAACGCAATCTTCAAAGAACCTTTTCATCAGAGAGTGCAATCTTCAAAAAACATTCTCTTCTGAGAACGTTCTTCTCAAAGAACCTCTTCGTCAGAAAGTGCAACCTTCAAAAAACCTCTTTATCAGAGAACGCAATATTCAAAGAACCTCTTCATCAGAGAGTGCAGTCTTCAAAGAACATTCTCTCTGAAGAACCTTTTCATCAGAGAGTGCAATCACCACAAGTCGTCCTCTTCTAAAAAGGTTTTCTTCAACAAACCTCTTCATCAGAAAGTGCAATCTTCAAAGGGTTTTCTCTTTTGAGAACGTTCTCTTTAAAGAACCTCTTCTTCAAGAGTGCAATCTTTAAAGAATGTTCTCTTCAAAGAACCTCTTCATCGGAGAGTACAATCTTTAAAGATCGTCCTCTTCTAAGAATGTTCTCCTCAAAGAAGCTCTTCATCAGAAAGCGCAACCTTAAAAAAACCTCTTCATCGGAGAGCTCAATCTTCAAAGAACCTCTTCATCAGAGAGTGCAATCTTCAAAGAACCCTTTCATCGAAGATGGCAATCTCCCACAACATCCTCTTAAGAGAAAGTTTTCCTCAAAGAGCCTCTTCATCAGAAAGCACAACCTTCAAAAAACCTCTGCATCGGAGAGCGCAATCTTCAAGGAAACTTTTCATCGGGGAATGCAATCTTCAAAGAACGTTCTCTTCAAAGAATCTCTTTATCAGAAAGTGCAATCTTCAAAGATCGTCCTCTTCTAAGAAGATTCTCTTCAAAGGACCTTTTCCTCAGAAAGTGCAATTTTCAAAAAACTTCCTCTTCTGAGAACGTTCTCTTTAAAGAACCTCTTCATCAGAGAGCGCAATCCTCAAAGAATCTCTTTATCAGAAAGGGAAATTCTTCATCCGAGAGTGTAATCTTCAAAGAACGTCCTCTTCTGAGAATGTCTTCTGAGAACGTCCTCGTCAAAGAACCTTTCTTCAGAGAACGTTCCTCTCTTAGAAAGTCCTCTTCAAAGTATATAATTCAAGGGAGTGAAAAAACTCAAAATCACCTAATTCAGCAACTCGATTTTTTAAAAGCGCGTAGCAGAAGAGCAGCGACTTCTAACAGTCCCAAGAGAAATAAAGCTTACTTAACTGGTCACTGTATTTTCCGAGGATGATGCAGCTCCAATTTGTCGCTTTCTTTCTAAAGAGAACTTGATCCAATAGAATCAAAGCTCATCCAGCTGATTACAAAAGGAGATATTTAACTTAAAACAACGACAACTCATCATCAGCTTGTCTCCAAAGATGACATAGTTCAACGGAATCAATGCTCATCCAGTAATTAAAACTAGGAACTTAAAATTCATTCAAATCGTTTTTTGAAGATGTGTCAGAAGAACCAAAAGGTTATCAAGGTCAAAGAGCTTGAACTAATTTAACTGGTCACTAGCTTGAACTAATTTAACTGGTCACTAGCTTGAACTAATTTAACTGGTCACGAGGTTGAGAAGGAGCATCCCAAGAGAGTAAAGATTAGCTAAGTTTGTCCCCTATTTTCTGAAGAGGACTTAGCTGAAGAGAGTCAACGCTCATCCTCTTGTTTCTGAAGAGGACTTAGCCCAAAAGAGTCAAAGCCCTTCCAGCTGGTTATAAACAGAGATATACAACTTAAAACAATGACAAATCATTATCGGCTGATCTTCAAGGTTGACACAGTCCAACGGAATCAATGCTCATCCAGTAATACAAGGCACTAAAAATTCATTTAAAAATGTATCAGAAGAGCCAAAAGTTATCCATCAAACCCAAAATAGCTCATTTAACTGGTCACTGATTTTGATGAGGACGCGTCTCAAGAGAGTCAGTTGTGACTCTCTTGAGATGCTGAAAGCTGACTCAATTTGGCCGCTTGTTCCTGGGACTTAGCCCAAGTGCCAAAGCTCATCTTCTCGTTCTTGAAGAGAGCTTATCCCAAGAGGGTCAAAGCTCATCCAACTGGTCGCTCCTTTTTCTCAAGAGAACTTTATCTCGAAAGAACAAAATTCAAAAATTTAATCGATTAGTTTCTGTGTTGAATCTGCAGTATTAGCATGAAAAAGTAGCAGAGAGAGTCAAAGATAATCCTCTCGTTTCTAAAGAGGGATTAGCACAAGAGAATCGAAGCTCATTCAGCTGATTGCTTCATTTTCGCGAGCGGATTTTTCTCCCTTAAGTTCAAGAAATAAGTCGATGAGCTTCTTTCCTGAATGTAGCAGTCGCAGCAGCATGAAATAGTAGCAGTTGCTTTTGAAGATAGTATATCTACAGTATATAGATATACTATCTTTAAAAGCAACTCATTTACCTAGTCACTGGTTTTGATGAGGACGCATACCAAGAGAGTCAAAGTTGAATCTTGTTTCTGTAGAGCGCAAGATAATCAAAGCTCATCCCCTCGTTTCTGAAGAGGGATTGACTCACTAGAGGCAAAGCTCATCCAGCTGGTTGCTTCATTTTCTCGAGAGGATTTTCCTTCCAGAGAACAAACTTCAAAAAATAGGTCGATGACCTTCTGTCTTGAATGTAGCAGTGCAGCATGAAACAGTAGCAGAGAGAATCAAAACTCAATCCTTCGTTTCTGAAGAGGTTTTAGCCCAAGAGAGTCAAAGCTCATCCAGCTGGTTAATTCTTTTCTTGAAAGGATTTATCAAGAAGACTTTCGAGAGAACTCAAATTGTCCCAAAGAGCCTCAAGCTATATCTGGTTGACCTTTTCGTTTTGTTCTGAAATGGATGCAGCCTATATAAGTCAAAACTCTTCTTGCTTAGCAAGAAAACTTTGGGGAGAACTTAAATTACCCTAAAGAGCCTCCAGCTTTATATAGTTGGTCTTTTCGTTCTTTGAAAAGGTCTTGAAGTATGGTCATAGGCCATCTGATCAGCTAGTTCTTCGAAAGACTTGCATTTACCCAAATCAATCAATCAAATCCATTACAATTCTTCTCGCTTCGTCTTCTTAAGAAGACTTTCCCTGGAGAGAACTTGAGTGAACCCAAAGAGCCTCACGCTTGATCTAGTTCGCCTGTTCGTTCTTTTCTGTAAAAAATGCAGTCCAAATTAGTCACAACTCTTGTCGCTTTGTCCTATCGAGAATACTTACCCTGGAGAGAACTTAAGTTACCCCAAAACACCTCAAGCTTCATCTGGTTGGTCTTTGTTCTTTTGAATGTTTGTGGAAGATTGTCATAGGCCAGCTGATTGTCTAGTTCTTTGGAAGATCTGCATTGGTCACCTCGTTCTCTAAGAAGGACGTAGACCAAAAGAGGCGAAATTTCTCCAACTGGTAGCAGATCGCTTCCTTCTGCAGCTGATCCCTTAGTTCTTCGGAAGACTTGCATTTACCCAAATGGTAATCTCTTTTCTTAAGGAGGACGTATCAGCTAGTTCTTCGGAAGACTTGCATTTACCCAAACCAATCACAATTCTTCTCGCTTCGCCTTCTCAAGAAGACTTTCCCTGCGGAGAACTAAGGTGAACCCAAAGAGCCTCACGATTGATCTAGTTCGTTTAGTCGTTCTTTTCTGTGAAAAATGCAGTCCAAATTAGTCACAACTCTTGTCGCTTTGTCCTATCGAGAATACTTTTCCTGGAGAGAACTTAAGTTACCCCAAAACACCTCAAGCTTCATCTGGTTGGTCTTCGTTCTTTTGAATGTTTGTGGAAGATTGTCACAGGCCAGCTGATTGCCTGGTTCTTTAGAAGACCTGCATTGGTCACCTCGTTCTCCAAGAAAGACGTAGACCAAAAGAGGCGAAATTCCTCCAGCTGGTTGCAGATCGCTTCCTTCTTTAGCTGATCCCCTAGTTCTTCGCAAGACTTGTATTTACCCAAATGGGTATCTCGTTCCTTAAGGAAGACCTATCAGCTAGTTCTTCGGAAGACTTGCATTTACCCAAACCAATCACAATTCTTCTCGCTTCGCCTTCTCAAGAAGACTTTCCCTGGAGAGAACTTAGGTGAACCCAAAGAGCCTCACGCTTGATCTGGTTCGTTCTTTTCTGTAAAAAATGCAGTCCAAATTAGTCACAACACTTATCGCTTTGTCCTATCGAGAATAATTTCCTTGGAGAGAACTTAAGTTACCCCAAAACACCTCAAGCTTCATCTGGTTGGTCTTTGTTCTTTTGAATGTTTGTGGAAGATTGTCATAGGCCAGCTGATTGTCTAGTTCTTTGGAAGATCTGCATTGGTCATCTCGTTCTCTAAGAAGGACGTAAACTAAAAGAGGCGAAATTCCTCCAGCTGGTTGCAGATCGCTTCCTTCTGCAGCTGATCGCTTAGTTCTTCGGAAGACTTGCATTTACCCAAATGGTTATCTCGTTCCTTAAGGAGGACGTATCAGCTAGTTCTTCGGAAGACTTGCATTTACCCAAACCAATCACAATTCTTCTCGCTTCGCCTTCTCAAGAAGACTTTCCCTGGAGAGAACTGAGGTGAACCCAAAGAGCCTCACGCTTGATCCAGTTCGTCGGTTCGTTCGTTTCTGTAAAAAATGCAGTTCAAATTAGTCACAACTCTTCTCGCTTTGTCCTATTGAGAATACTTTCCCTGGAGAGAACTTAAGTTACCCCAAAACGCCTCAAGCTTCATCTGGTTGGTCTTTGTTCTTTTGAATGTTTGTGGAAGATTGTCAAAGGCCAGCTGATTGTCTAGTTCTTTCGAAGATCTGCATTGGTCACCTCGTTCTCTAAGAAGGACGCAGGCCAAAAGAGACGAAATTCCTCCAGCTGATAAGCCTCAAGCTTCATCTGGTTGATCTTTTTGTCTTTTGAAAGTTTTTGGAGGGTTGTCATAGGCCAGCTGATTGCCTAATTCTTTGGAAGACGTTCATTGGTCACCTTGTTCTCTAAGAAGGACTTAGGCCAAAAGAGATGAAATTTCTTCAGCTGATAAGCCTCAAGCTTCATCTGGTTGGTCTTTCATTCTTTTAAAATGTCTTAGTGGTCATAGGCCAGCTGATCGCCTAATTCTTCGGAAGATTTGCATTTACCCAAAAGGTTATCTTGTTCTTTAAGGAGGACGTAGCCCAAAAGAGGCGCAACTCCTCCAGCTGGTAGCTAACCGTTTCCTGCTGTAATAGTTTGGGGAAAGTAAAATCTATTTATTTGGTAACTGAAGAAATCTAAGAACTGAAGAAATCTAAGACGTATGAGTGTTGCAAATCTGATCGTTCCTCTGAAAGTGAAATTTAGCAATGTCACAAGGAAGGTCGAGTTCTGAAAAATCCGATCAAAATTTCATCTAGTTAGGTGCACCTTAAAAGACTCAGGGAAAGTTTAGAGCGAATCAAGAAGAAGAATCAAGAGATTTAGATGGTGAGATTTAGATTCTTCTTCTAAACAAGATGTTTGCCAAAATTCTTTCGCCAAGAAGCTTTCTTTAGCATAGAAAGTTTGGCTCTGGGGTTACCAAACCACGAGTCACGACAAAGCATGCCATAATAGCACGTTATATGGTTAAATTTCTAAGATAATCGAAGTGCAGCCGCCAGACTTAAAAACCGAACAACGAAGTTTACCGGACCAATCGCACGCTAGACTATCAAGGTTAATTAATGTTAATTTTCATCAAGGACTCATCGCAGATAAAAATTAAAACCGCGAATAATCGCATTAACCATTCTCGCCCTAAGCGGTGCAAGAAACCTAATGAAGAAATTAAAATGAAGAGAAGCGACTTCATCATCGTCATACGTCCGTCAATTCTCAAGACGGTTCGTAAATTTTACTCTTTTACAGTTGTTACTGTCACTGACCTTAATTTTGATTGATGAAATGAGCATACCGCCAAGTGCGGATTGCCGGTTTTCATTCAACGTGTGGTTTTGGTTTTTCGCTCGCCGAGCATTTCACGTATGCGAAAGCGACAGGAAGCTAGCCGAATTCGCAGGCGACCTTCACTTCTTAGATAGGATGGGGCTCTCTAGGGTCTTGTCAAAGAAACTAGGCTTGATTCTTGATTGATAACAGCTTATAGTTTAGAGATAACAGAAACCCTAAACCTTTTTATCACGTTTTCGAATGAAGAATTGCTTCACAAAAAGTTTCAATTTTTTCAAAAACCAAATGGTAATATTTTACTCTTCTGGGGCTACTACAGAAGGAAACGATACGCTATCAGTTGGAGGAGTTTCGCCTCTTTTGGGCTACGTCCTTAAAGAACAAGATAACCATTTTGGGTAAATGCAAGTCTTTCGAAGAACTAGACGATCAGCTGGCGCCTATGACCATTCTTCGAGACCTTTTAAAAGAACGAAAGACCAACCAGATGAAGCTTGAGGCTCTTTGGGGCAATTTAAGTTTTCTTCAAAGTCTCTTTGATAGGACGAAGCGAGAAGAGTTTTGACTTATATATTGCAAGCTGCATCTTTTATAAAAAAGAAGAAAAAGATCAATCAGAGGAAGATTGAGGCTCTTTGGGTTAACCTGAGTTCTCTCTAGGGAAAGTCTTCTTGGTAAGACAAAGCGAGAAAGGTTTTGATTGATTTGATTGATTGATTTAAGTAAATGGAAGTCTTCTAAAGAACTAGGCGATCAGCTTGCGTCTATAACCATTCTTCAAGACCTTTTAGAAGAACGAAAAGACCAAACAGATGAAGCTTGAGGTTCTTTGGGGCAATTTAACTTTTCTTCAAAGTCATTTCGATAGGACGAAGCAAGAAGAGTTTTGACTTATATATGGCAAGCTGCATCTTTTATAGAAAAGAAGAAAAAGGCCAATTAGGTGAAGATTGAGGCTCTTTGGGTTAACCTGAGTTCTCTTCAGGGAAAGTCTTCTTGAAAAGACAAAGCGAGAAAGGTTTTGATTAATTTGATTGATTGATTTGGGTCAGTGCAAGTCTTCTGAAGAACTAGGCGATCAGCTGTCGCCTATGACCATTCTTCAAGACCTTTTAGAAGAACGAAAAGACCAACCAGATAAAGCTTGAAGCTC
Organism: Dastarcus helophoroides; assembly: GCA_028583605.1. Taxonomy (NCBI): domain Eukaryota; kingdom Metazoa; phylum Arthropoda; class Insecta; order Coleoptera; family Bothrideridae; genus Dastarcus; species Dastarcus helophoroides. The sequence continues at coordinate 38,780,419 of CM053331.1, read as the reverse complement.
TTTGGGGCAACTTAAGTTTTCTTCAAAGTCTTTTTGATAGGACGAAGCGAGAAGAGTTTTGACTTATATATGGCAAGCTGCATCTTTGATAGAAAAGAAGAAAAAGACAAATCAGATGAAGATTGAGGCTCTTTGGATTCCCCTGAGTTCTCTCTAGGGAAAGTCTTCTTGATAAGACAAAGCGAGAAAGGTTTTGATTAATTTGATTGATTGATTTGGGTCAGTGCAAGTTTTCTAAAGAACTAGGCGATCATCTGGCGCCTGTGACCATTCTTTGAGACCTTTTAAAAGAACGAAAATACCAAACAGATGAAGCTTGAGGCTCTTTGGGGCAATTTAAGTTTTCTTCAAAGTCCTTTTGATAGGACGAAGCGAGAAGAGTTTTGACTTATATATGGCAAGCTGCATCTCTTATAGAAAAGAAGAAAAAGACAAATCAGATGAAGATTGAGGCTCTTTGGATTCCCCTGAGTTCTCTCCAGGGAAAGTCTTCTTGATAAGACAAAGCGAGAAAGGTTTTGATTAATTTGATTGATTGATTTGGGTCAGTGCAAGTCTTCTGAAGAACTAGGTGATCAGCTGGCACCTATAACCATTCTTCGAGACCTTTTAAAAGAACGAAAAGATCAACCAGATGAAGCTTGAGGCTCTTTGGGGCAACTTAAGTTTTCTTCAAAGTCCTTTTGATAGGACGAAGCGAGAAGAGTTTTGACTTATATATGGCAAGCTGCATCTTTGATAGAAAAGAAGAAAAAGACAAATCAGATGAAGATTGAGGCTCTTTGGATTCCCCTGAGTTCTCTCCAGGGAAAGTCTTCTTGAAAAGACAAAGCGAGAAAGGTTTTGATTAATTTGATTGATTGATTTGGGTCAGTGGAAGTCTTCTGAAGAACTAGGCGATCAGCTGGCACCTATAACCATTCTTCAAGACCTTTTAGAAGAACGAAAAGACCAATCAGATGAAGCTTGATGCTCTTTGGGGCAACTTAAGTTTTCTTCAAAGTCCTTTTGATAGGACGAAGCGAGAAGAGTTTTGACTTATATATGGCAAGCTGCATCTTTGACAGAAAAGAAGAAAAAGACAAATCAGATGAAGATTGAGGCTCTTTGGGTTCCCCTGAGTTCTCTCCAGGGAAAGTCTTCTTGATAAGACAAAGCGAGAAAGGTTTTGATTAATTTGATTGATTGATTTGGGTAAGTACAAGTCTTCTGAAGAACTAGGCGATCAGCTGGCGTCTATGACCATTCTTTAAGACCTTTTAAAAGAACGAAAAGACCAACCAGATGAAGCTTGATGCTTTTTGGGGGCAATTTAACTTTTCTTCAAAGTCTTTTCGATAGGACGAAGCGAGAAGAGTTTTGACTTATATATGGCAAGCTGCATCTTTGATAGAAAAGAAGAAAAAGACAAATCAGATGAAGATTGAGGCTCTTTGGGTTCCCCTGCGTTCTCTCCAGGGAAAGTCTTCTTGAAAAGACAAAGCGAGAAAGGTTTTGATTAATTTGGTTGATTGATTTGGGTCAGTGCAAGTCTTCTGAAGAACTAGGCGAACAGCTGGCGCCTATGACCGTTCTTCGAGACCTTTTAAAAGAACGAAAAGACCAACCAGATGAAGCTTGATGCTTTTTGGGGGCAATTTAACTTTTCTTCAAAGTCTTTTCGATAGGACGAAGCAAGAAGAGTTTTGACTTATATATAGCAAGCTGAATCTTTTATAGAAAAGAAGAAAAAGACCAATCAGATGAAGATTGAGGCTCTTTGTATTAACCTGAGTTCTCTCCAGGGAATGTCTTCTTGATAAGACAAAGCGAGAAAGTTTTGATTGATTTGATTGATTGATTTGGGTAAGTGCAAGTCTTCTGAAGAACTAGGCGATCAGCTGGCGCCTTCAGGACCTTTTAGAAGAACGAAAAGACCAACCAGATGAAGCTTGAGGCTCTTTGGGGCAATTTAAGTTTTCTTCAAAGTCTTTTTGATAGAACGAAGGGAGAAGAGTTTTGACTTATAAATGGCAAGCTGTATCTTATAGAAAAAAAGGAAAAGACCAACCAGATGAAGATTGAGGCTCTTTGTGTTAACTTGGGTTCTCTCCAGGGAAAATTTTCTTGATAAGACAAAGCGAGAAAGGTTTTGATTGATTTGATTGATTGATTTAAGTAAATGGAAGTCTTCTAAAGAACTAGGCGATCAGCTGGCGCCTATAACCATTCTTCAGGACCTTTTAGAAGAACGAAAATACCAACCAGATGAAGCTTGAGGCTCTTTGGGGCAATTTAAGTTTTCTTCAAAGTCTTTTTGATAGAACGAAGGGAGAAGAGTTTTGACTTATAAATGGCAAGCTGTATCTTATAGAAAAGAAGGAAAAGACCAACCAGATGAAGATTGAGGCTCTTTGTGTTAACTTGGGTTCTCTCCAGGGAAAGTTTTCTTGATAAGACAAAGCGAGAAAGGTTTTGATTGATTTGATTGATTGATTTGGATAAATGCAAGTCTTCTGAAGAACTAGACGATCAGCTGGCGCCTATGTTCATTCTTCAAGATTTTTTAAACGAACGAAAGGTCCAACCAGATGAAGCTTGAGGCTCTTTGGGGCAATTAAAGTTCTCTCCAAAGTCTTCTTAAGAGATTCTTGAAAGTTTCGAATTTTTGAATGATGATGGCATGTGGTATACTGGTGTGTCGCAGCTGTCGCATTATCTAGTGGTGACTTGCACGTTTCAACTAGTTAAATTACTCGAGCAATGCGGTGCCTTTTGGAAGCTCTATTTGAATGAAAAATGTCGAACCATCATTCGAAATAAACGACTTAAAGTTGCATGTTTCGTGAAAATTAAGAATCCTTAGGAAATCCGGTACAGTTATTCGAATTGCTCGGCCCATAATTTTTAATTTATACGTGAAACGACTTACGTATTACCAACATGCATGCTATCAATATTTAAGCCTTAGGTTACGTATTCATAAATATTAATTGCGAGCTGGTGTAAATTTATCATAAAATCCAACGTCGTTTTCATCGAGAGAGAAAAAAAAAACCGGAATTACAAACGAAGAAACAACAATGGAAAGAAAAAGCGAACTCAATTTATATTAAGATGTAATGAAAGCGAAATTTCAAGTTATTTCTAACAAAAAAAAAGCGAAAACCTAAAAAGGGTCACGAAGGTCGTACTGTCAGAATGATATATGTCTGGGGCGTCTGAATATGCAAAAATTAACAACAAAAGATTGACATAAGCCGCAGAAACGGCCGTTGAGTAATACGTTCCGTTAAAAAGCGACAATTAAACGACCTCCTGCTCAGGTGGTATTTAGTCGGCGAGTTTTTTTTACGAGTCTCAGCCACCAAACTCGTCCGTGAAGAACCCATTTATAACCAATCAATAATTTATAACAATGCTATGGGAGTCTGAGCAAACGCAGGTTGAACGCTCTCCGCAATTCTAGGAAGGCTTTTTAGATCGCCATTGTGATGTGAAGAAGTAACTTGAACGAACGTACCCACTTGAGATCGTATTTGCGGATAACCTCTTATGTCTATAGCCTTGACTTTGTTTCACGAAACAGATAAAGGGACAAACGATTTGTCCACTTATTTCTTATATGTACTCGTTCTTATGCATATTATATGCCGAGCAAATTCCCTTTCGCTCAGCGTAATTCGCGCCAGTGGGAGGGCCCATTTTAAAACGTTTTGTAAACAATTTAAAGTTGATTTATTAATAACCTTAAAACAACCTTAAAAAAAAATTAATTTCAGGTAAGAAGTTTGTTTTCTAAAAATCTGTTAAGATGTGTCTAGAAATTTTAAAATTATTGTCAAAGTTTCGATATTTTTTCTAAAAATTTGACTTCATCTTCAAAATGTTACATAGTGAAGAATCAGACAATAACGACTCGTTTTTTAATGAGGGGACAAGATTTGTATTTCAATTTTTGAAATTTAGAGTACATGAAAATTTCGCTGTTAATCTTTGAGCAAACAACTGTTTACTAATTTGTCGATAGCAGAAACTGGTCTATGAAGTCATTTATTTGGTTCAACTCGACAACAGATCAAAATGAGAACAATCGTTTTATAATCTCTCTCAACTATTAACGATTCATTCTCTGGGAATGATATCGACACATGATTTCCGGCCTATTTTTCAATCGCTTATCGGAAATGCACAAGTGCTATCTGGAACGAGCTTTGTGTAAACTGCAGATTGTCATGTCATCCATTTATAAGTTATTTCAAACTGAGATAAGTCGATTTTTTCGTTAAATTACAAAGCGATCACTTGTATCTTCGCAGTATAACGATAATGCGGATTTATCTGCATTTTGAAAGCAAATAATTGTTACTTTGTCGCTCGCGATTGAACCAGATCGTTCGTAGGCTTTCTTTCAGGGAAATTTAACGCCTTCGCATCAAAGTTGATCCATCGATATCGATGATTGTTACTGAATATATTGCAACGGTTAGTACTGAAAGCTAGATAGATATTCTCTATATTTGAAAGCTTAGTACTTGACAGTTAGTACTGAAAGCCTCAAAGGTCCGAATGTAATTTAGCTTCGCTACGAAATCTTTGGTACTGAAAGCCTCAAAGTTCTGAATTGTAAGGTTGGTTAGTTTTCGACTAAGATTTTGGTTCGCCAGATTCGAAATGCCAGAGTAATTTGGACTCTGGCGAGCGATTTAGTTGCGTTTTTGAATATACCAACTTTTGAAGTGATTTTAGCTTCGCTACGACATCTTTGGTAGTGAAAGCCTCTCAAACTCTGGCGAGCGATTTAGTTGCATTTTTGAATATACCAACTTTTGAAGTGATTTTAGCTTCGCTACCGCATCTTTGGTACTGAAAGCCTCTCAAAGAATTGGTTAATTTCGACTGAGATTCAGGCAAGCCAGATTCGGTCCTGGCGAGCCATTTAGTTGCATTTTTGAATATATCATTTTTTTGAAAGTGACTCTTATTTTAGGCTAATTTGGCGATATTTTGCTTTTACTGTTAATATTAGGGCATGTTGGTAACGAAATTGGTGTGATAGTAACGCGATATGGTACGTTTACCTCCTATGAATAGTGGCTCAACGCGTCTACGATGTTTGAACTTGAAAAATGCTTGGCCGGCAACGGGGTTCGAACCCGTGTCATCTCAGACGTGTGAAGTCTGTGATATGTACCCTTGACCAACCAAGCTACGCGGGCCATGATAGATTTTCTTCTAACTTGCGCCTTAAACATAACTTTACGTCTATTATGAATTAAATTGACTATTGTGCATTAAATTGTATTTTAATTTAATTATTATTTTAATTATTTAATTGTAAAATCCCTGTACGGTACAAGAATGACTATCACAGTAATTTTTACGCAACAGATGTTACATCTAATTGCGGCGTCGTGCTCGTTCGTTGGAACACATTCTCTATTTTATAACCAAATATTTTTTTTATTTTAAAGCTTCTTGGAGGTTCTTACTTTTAGAAAATTTTGACATTGTGAAATTTCCACCTTTTTTAAACATTTGAAGCGCTTTTTCCACTTTTTTTTAATAAATTTGGGTCTTGTTTTATCAATTTTAACTTCTTTGAATTTCGACCTTTTTATGTAATAGTCAAACTAATATTGAGTAATTTACTGATGTTCTACTCAACTCTTTTCAAGTGACATTCCAACAGGATAACAATTTTGACTATAATGCACTATTTTCAAGAAATATAGAGGGATGAGTCGTTCATAAGACTATTATTTGAAGCTCTACGTAAGTGAATATAGAAAAAAATCCATTTGCTCTCCCTCTCGCATCATCGTGCCGTTAATTACATGCAAATGTGGATATCGAAGGCAACGTTAATTAGGATACTGAAACTTGTTTATAAACAAGCCGGAGTGCGGTTTCTCGTCGATTATTTTCGATTCGATTTTGTTGTATTTGGAGCGGTTTTTGTTCGATGGAACTTGATGTTTTCATTAAGCCGCCGGCCTCAAGGCCTCCGCGTCCATAAGTCGAGCCTTTGTTGTCACTTTCTCATACTTCCTTCTGCAATACAAAGCCATCTGTATTTACTAGGTTAACAAGCTTCCTTAAGACGGATTTTTACAACGGGGCGGCGATAAAGACGAAATAATGTGCGATGTTGAAATCTACGCGCGATAAAAGAAGTTCTTTGTTGAAATTTTCCCATTTTGGGGACTTGATAGTTGGTCGTTACATCCATACGCATCAAGTAATCAAGTAATTAAGTTATGAAGACGTGTCTCTGAGCCCAATGCACAGACCAACAGGTTTGTACATTTATCAGATTCGTTTGAACATTTATCAGATTCGTTTGAACATTTATCAGATTCGTTTGAACATTTATCAGATTCGTTTGAACATTTATCAGATTCGTTTGAACATTTATCAGATTCGTTTGAAAGTTTATCAGATTCGGAGTTTGGAAATCGAAAATCAGTTTCAATCTTGTTAGATCTAGTCAGTTTGGTGTGATTTTTAAGTACCACCATCTATTGATCCATAGAGAAACTTTGGAGAACTTCAAAGTGTCGTATGCAAATAAAATGCCACCTAGTTTACAGTGTAGAGCCCTCTAAACGTTTAAAGTTATTGGTCTGTGCATTAGAATCTAGTCTTCTGGGATCTTCCCTGAGAGCAACCGCTTTGCTAAGCATTTATGGTTCAACTATTGGTAGTTCAGTTACCTATGAACTAATATCCATTATCCATGCTTAACTTTCTTTTTATCCGGATCGTCAGGATCTTTAAATCTTCGCTTTTTTCCTTGTACAAACCGTCTTTCCAAATCCTCGCCTTTTTTTCTTCAAATCCTCAACTTTCTTGTTTAAATTATCTTATTCAAGTAGTCGTCTCTCGTTTTTCAAGTAGTTGTTTCTCTTGCTGCAAATCGTCGTCTCTTTCTTCCTTCAAATCCTCGCCTCTCTCTTCCTCCAAATCGTCGCCTCTTTCTTCCTCCTAATCTTCGCGTCCTTTCCCAAATGATCACCTCTTTGTTCCTTCAAATTGTTGTTTCATTCCTCCTCCAAATCCTTGTCTCATTCCTCTTCCAAATTGTCGTTTCTTCTTTCTTCCTCAGAATGGTGGTCATTCGTCTTTCTCCAAAATAGTCAATTTTTCTTCTTCCAAATCTTCGCCTTCTTCCCCAAATGGTCACCTCTGTGTTTATCCAAATCGTTGCCCCATTCGTCTTCCAAATCGTCGCCTTTTCTTTCTTCCTGAGACTGGTGGTTTTTCGTCTTTCTCCAAAACAGTCAACTTTTCTTCTTCCAAATGGTGTTTTCCTTTAAATCATCACATCTTTCTTCTTCCAAACTGTCTTCCCTTTTTCTCCAAATCGTTTCTTTTTTCCTCTAATTTCTTTCTTTTCATTTCTTTAAATCTTCGCTTTTTTCCTTGTACAAACTGTCGCCTGTTTTCCTCCAAATCGTTACCTTCTTCCGCAAATGGTCACCTCTTTGTTGTTCCAAATCCTTGTCTCATTTCTCCTCCAAATCGTCGTTTCTTCTTTTTTCTCAGAACGATAGTATTTCGTCTTTCTCCAAAATAGTCAACTTTTCTTTTTCCAAATCTTCGCCTATTTCCCCAAATGTTCAACCATTTGTTCCTCCAAATCGTTGTCCCATTCCTTCTCTAAATCGTCGCTCTTTCCTTCTTCCTCAGAACGATGGTTTTTTCTCTTTCTCCAAAATAGTCGATTTTCCTTTTACCAAATCTTTTCCTCTAAATCATTACATCTTTCGTCCTCCAAATTGTCTCCCCTTCTTCTCCAAATCATCTCTTTGTTCTCTAATTGATGACTTTTTTTTCTCCGGATCGTCATCTTTTTTAAATCTTTGCTTTTTTCCTTGTACAAACTGTCGCCTGTTTTCCACCAACTCGTTACCTTCTTCCGCAAATGGTCACCTCTTTGTTCCTCTAAATCGTTGTCTCGTTTCTTCTCCAAATGGTCCACTTTTCTTCTTCCAAATCGTCGCTTCGTTTCCCCAAATAGTCACCTCTTTGTTGTTCCAAATCCTTGTCTCATTCCTCCTTTAAATCGTCGTTTCTTCTTTCTTTCTCAAAATGATAGTCTTTCGTCTTTCTCCAAAATAGTCAACTTTTCTTCTTCCGAATCTTCGTCTCCTTCCCCAAATGGTCACCTCTGTGTTCCCCGAAGTCGTTGTCTCATTCCAATTGTCGCCCCATTTTCTTTTTTTCTTTCCTTTCTATCTTTCTTTCTTTCTTTATTTATTTCTTTCTTAGAATGATAGTCTTTTGTCTTTCTCCAAAATAGTCAACTTTTCTTCTTCCGAATCTTCGTCTTCTTCCTCAAATGGTCATTTGTTTCTTCCTTTAAATCACTATCTCATTTCTCCTCCAAATGGTCGTTTTTTTTTTCTCAGAATGGTAAGTTTTTCGTCTTTCTCCAAAATAGTCAACTTTTCTTCTTCCAAATCTTCGTTTCCTTCCCCAAAATGGTCACCTCTTTGTTCTCCCAAATCGTTGTCTCATTCCTACTTCAAATCGTCGTCCCTTCTTTCTTTCTCAGAATGCTAAGTCTTTCGTCTTTTTTCAAAATAGTTAACTTTTCTTCTTCAGAATCTTCGTCTCCTTCCCCAAATGGTCACCTCTTAGTTCTCCCAAATCGTTGTCTCATTCCTACTTTAAATCGTCGTCCCTTCTGTCTTTCTCAGAATGATAGTCTTTCGTCTTTCTCCAAAATAGTCAACTTTTCCTCTTCCGAATCTCCGTCTTCTTCCTCGAATGGTCAGCCGTTTGTTCTTCCAAATCGTTGTCCCATTCCTCCTCCAAATCATCGCCCCTTCCTTCTTCCTCAAAATGATGGTTTTTTATCTTTCTCCAAAATAGTCGACTTTTCTTCTACCAAATGGTCTTTTCCTCTAAATCATCACATCTTTCTTCCTCCTAACTGTCTCCCCTTTTTCTCCAAATCGTCTCTTTTTTTCTAATTTGTGACTTTCTTTTTCTCCGGATCGTCATTTTCTTTAAATCTTCGCTTTTTTCCTTGTACAAACTGTCGCCTGTTTTCCACGAAATCGTTACCTTCTTACGCGAATGGTCACCTCTTTGTTCCTCCAAATCGTTGTCTCATTTCTTCTCTAAGTTATCCGCTTTTCGTCTTCCAAATCGTCGCTTCTTTTCCCCAAATGGTCACCTCTTTGTTGTTTCAAATCGTTGTCTCATTCCTCCTCCAAATCGTCGTTCTTTTTTTTTTCTCAGAATGATAGTCTTTCGTCTTTCTTCAAAATAGTCAACTTTTCTTCTTCTGAATCTTCGTTCTCTTCCCCAAATGATTACTCCTTTGTTCTCCCAAATCGTTGTACCATTTCTACTTCAAATCGTCGTCCCTTCTTTTTTTCTCAGAATGATAGTTTTTCGTCTTGCGTCTTTTTCCAAAATAGACAACTCTTTTTCTTCCGAATCTTCGTCTTCTTCCTCAAATGGTCATCTGTTTGTTCCTCCAAATCACTGTCTTGGTCCTCCTCCAAATCGTCGTGTCTTATTTTTTTCTCAGAATGGTATTCTTTCGTCTTTTTCCAAAATAGCCAACTTTTCTTCTTTCAAATCTTCGTCTCCTTCCCCCAAATGGCCATCTTCTTTGTTTTCCCAAATCGTTGTCTCATTCCTACTTCAAATCGTCGTCCCTTCTTTCTTTCTCAGAATGATAATCTTTCGTCTTTCTCCAAAATAATCAACTTTTCTTCTTCCGAATCTTCATAGTTTTCCTCAAATGGTCATCTGTTTGTTCCTCCAAATCACTGTTTCATTCCTCCTCCAAATAGTCGTTTCGTCTTTTTTTCTCAGAATGATAGTCTTTCGTTTTTCTCCAAAATAGTCCTCCAAATTGTCTCTCCTTTTTCTTCAAATCATCTCTTTGTTCTCTTATTTGTAACTTTCTTTTTCTCTTGATCGTCATGTTCTTTAAATCTTCGCTTTTTTCCTTGTACAAGTTGTCGCCTGTTGTTCACCAAATCGTTACCTTCTTCCGCAAATGGTCACCTCTGTTCCTCCAAGTCGTTGTCTTATTTCTTCTCTAAGTTATCCACTTTTCGTCTTCCAAATCGTCGCTTCCTTTCCCCAAATGGTCACCTCTTTGTTGTTCCAAACTGTTGTCTCATTTCTCCTCGAAATCGTCGTATCTTCTTTTTTCTCAGAACGATAGTATTTCGTCTTTCTCCAAAATAGTCAGCTTTTCTTTTTCCAAATCTTCGCCTATTTCCCCATATATTCAACCATTTGTTCCTCCAAATCGTTGTCCCATTCCTTTTCTAAATCGTCCCTCTTTCCTTCTTCCTCAGAACGATGGTTTTTTCTCTCGATTTTCCTTCTACCAAATCTTTTTCTCTAAATCATTACATCTTTCGTCCTCCACCTCTCCACATCTTTGTTGTTCCAAATTGTTGTCTCATTTCTCCTCCAAATCGTTGTTTCTTCTTTTTTCTCAGAATGATAATATTTCATCTTTCTCGAGCTCCTCTTTCAAATAGTCGCTCGTTCTTTCATCATGATAATGGTGGTCTTTCGTCTTTCTCCTAAATAGTCCTTCGGTCTTCCAAATGTCTTTTTCTCTAAATCATCACATCTTTCGTTCTCCAAATTGTCAGTATGGTTCAACTGTTGATAGTTCAGTTACAAATGATCCACTATCCACTATCGATGGAAAGAACGCGACAATTTGGAACCCTTTAAGCATGGGTAGTGAATAGTGGGTCATAGGTGACTGAACTACGAATAGTTGAACCATAAATGCTTAGCAAAGCGGTTGCTTTTTGGGAAGATCCCAGAATACTAGATTCTAATGCACAGATCAATAACTTTAAACGTTTAGAGGGCTGCATACTGGAGTCTAGGTAGCATTTTACTTGCCTGCGGGTCTCGGAATCTTTGCAATTTTATCCAAATTCCGTAACTTACCCCACTAAGTTCTTTCATTTATTTTTATTATGCAATCAAGTCGTTCGCAATGATAATTATCATATGTAAAGGCCTCGATCGCGTAAATGCGGTAATTAAGCTTCAACTTAAACCTCTAAGGATAATAAATCCTTTCATTAAAACCAGCCATTTAGAAGAAATCGCTGGGTATTACCATGGGATCTGACTTGTTAGAACTCTGGATCATAAATGTGTCGGCATAATGTCACTCGAGCATGTTAATATACTAATTGACTGTTGAGAATAGAAATTTCATATCGATGAAAGGTTTCATCTTTCTTTTAAGCGGCAGCTTGTGTTTACAGGCGCGTCAGAAGTTGCTTATTTTGAAATCAGATGAAAAGGAAGCGATATTTATCCGAGACTTTGATTGAAAACACCGTGGAGGTAATTAGGACACATTCACAAATGAACCTAGACGCATTTCGTTGCCTCAATTTATAGTTTACTCAATTGCTTTGCCATCTCTTGAAACAAATAATAAAATTGATAATCCCATAAAAAGAATTTCAGAAATTTAAGTTGTTAGTATGTGAATCTATTGACAATACCCAATTATAACTGGAGGTTAGCTGCGAGGCAGCTAAATATCCACGTGATCGTTTCAACGAATTTTAACAAAACATCATTCTGCAATCTACACAAACTCGTTAAATCTGTACGTAACTGAATTTGTTAGTTGTATTACATTTATTCACGCCAGTTTCCAATTGTTGGAATACAACCAACTAAAACACTTATGCACAGATTTAAAGCGTTTGTGCAGATTGCAGAATGATGTTTTGTTCAAATTTGTTGAAGCGATCATATGTATATTTATTCATACTAGTTTTTAATTGTTAAACATAATGCAACCAACTAAAGCACTTATGCACATTGCATATTGCAGAATAATGTTTTGTTCAAATTCGTTGAAACGATCATATGTATATTCATTCACAGTAGTTCTTTTTTTGGTAGAACGGACTGTTTCTTGGTTATATTCAAAAATTGAAATACAAATCTTGTCCCCTGAAACCAAGACAGGTTAAAAACCAAAACAGAGGTTGCTCTAACGCGTTTCAATAGCCAAACTATCATCTTCAGAGAGATACTGCCTGCTAGTTTTTAATTGTTGAACGTAATACAACTGACCAAATCACTTGTGCACAGATTTAAAGTGTTTGTGCAGATTGCAGAATGATGTTCTGTTCAAATTCGTTGAAACGACCATATGTACGTTTAGCTGCCTCGCAGCCAATGTCCAGCTTGCCCATTTTTCGTAGAATGACTCCGTGTCGGTTAGCTGTCTCGTACAGGGGCCGATTTATAGCTCGAAAAGTTGGTTCAGCAACCGCGTGTATCGTGGAAGAGTTGAAATTGTAGCGCCTGCTCGTATTTCAGCGTAATCCAACGTCGGCAGTAAAATTGGAAATGGCGAATTTCTTTTGTACGGCAAACCATGGGAAAAACTTTACACCGCGAGAATCTAATGCCGCCGGTTCGTTTATATAATGTCGCATTGCATTCAGGAGAGCGCACAGCAATAAACTTGAACTTATAGGCGCATATTTCGCCGTACAAAGGACTGCATGTATGTGAAATTCATTAGTTGGTGTATTGACCTCAAAAGACATATTTTTAGCCGATACTAATAATAGAAGCGTATTCAGGAGTTCAAGTACTTCATAAATGATATAACACAAATAACCCGAGCTGCAAGGTTCATCCAGCGTTATTAAATATTACGAAATGTTAATTGAACTTCCTCCGCGCGTTACGATTGCAACGGTAGCCTGCTGCACATATTCGTAATTGGTCGCCAGAAGATACCTTTCATCATCAGAGACAATATTGACGTTCTTACGCGATACATAAGAAGCCCTGAATGGTTTATGAGAAGCCCTCGTTGAATATTAACCACTTAATTGGTCTATTGTCTCTTCAAATCCTTGACTATTTTTCTTCAAACCCCCAACTTTTTTCTTCAAATCATCTTCTTCCAGTAGTTGTGCCTCGTTCTTCAAGTAGTTGGTTTTCTTGTTCCAAATCATCGTCTCTTTCTTCCTCCAAATCCTCGCCTCTTTCTTCCTCCAAATCGTTGCCTCTTTCTTCCTACAAATCGTCCCGTCCTTTCTCAAACGGGCACTTGTTTGTTTCTTAAAATCGTTGTTTCATTCCTCCTCCAAATCGTTGTCTCATTCCTCCTCCAAATCGTCACTCCTTTCTTTCTCAGAATAGTGGTCATTCGTCTTTCTCCAAAATAGTCAATTTTTCTTCCTCCAAATCTTTGCCTCCTTCCCCAAATGGTCACCTCTTTGTTTATCCAAATCGTTATCCCATTCCTCCTTCAAATCGTCGTCCTTCTCCTTCCTGATAATGGTGGTTTTTCGTCTTTCTCTAAAACAGTCGACTTTTCTTCTTCCAAATGGTGTTTTCTTCTAAATCATTACATTTTTCTTTCTCCAAACTGTCTTCATTTTTTCTCCAAATTGTCTCTTTTTTTCTCTAATTTGTGACTTTCTTTTTCTTCGGCTCGTCATGATCTTTAAATCTTCGTTTTTTTCCTTGTAAAAACTGTCTCTCCAAATCCTCGCCTATTTTTCTTCAAATCCTCAGCTTTTTTCTTCAAATCTTTTTCTTCAAGTAGTCGTCTCTCGTTCTTCAAGTAGTTGGTTCTCTTGCTCCAAATCATCGTCTCTTTCTTCCTCTAAATCCTCGCCTCTTTCTTCCTCCAAATCGTCGCCTCTTTCTTCCTCCAAATCGTCGCCTTCTTCCCAAAATGGTCACCTCTCTGTTCCTCTGGTTCTTCAAGTAGTTGCTTCTCTTGCTTCAAACCTTCGTTTCTTTCTTCCTCCAAATCCTTACCTCTTTCTTCCTCCAAGTTGTCGCCTCTTTCTTCCTCTAAATCGTCGCGTCCTTTCCTAAATGGTCACTTCTTTGTTCCTTCAAATCGTGGTTTTATTCCTCCTCCAAATCGCTGTCTCATTCCTCCCGCAAATCGTCACTCCTTCTTTCTTTCTCAGAATTGTGGTCATTCGTCTTTCTCCAAAATAGTCAATTTTTTTCCTCCAAATCTTCGCCTCCTTTCCCAAATGGTCACCTCTTTGTTTATTCCAATCGTTGTATCATTCCTCCTGCAAATCGTCGCCCCTTCTTTTTTCCTGAAAATGGTGGTTTTTCGTCTTTCTTTAAAATAGTCGACTTTTCTTCTTTCCAATGGTGTTTTCCTCTAAATAATCACACCTTTCTTCCTTCAAACTGTCTCCTCTTTTTCTACAAATCGTCTCTTTTTTCTCTAATTGGTGACTTTCTTTTTCTCCGGATCTTTAAATCTTCGCTTTTTTCCTTGTACAAACTGTCTCTCCAAATCCTCGCCTATTTTTCTTCAAATCCTCGACTTTTTTCTTCAAATCATCTTCTTCAAGTAGTCGTCTCTCGTTCTTCAAGTAGTTGGCTCTTTTGGTCCAAATCATCGTCTCCTTCTTCCTCTAAATCCTCGCCTCTTTCTTCCTCCAAGTCGTCGCCTCTTTCCTCCCCCAAATCGTCGCCTTTTTTCTCCTCCAAATCGTTGCCTTCTTCCCCAAATTGTTATCTCATTCCTTCTCCAAATTGTTGTCTCATTCCTTCTCCAGATCGTCGCCTCTATTTTCTTTCTCAGAATTGTGGTCATTCGTCTTTCTCCAAAATAGTCAATTTTTTTCCTCCAAATCTTCGCCTCCTTTCCCAAATGGTCACCTCTTTGTTCCTCCAAATCGTTGTTTCATTTCTTCTCCAAATTATCCACTATTTTTTCCAAATCGTCGCGTCGCTTCTTTTCCCCAAATGGTCACCTCTTTGTTTATTCAAATCGTTGTCCCATTCCTCTTCCAAATCGTCACCCCTTCTTTTTTCCTGAGAATGAGGGTTTTTCGTCTTTCTTCAAAATAGTCGACTTTTCTTTTTCCAAATGGCGTTTTCCTCTAAATCCTCATATCTTTCTTTCTCCAAACTATCTCCCATTTTTCTCCAAATCGTTTCTTTTTTCTCTAATTTGTGATTTTCTTTTTCTTCGGCTCGTCATGGTCTTTAAATCTTCGCTTTTTTTCTTGTACAAATTGTCTCTCCAAATCCTTGCCTATTTTTCTTCAAATCCTTAACTTTTTTCTTTAAATCATCTTCTTCAAGTAGTCGTCTCTCGTTCTTTAAGTAGTTGGTTCTCTTGCTCCAAATCATCGGCCTTTTCTTCCTCCAAATCCTCGCCTCTTTCTTCCTCCAAATCGTCATCTCTTTCTTCCTCCAAATCGTCGCCTTCTTCCCAAAATGGTCACCTCTCTGTTCCTCCAAATTGTTGTCTCATTCCTTTCCCAAATCGTTGTCTCATTCCTTCTCCAAATTGTCACTCCTTCTTTCTTTCTCAGAATTGTGGTCATTCGTCTTTCTCCAAAATGGTCAATTTTCATTCCTCTAAATCTTCACCTCCTTCCCCAAATGGTCACCTCTTTGTTTATCCAAATCGTTGTATCATTGCTCCTCTAAATCGTCACTCCTTTCTTCCTGAGAATGGTGGTTTTTCGTCTTTCTTTAAAATAGTCGACTTTTCTTCTTCCAAATGGTGTTTTCTCCGGATCGCCGTGGTCTTTAAATCTTCGCTTTTTTCTTGTATAAATTGTCTCTCCAAATCCTTGTCTATTTTTCTTTAAATCCTTAACTTTTTTCTTCAAATCATCTTCTTCAAGTAGTCGTCTCTCGTTCTTTAACTAGTTGGTTCTCTTGCTCCAAATCATCGTCTGTTTCTTCCTCCAAATCCTCGCCTCTTTCTTTCTCCAAATTGTTGTCTCATTCCTTCTCCAAATCGTTGTCTCATTCCTTCTCCAAATCGTCGCCTCTTCTTTCTTTCTCAAAATTGTGGTCATTCGTCTTTCTCCAAAATAGTCAATTTTTTTTCCTCCAAATCTTCGCGTCCTTCCTTCTCTTCTCTTCTCTTCTCTTCTCTTCTCTTCTCTTCTCTTCTCTTCTCTTCTGGCCTCTTCTCGTCTCTTCTCTCCTCTTCTCTTCTCTTCTCTTCTCTTCTCTTCTCTTCTCTTCTCTTTTCTTCTCTTCTCTTATCTTCTCTACCCTTCTTTTCTCTTCTCTTCTCTTCTCTTCTCTTCTCTTCTCGCCTCTTCTCTCCTCTTCTCTTCTCTTCTCTTCTCTTCTCTTCTCTTCTCTTCTCTTCTCTTCTCTTCTCTTCTCTTCTCTTCTCTTCTCTTCTCTTCTCTTCTCTTCTCTTCTCTTCTCTTCTCTTCTCTTCTCTTCTCTTCTCTCCTCTTCTCTTCTCTTCTCTTCTCTTCTCTTCTCTTCTCTTCTCTTCTCTTCTCTGCTTTTCTCTTCTCTTCTCTTCTCTTCTCTTCTCTTCTCTTCTCTTCTCTTCTCTTCTCTTCTCTTCTGTTCTCTTCTCTTCTCTTCTCTTCTCTTCTCTTCTCTTCTCTTCTCTTCTCTTCTTTTCTCTTCTCTTCTCTTCTCTTCTCTTCTCTTCTCTTCTCTTCTCTTCTCTTCTCTTCTCTTCTCTTCTCTTCTGTTTTCTTCTCTTCTCTTCACTTCTCTTTGTTCTTTAAATCTTCGCTTTCCTCTTTATACAAACTGTCTCCTGTTTTCCACCAAATCGTTTCCTTCTTCCGCAAATGGTTACCTCTTTGTTCCTCCAAATCGTTGTCTCATTTCTTCTCCAAATTATCCACTTTTCTTTTTCCAAATCGTCGCTTCATTTCCCCAAATGGTCACCTCTTTGTTCCTCCAAATCATTGTCGCATTTCTTCTCCAAATTATCCACTTTTTTTCTTCCAAATCGTCGCTTCCTTTCCCCAAATGGTCACCTCATTGTTTATCCAAATCGTTGTCCTATTCCTCCTCCAAATCGTCGCTCCTTTTTTCTTCCTGAGAATGGTGTTTTTCGTCTTTCTTCAAAATAGTCGACTTTACTTCTTCCAAATGGTGTTTTCCTCTAAATTATCACATCTTTCTTCCTCCAAACTGTTTCCCCTTTTTCTCCAAATGGTCGCTTTTTTTCTCTAATTTGTGACTTTCTTTTTCTTCGGATCGTCTTGATCTTTAAATCTTCGCTTTTTTCCTTGTACAAACTGTTGCCTATTTTTCACCAAACCGTCGCCTTCTTCCCTCTTTTTTTCTCCAAATTGTTGTCTCATTTCTTCTTCAAATTGGTGTCCCATTCCTTCTCCAAATTGTTGTCTCATTCCTTCTCCAAATCGTCGCCCCTTCTTTTTTCCTCGGAATGGTGGTCTTTTGTCTTTCTGCAAAATAGTCGACTTTTTTTCCTCCAAATCTTCACCTTCTTCCCCAAATGGTCACCTCTTTGTTTATCCAAATCGTTGTATCATTGCTCTTCTAAATCGTCGCTCCTTCTTTCTTCCTGAGAATGGTGGTTTTTCGTCTTTCTTTAAAATAGTCGACTTTTCTTTTTCCAAATGGTATTTTGCTCTAAATGATCACATCTTTCTTCCTCCAAACTGTCTCCCCTTTTTCTCCAAATCGTTTCTTTTTTTTTTCATTTCATCTTCTCCAAATTATCCACTTTTTTTCTCTTAAATTGTCGCTTGCTTTCCCCAAATGGTCACCTCTTTGTTTATTCAAATCGTTGTCCCATTCCTCCTCGAAATCGTCGCTCCTTTTTTTTTCCTGAGAATGGTGCTTTTTCGTCTTTCTTCAAAATAGTCGACTTTACTTCTTCCAAATGGTGTTTTCCTCTAAATTATCACATCTTTCTTCCTCCAAACTGTCTCCCCTTTTTCTCCAAATGGTCTCTTTTTTTCTCTAGTTTGTGATTTTCTTTTTCTTCGGATCGTCTTGACCTTTAAATCTTCGCTTTTTTCCTTGTACAAACTGTTGCCTGTTTTCCACCAAACCATCGCTTTCTTCCCACTTTGTTCCTCCAAATTGTTGTTTCATTTCTTCTTCAAATTGGTGTCCCATTCCTTCTCCAAATTGTTGTCTTATTCGTTCTCCAAATCGTCGCTCCTTCTTTTTTCCTCAGAATGATAGTCTTTCGTCTTTCTGCAAAATACTTTTTTTCCTCCAAATCGTCGCCTTCCCAAAATGGTCTTTGTTCTTCAACGTCGTTGTCTCATTTCTCTTTTAAATAGTCGCGCCTTCTTTCTTCATGAGAATGGTGATCTTTCGTCTTTTTCCAAAATAGTCCACTTATATTCTTTCAAATGGTCTTTTCATCTAAATCATCACATCTTTCATCCTCCAAATTGTCTCCCGTTTTTCCCTAGATCACCCCTTTTTTTCCAATTCGTGGCTTTCTTTTTCTCTGAATCGTCCTCTGTCATTTACTCTTAATCGTCGCCTTTTTCTTTCTACCAACTTGCACCTTTTTTCCTTCAAATCATCCTCTTGTTTCCACCCAAATCTTCTCTTTCTTCAGTTAAATCGCCATCCAAACTATTGTGCCCTTCTCCTTGTCGCCTATCTCTTTAAATCGTCTCTTCTTCCCACCTCATCGTCGCTTTTGTTATCTCAGTTGTCCAATCTGTCATCGCATTAGATCCCATTAGATATTGTTGAGGTGTAGAAGATCTTAGTCTTCTACACCTCAACAACACCCTGATTTTCAGTTGATTGTGACTATTTGGTCCTCGTAGTAGTTTCTACGTAATACTTTCGAAGAAACGAATCTGGCCAAGCCTAGTTCGGTATCTGAGCGAATTCAGACGGCGTTTGAGCCACTGGAATCTAGTTGTAATCCCAGCAACTCGCAATGTTTAAATTGACGGCCGTTTAAGTTCCGTTCCGCTCTGTTTTTACCAATGAATATGTAGAAATTATGGCTCATTATATTGCCGACTGGTAGGCTGCCTGTACAGCATACTAAAACGACCTGTCAATGCGTATAAATCGAAAGAATCCGGGATGGAAGTTAACGAGTTTAAACTTTCACAGAAGAAGAAGCGTCGATTATGCTTGATTCACCATTTCGCATAAACCGTAAAATGGTTGAATTCCCACATGTTATGTAACGAATCGACCTTCGGGCGAAAATAATTATGACTATTTTACGTAGCAAGCGAAATATGAAATGGTCGAAGGTTGCCCCCTAATTAGCGTGAAGCACATATTTGGTCGATTTGATCGCATTTAAATCCGTTGGATATTAAGAATCTTCAATGGAATCCCTTCCAGAAGCCTATGTCAGGTTAGATTAGATAAACAATTTTGTTACCCTGCAATTTTGATATAATGGGGGCAAGTTGAATACACCAGATCTTGAGTTTGTGTCCATTCCATCAACCAAGAGAATACTCGTATTCGTAACTTATGGTTACGTTTTGACATGCTTATATGCTGATGATGATGAGTTTTGGTGTTTTGGATCCGTTTTAAGAAGTTCAAATCATCCCCTGTTCCTTTCCTTAAGTGTCTAGAGTTCCGGAATCAAATGATGTTTTGGTATGGGGCGTTATGGTAAATTGTTCAGTATCCAATATCCAACTAGTTCAGTATCCAATATCCAACTAGTTTAGTATCCAATATCCAACTAGTTCACTATCCAGAAGTCCAGAAGTAGGCTCTAAACAATTCGGTTTCAGGCCCAGCGATGAAGACGTATCAACTTTGATTTGATAACAACAAAAGTTGTGGAAAAAAGGGCACAATAGAAGATAATTCTTTATATCCATGCAGTGTGGGAAAGCCACAAACATATCAGATCGTTCCAAGCGATCTCATCAAAATAGCAGTTTTTACGTTCAGGCAAAATGCGGTGTTTAATTGGCATATAACACAACTTCATTTGTGTTCATTAAGCGAAATAACTTCCTGCATTTTACGGTTTATTTAAAACAATAAGTTGAACACAAATTAACCCTGAAGGGTAATTTCTCTTTAAGGTTCTTCATACACGCTAGTGTTGCATTTTAATCAGCTGATTTATTCTTTCTTCGAGTTACTGAAAAAGAAAGACGTCGATATATGACCATCAAGTCAAAAACAAATCATAACGAAGTATTAACCGTGTTATGAGGCTGCGGAAGCCAGCAGGATTTTCGAAGATTGCACGAATCCTTCGAGTTGTGTTCTAGATTTGTAAAGTTCCAACCCTGCAGCTAAATGGATCGTACTCCCGCTCATTTTAATTGGTTGCTTCAATCTCTTCCTGCTAATCTCTTGCTTGGGGTAGTCTTGAAAATAGTAGCTTCCTCTCTTCCAAAGGCGATTTAGATCCAGAATCCAACAGTGATGGGCTTTACCGCCAAGTAAGATGACCATTGAAGCCTTCATGGAAGGTGAAGATGAAGCAAAGTTACCTAGAAAGAATTTGATGGATTTGGGGAAAGATGTAAGTCATTGAAATGTGTTCCAAGATACCAAGATTATAACCAAAAAGATGAAACGATACAAAAAAAGCTGCAGATTCCACCACTTCAGAAAGGGCTTGAGAAATTTAGATTTCTCTTCTCTTCTCTTCTCTTCTCTTCTCTTCTCTTCTCTTCTCTTCTCTTCTCTTCTCTTCTCTTCTCTTCTCTTCTCTTCTCTTCTTCTCTTCTCTTCTCTTCTCTTCTCTTCTCTTCTCTTCTCTTCTCTTCTCTTCTCTTCTCTTCTCTTCTCTTCTCTTCTCTTCTCTTCTCTTCTCTTCTCTTCTCTTCTCTTCTCTTCTCTTCTCTTCTCTTCTCTTCTCTTCTCTTCTCTTCTCTTCTCTTCTCTTCTCTTCTCTTCTCTTCTCTTCTCTTCTCTTCTCTTCTCTTCTCTTCTCTTCTCTTCTCTTCTCTTCTCTTCTCTTCTCTTCTCTTCTTCTCTTCTCTTCTCTTCTCTTCTCTTCTCATTCTCTTCTCTTCTCTTCTCTTCTCTTCTCTTCTCTTCTCTTCTCTTCTCTTCTCTTCTCTTCTCTTCTCTTCTCTTCTCTTCTCTTCTCTTCTCTTCTCTTCTCTTCTCTTCTCTTCTCTTTCTCTTCTCTTCTCCTTCTCTTCTCTTCTCTTCTCTTCTCTTCTCTTCTCTTCTCTTCTCTTCTCTTCTCTTCTCTTCTCTTCTCTTCTCTTCTCTTCTCTTCTCTTCTCTTCTCTTCTCTTCTCTTCTCTTCTCTTCTCTTCTCTTTTCTCTTCTCTTCTCTTCTCTTCTCTTCTCTTCTCTTCTCTTCTCTTCTCTTCTCTTCTCTTCTCTTCTCTCTTCTCTTCTCTTCTCTTCTCTTCTCTTCTCTTCTCTTCTCTTCTCTTCTCTTCTCTTCTCTTCTCTTCTCTTCTCTTCTCTTCTCTCTTCTCTTCTCTTCTCTTCTCTTCTCTTCTCTTCTCTTCTCTTCTCTTCTCTTCTCTTCTCTTCTCTTCTCTTTCTCTTCTCTTCTCTTCTCTTCTCTTCTCTTCTCTTCTCTTCTCTTCTCTTCTCTTCTCTTCTCTTCTCTTCTCTTCTCTTCTCTTCTCTTCTCTTCTCTTCTCTTCTCTTCTCTTCTCTTCTCTTCTCTTCTCTTCTCTTCTCTTCTCTTCTCTTCTCTTCTCTTCTCTTCTCTTCTCTTCTCTTCTCTTCTCTTCTCTTCTCTTCTCTTCTCTTCTCTTCTCTTCTCTTCTCTTCTTCTCTTCTCTTCTCTTCTCTTCTCTTCTCTTCTCTTCTCTTCTCTTCTCTTCTCTTCTCTTCTCTTCTCTTCTCTTCTCTTCTCTTCTCTTCTCTTCTCTTCTCTTCTCTTCTCTTCTCTTCTCTTCTCTTCTCTTCTCTTCTCTTCTCTTCTCTTCTCTTCTCTTCTCTTCTCTTCTCTTCTCTTCTCTTCTCTTCTCTTCTCTTCTCTTCTCTTCTCTTCTCTTCTCTTCTCTTCTCTTCTCTTCTCTTCTCTTCTCTTCTCTTCTCTTCTCTTCTCTTCTCTTCTCTTCTCTTCTCTTCTCTTCTCTTCTCTTCTCTTCTCTTCTCTTCTCTTCTCTTCTCTTCTCTTCTCTTCTCTTCTCTTCTCTTCTCTTCTCTTCTCTTCTCTTCTCTTCTCTTCTCTTCTCTTCTCTTCTCTTCTCTTCTCTTCTCTTCTCTTCTCTTCTCTTCTCATCTCTTCTCATCTCATCTTTCTCTTCTCTTCTCTTCTCTTCTCTTCTCTTCTCTTCTCTTCTCTTCTCTTCTCTTCTCCTCTCTTCTCTTCTCTTCTCTTCTCATCTCTTCTCTTCTCTTCTCATCTCCGCTCTTCTCTTCTCATCTCTTCTCTTCTCTTCTCTTCTCTTCTTTCTCTTCACTTCTCTTCTCTTCTCTTCTCTTCTCTTCTCTTCTTTTCTCTTCACTTCTCTTTCTTCTCTTCTCTTCTCTTCTCTTCTCTTCTCTTCTCTTCTCTTTCTTCTCTTCTCTTCTCTTCTCTTTCTTCTCTTCTCTTCTCTTCTCTTCTCTTCTCTTCTCTTCTCTTCTCTTCTCTTCTCTTCTCTTCTCTTCTCTTCTCTTCTCTTCTCTTCTCTTCTCTTCTCTTCTCTTCTCTTCTCTTCTCTTCTCTTCTCTTCTCTTCTCTTCTCTTCTCTTCTCTTCTCTTCTCTTCTCTTCTCTTCTCTTCTCTTCTCTTCTCTTCTCTTCTCTTCTCTTCTCTTCTCTTCTCTTCTCTTCTCTTCTCTTCTCTTCTCTTCTCTTCTCTTCTCTTCTCTTCTCTTCTCTTCTCTTCTCTTCTTTGATGATATTCAATTATCTCACATTGGGAGAGTTTTTGGTGACTAATGTCTATAGCTGGTGATTCATAAAACTAAAGCAATTTTATTTACTCCTTCAGTTGAATTGCCATCTAAAATTCCAGATTTTTGAGTTGTCAGAAATCGCGTCTTGGATCTTGGGTTACCTTAAATTAGGATTAATCCGGAGAGTTTTATCTTTTTGGTGATCCATGTCTCAATTGTACTGCTTCAGTTTCATTCTTTGCCATCTAAAATTTCAGTGTTTTGAATCATCAGAAGTCGCCTCATCCATTCGATGATCTTGAATTGTATCACCGGGATTAGTTTAGAGATTTCATCTTTTTGGTGATCACAGTCCACGTGGAAATTTCGAGGTGTTGTTGCATTGTTTTTTTCGGCGGAAACACTGGATAATAAACTCCAGAGATAAATTCGATGGAACAACTGGTTAAACCATCTCAGTGCTTTCACTAATACAACTTCAGCGGAAGGATTTGCTAATTTTGGCCAAAATTTATGCGTTTGCCAGTGAACACTCCCAAAATTAAGTTCACTTACCTTCTTTGTCCTTGAGAATTTCGTATATAAAAGTAAAATGTGTCTATGAATTATTCATACGACGTGGACTGTGAACTCGTTAACCATCATACTTTTGTGTATTTACTGATCGTTTTTAAATTCGGTTTCGAATGTACTGAAAAATATGTATTTAAATATAGTAATAAATATAGTTAAATACGTATAGTATATGTAAATATGACCCTTGTCCAAATTTAACTTGACGATCTTGAATCGCATGGGAAAAAATTACCATTGACGTGTGTATTCGATAAAGCATCGACGAGTTAAGAAGGAAGACCGACAATATTAGTAAACATAATTTAAAAGTGTCATGGCCTCGTGTGGAATTGTACATATTTCTTTATTAATTATATGTATAACCACCTAGAAACTATTCAACTGAATAAAAATACCTGTAATAATTATGAAACCACTCATGGGAGTTGCGCAAAATTTCGTACCAAAATATCAATTGTATTTAAATATTTCAACAGATTTTGCCTTCTCTTGATTAGAGTCAGCTTTTTTCTTTAAAAAAATTAATTAATTCAATGATGCGCAGTCAATTTCAATTCTCTGGTGGACCATTTGTGGCTGTATCACAGTTTAAGTGTCTTATATTACAAACCAAAACATTATTATCATTTAGCTTTATGTTATGCACTGCGATATTTATTCCAATAAAAAAATCAATGAACTGCAACGTGAGAACCAAAATCTTCTGTAAATAAAAGTTATCGTTGGCGCTAAAATACATAATAAAAACAAAGTCGATATCTGTAAATAAAATGCCTTATTGTTTGTTATAATCAAATATGACTTAATGACGTTCCTGATAAATAATAACGCGTTAAAATAATTATCAGTAAATAGTTTAAAACATAAGCAAGTCTATTCCAAACTTCGAAAAAGTCAAAGTGTAATAAGCTATTAATTAGTGATAAGACCGTTGTGGAATATTTATCGCTTAGTGGGAACCTTATTTATTATATTTAAGTTGTTAGCGCAGCAGAGTAAGCAATGATAGTTGAAAGTTAAAAGAAAAGTAGCATCACAAAGTACTAAACATTTCTCTACTATCGTCGGCTAACGTTGGGGAAGAAGCAAGAGCCTTTTATTGTTACAAGCTGGGAATCGATCTACCCCTTGTGGAACCCTCTTTCTTAACTCGCATAGTCTCAAAGTAGCAAAAACGATAAGTAACTGAAATTGCATGAAGAGCAAGAATCTAACCAAGACTATTCTAACATTCGTAACCGTCTTCATCACACTTGATACGAAATCAGTAGAAGCGGTAGAAAATAACTGAATGAATTATTAAAACTCATCTACTTTTACGAGCTCAATTGAAATGAGTTTAGCCATCTTAATTACAGCTAAAGCACTCTAGGTTAGTTAGATTTCTGTAGCTGTTTGTTCGAAGTTTTATCTTGAGGTCTGTACCGCAGCGTGGATCTAGCATTCGCGTAGAATAAAGCAGAATTTTAAACAGTGGTAAGAAGATTAAATCAGTCATTAAAGTCATTAATTAGTTATTAAAGGGCAAGAGTGTCTAATTTCTGTAAATATCATTTTGACTTTGATTTTTCCTCTTCGAGTGTAGCATGTATCCAGCATTTTTCTACAGTTGAAACAATTTTCGTAGCAGCTGTAAAAAATGATTCATCCACCGCCAAAGTTGGACGTGGATCCATCATTTGTCAAAGATTTATAGAGAATTCGTACTAAGGACAAGAAATATTGCAATGGTTCACTACAGCACGTTTCCTGCTGCATCACTTGCGCTGCATCTACTCACATTTCGAAATTCTTGAAGTTTCTAAATCTTGAAGTTTCTAAATCTTGAATTTCTTGTTAATTGAGTTTCTTATTAATTGAGTAATTGACTTTCTTGTTAATTTTGAGGTTCAATCCCAGTGTGGATTTAACCATTAACTTGGAATTCGGATGCAATCAATGGCGATGATTCTATAGTTTGTCTCGTTG
The DNA here is from genome assembly GCA_028583605.1 of Dastarcus helophoroides. NCBI lineage: Eukaryota > Metazoa > Arthropoda > Insecta > Coleoptera > Bothrideridae > Dastarcus > Dastarcus helophoroides. The sequence goes on along the minus strand of CM053331.1, from coordinate 38,755,355 downwards.
GATATTGTTGCTGGGCGAAGTGGTGAGGAGCTTATGAATTTTCGACCTGATGGGCGACATCGTGGAGCATGTTTTTCACCGGTTGGTACGTGTTTGTCGAAAATTAACTCTCGTTGTGTGCCATTATTATGCACGCCGGTGTGTGTATGTGTCACCTGCCTGCAATGCGATACAACCGACCGGCCTCACATTTTCAGCGACCCGTTTGGGCACATTCTTGCTTCAAGTACCTTACATTCTCCAGCCCCATTGAATCATTGACACTTGACTGGGCGATGCAGCATCGGATTATTCATTTTGTGGCGATTTTTACTGGGAAGCATGCTCATGTGGAACGCGACTGTGACCTGGTGGCCATATTCCTAATAAGTCTTCCTGCCTGGTTTTAAACGTATTCTTAGGTCCGTGCTGACATATTGAGGCATAGAGGACAGTGCAATCAAGACCGCTAATGTAGAGTTACATCGTCAAATGGACATAATAGGAATTGTAAACGTTTCAATTTAATCTATGGATTTGGAAGCTGACTTGTCGAATTAATGAGTTAACTAGTTGAAGATGTACATTGAAACGATCGCATTGATCCGCTAGTGTCCTAGAATATTTAACCCCATCGCTAACTCTCTAGTTTTCTTCTTAGTTCCCTCAGGTGGAACTGGGCTCGTTCTAAAAAAAACGTCAGATAACATCGACGCTCCAGATATACTGAAAATAAACCAATTTTCAGTTAATACATGGAAAGAGTCCAAGATGAAGGTTATTAAGAGAAATTCAGTGACCCGTAGGTATTAAAAACTGTTGATAGTTTACTATCTTCGAATTCCCCAGAGCGCACTTCAACTTCCGGATGTTGCTAGACAAGTGTTTTCTTAACGTGAAGCGGCTGACTCATTCTCCATCATTCATGTACCGGAAACTCGATCGTGAACACTACGTGTTAACCGTCTTATTTTTCTAATAAGGCGTTAAGCGTTTTTGTGCGAGGAAAACGACGAGTAAACCCATCACGTAGTAGCAGTTTTTGCAAATGTTTACCAACTGAGTGCTTACAAGATACTTGTAAATTAAACGAGCTTGAAAACTTCTTCAATATGAAGAAGTTGCAAAGATTCTTAAAACAATTCATGTTGGACGAATTCCCTTAATTCCAAGGTATTACTGGATCCACTCTGTACCAAGAAACGATCAAGATGAAACTAAAAACTAGAAATTTAGTCGCCAAAATTGGGCTGCATCGTGGACCCACGCCGCATGGAGTAACTACAGTCAAAACTAATTCTCTATGAATCTCACCACATTAACAGAAGCAGAATTAACATTCTTAAGTGGTCGCTAAGCAAATTATTTATAATTCTTGATGGGTGCTTGATCCACGTTAAGTGGTAAAATATTGGAAGTAAAAAATAATTCCGAATGCTATTAATATGCAATGAAAAGTTTTATTACATCGTTGGCTAAGAATGGGGCAAGGTAGAGCGGTAGAGCACAAATCAGACTGGGAATCGTGGCCCAAGTGGTAACCCATTTTACTGACTTGCGTGGTGAGCAAAACAAGACAAAATTACAAGATGTTAGACCAAAAATGTGGAATGCCAGGTTTTGAATGCCGATGGTTCTTCATCGTTTTCTTCTTCTCTTCTCTTCTCTTCTCTTCTCTTCTCTTCTCTTCTCTTCTCTTCTCATCTCTTCTCATCTCTTCTCATCTCTTCTCATCTCTTCTCATCTCTTCTCTTCTCTTCTCTTCTCTTCTCTTCTCTTCTCTTCTCTTCTCTTCTCTTCTCTTCTCTTCTCTTCTCTTCTCTTCTCTTCTCTTCTCTTCTCTTCTCTTCTCTTCTCTTCTCTTCTCTTCTCTTCTCTTCTCTTCTCTTCTCTTCTCTTCTCTTCTCTTCTCTTCTTTTCTCTTCTCTTCTCTTCTTTTCTCTTCTCTTCTCTTCTCTTCTCTTCTCTTCTCTTCTCTTCTCTTCTCTTCTCTTCTCTTCTCTTCTCTTCTCTTCTCTTCTCTTCTCTACTCTGCTCTTCTCTTTTCTTCTCTTCTCTTTTCTTCTCTTCTCTTTTCTTTTTTTTCCTTCTCTTCCCATCTTTTCTCTTCTTTTCTTTTCTCTTCTCTTCTCTTCTCTTCTCTTCTCTTCTCTTCTTTTCTCTTCTCTTCTCACCTCCTCTCTTTTCATTTCTTCTCATCGCTTCCCATCTTTTCGCTTCTCTTCGCTTCTCTTTTCTTCTCTTCTCTTCTCTTCTCTTCTCTTCTCTTCTCCTCTCTTCTCTTCTCTTCTCTCTTTTCGGATGACACAGTAATCACTTGTCACCAAGCTGAGAATCCAGCTCGTCTATTCATCCTGGGGCATATCGCTATCAACGATCATCAATTGTTTCCAAAGATATAAAAATATTTTGTTAATTAGTCCAATGAACTTGCTATAGCAGTGAATTTTGGGATTTATAGTTTACGCTACGTAAAACTGGTCATAATATTCGGTCACTGACTTCAGTTTCGGCGATTCTGAAAATTATCGACTGTGGGTTATGCCCGAAATGCATATGCGAGCTTGTAACGTTGCAGAGCGCAACATTTGGTAATTATATACGTTTGACTTGGTGCGATGTTCCTACATAAATACGACAGTTTAGGCCCCATAGGCACCCTCTTACCTGATTGATTGATACTCCTTACAAATTACATCAAAATATTGTCACGTTAAACTGTCTGGGAATTTACGTATAAGACTGAGCTAATTAATTGATATCTGTGGTTGTAATTCATTGTATTTAGATTTATTTTTTATCGCAATGCTCCTTCCATGACGAAGTTGTTATTTAGCTCAAGATTGCACTGCAGTTCTTAAACTTGCTGAAGTATTAAAGTGCAATGTTTAAGCTCCTAAATTTGGAGCTGCAATCGAATGAAGGTAAATTTTCTAGAATGATAGGGGATTAAAACTCTGAACAAATAATATGTCCAGAAGCAAATCCACTCCTTACCATATCAATGATCCAACTAAACTTGGTTCGTCACCAATTAGTTTGGATAAGTACACATTTTGTATTTTGGCAAATTGTCCGGATTAAAATTGAGAGAGTTTACCAACTAATCAATAGCAGAAACTTCCAGAATTTATCAATACATAGCAGATGGCCACCTGGTCACATTTTAGCATTACCTACGTCAAAATGAAAGAGTAAAGAAGCTTGAATTTTAAAAAACCTTTCTTACAATTTTGTTGCTTTAGTGCACATACCAGACTCCCCCGCTTTACAGTGTACTCACTTGAGCACCAACTCAACCATATACTCCAGTTACCCCGGGACATCGCGCTCCAAATCCGATTCAATTTGATGCTAATCTCGATACACTCGAAAACTCCGCATCTGAAATTCATTAAATCTGACGATGCTGAATGGCTCCACTAAAGCAATAAATCAATTACTGCATAATTAATGGAACCCGTCACCTTTTTAGTTAATAATAGTGTTACGTTGTAACACTCGAAGTTTCGAAACTTAATATTAAAAAAAAATGTTGTAAACTGGTACCGTTATGAGATGGTAATGAAATTGCAGGTTGCTCGGGTGTTCGATGCTTTCGGATAATTTTCATGTGAAGTGATTTATGTTATGGGATATTGTAAATAGTGTGGGGACTTGTCGGAGCGACTTTGTTGCCGACTTTGACCAAAGTTCATCACGGGTGCTTTGTAAGTCATCTACAAGTAGCTAAATTCCACCTGCGGGCGTATTCAGGGATAAATGGGCACATACGTTGTTATTAATAGGAGTTTATTTTACAATTGAAGATGATCGAAGTACAAAACTTGTCCCCTGAAACCAAGAAAGATTAAGAAACGCAACGCGTTTCGATAGCATCTGTTGTGTTTTTTAATCTTTCTTGGTTTCAGGGGACAAATTTGTATTTCAATTTTTGAAGATCAAGGACGAGTTTGTTCCACCAAAGTTGAAGATGGTAACTGTTCAGGTCAACATTATACTTCCATCCCCAAACAAAATTGCATAACACGAAAAATTTGTATTTTCGTGTACGACTTTGTTGCGGGCTTTCCCCAGAGTGAGAAGTTTGGTTAAAGCCCACAACAACGTCGCTTCGTGTATGAAAGCACAAATGTTTCCTGTTTTATACAGTTTTGTTTTGGAGTCGACGTATAGGGTTGACCTAAACAATTAGCATCTTTAGTTAATAAAATAAGCTTATGTGTGCTTCTTTCGTAAATTATCAACAAATCATCATTCTAATTAGTCAAAAGCTACAGATTAATAGTATTCAGGGGCGAGTGGGCTTCTTTGGTGTATTTGTTGATAATTTAACGTAAGCACAAGCTTCTTTTCTTTTTTTTAAGTTTAAACCACTCCCAAAGAGTAACCCCATTATGCCGTTAATGCACTGCGAGTAGAATGCGGAAACAAGAATAGATGGCGATGAACCGCCTTCTTAAACAAGGATAGGTAGTAATTTTTGGGAAAATTCCTTTCGGTAATGCGTTTTAAGCTAAAAGATGATAACTGCGTAGGTCAACACTATACTTCGATTCCCAAACAAAATTGCGTACACGGAAAATGTGAATTTTCGTAGAGGAGCAACTTAATTGGTCAAAGTTGCCAGCTTAATCGCTCCGTGTACGATAATTCAAGTTTTTTGTGTTATGCTTGGGGATCGAAGCATAATATTGACCGGCACCATTACCATCTTTAATTGGAAAATTGTTTTTGTTGATAACTTGACTGAGAAGCAGGTGCTAGTTTATTTTTTAATTAAAGATGCTAATTGTTTAGGTCAACACTATACTTTGATTCCAAAACATAATTGTATAAAGTAGGAAAAATTTGTATTCTCGTAGACACATTTATATCAAATATTGTCAAACACCAAACGCAGTTGATGTCCTAATCTGTGATAATCTTGCTATAGTATATTGCCTGTTGTAACTATTTAGTTACTGCTGTATTTTAATCAAAATGAGCCTCTTATGCTTGGCGATCGAAGCATATTATTGACCTGCACCGTTACCATCTTTAATTTGAAAATTGTTTTTGTTGATTATTTAACCGGGAAGCAAGTGCCAGTTTAATTTCTAATTGAAGATGCTAATTGTTTAGGTCAACACTATACTTAGATTCCAAAACACAATTGTATAAAGTAGGAAAAATTTGTATTTTCGTAGACACATTTATATCAAATATTGTCAAACACCAAACGCAGTTGATGTCCTAATTTGTGATAATCCTGCTATAGTATATTGCCTGTTGTAACTATTTAGTTACTGCTGTATTTTAATCAAAACGAGCCTCTTATGCTTGGCGATCGAAGCATAATATTGACCTGCACCGTTACCGTCTTTAATTCGAAAATTGTTTTTGTTGATTATTTAACCGGGAAGCAAGTGCCAGTTTAATTTTTAATTGAAGATGCTAATTGTTTAGGTCAACACTATACTTAAATTCCAAAACACAATTGTATAAAGTAGGAAAAATTTGTATTTTCGTAGACACATTTATATCAAATATTGTCAAACACCAAACGCAGTTGATGTCCTAATTTGTGATAATCCTGCTATAGTATATTGCCTGTTGTAACTATTTAGTTACTGCTGTATTTTAATCAAAACGAGCCTCTTATGCTTGGGAATCGAAGCATAATATTGACCTGCACCGTTACCATCTTCAATTCGAAAATTGTTTTTGTTGATAATTTAACCGAGAAGCAGGTGCCAGTTTATTTTCTAATTGAAGATGCTAATTGTTTAGGTCAACACTATACTTAGATTCCAAAACACAATTGTATAAAGTAGGAAAAATTTGTATTTTCGGAGACACATTTATATCAAATATTGTCAAACACCAAACGCAGTTGATGTCCTAATCTGTGATAATCTTGCTATGGTATATTGCCTGTTGTAACTGTTCTGTTACTGCTGTATTTTAATCAAAATGAGCCTCTTATGCTTGGGGATCGAAGCATAATATTGACCTGCACCGTTACCATCTTTAATTCGAAAATTGTTTTTGTTGATAATTTAACCGGGAAGCAAGTGCCAGTTTAATTTCTAATTGAAGATGCTAATTGTTTAGGTCAACACTATACTTAGATTCCAAAACACAATTGTATAAAGTAGGAAAAATTTGTATTTTCGTAGACACATTTATATCAAATATTGTCAAACACCAAACGCAGTTGATGTCCTAATCTGTGATAATCTTGCTATGGTATATTGCCTGTTGTAACTGTTCTGTTACTGCTGTATTTTAATCAAAATGAGCCTCTGACGTCAGAATTTTTCGTATCGAATGTATGAGAATCCTGCTGCATCACCGTGGCTTTTGTAAATGTTCTTTTTTCAACTCTGCTGCTTCCAACTGCAGTCTTGTTTACAAAGTTTTTAGTTTGCTTTATGTTTCTACATCAAAATAAATACTTAACCTGAAAATTTTCGTATAGTAATTTAAACTAAGTATTACTGAAGTCGCATACTAAAAACAAACATAATCTGTGAGAATCTTCCTATAGCAGCCATAAACGTTACGGTAAATGTGCCATAACTCAGCGCTAAATTGCGTTAGAAGCAGTTTTTATAATGACTAAATTTTTATCTGTTTTTTATTTAATAACATAATAGGAGCAACAACAGTCGAATAGTTCATCATGCCTTGCCTATCTTGATATCTATGAATCATTCTCCATGATATTCATTCATAGTGTCGGTTACAAGGTCAATCTAGTTTATTTTTAGAGCGAACGCGCCACAAGAAGTTGAATCACATACGCCATTCAACTAAAAATGCATTCTTTGGTAAGAAAACAGTTCAACAGTTCGCGCGTACGCTAAATAAATTAGACGCTAAGGTGGCGCCCTCTCCACAACTTTTGTTCTTTCGAAAGCCGCTGAGACGTGAAACGATGTTCAGAAACCTAAAGGTACAACATTTCTAATAAAATGTTGATATTTTTGAATTAAAGACGATAAATTCATCTACCCACCTTTGATGGTATGCGGCTCTGACATCGAACCTCAATCGAGTGTGGAAGCTAAGAAGCATCAAAGAACAAAGAATCTTGTTTGTGTAGCAATCAGAAAAGATAAGTTAAACTTGAAATTGTACAAGTCCAGAATACAACTCAAGGAATCCTATAAACGCGCCAATAAATAGTTGCATTTAAATTGGTACTGGCGTACATACGCCACAAAAGCATGACACAACACCTCAATAACCTTCTATTGCAGGAAACACGATTGTTTGACTAATGGAATACCTGCAATGATAGTAATTGCGATCATTATATTAATATATTATATCAAACAATCGTTCCGACACATTTCTCATAAACACAATTTGTGCAGTTCCATCAACTTCATGGCTGAACTGACTTAGCAATCAAACACCCACTTCTACTAAATGGCACAACATTCATCTCGATTGTTGGATAAACAGCCCACCCCATGCGTTACGTCGTAGAAACAAATTGATGTTTTATTAGACGGTCTCCAAAGGAAGGCCACAAAACTGACGGGGGCGATGCCTCTGCATTACTCCTGAAATATCCACCAGATAAAAATCGGGTCCCCCAGAAGGCGTTTTAGCACTAGTCGCTGAAAACAGTTTCACGTTTAAATCGTAATTCTCTCATGTAAAGCAACATCCACATTCTATAACTCACTTTTTCGAGCCATGCATAAATCCTAAGAATTAGATTTCTTCTCTCCCATCTAATTGCCTTTTTTTGTCCAGACTCGTCCCGTATCCGCTGCGAGCGAGTCTCGTCCCCCAGTTGTTTCGATTAGTTATCAGAACCTGTAATCGAAGCGTACTCATTAGGAGTCGAGCCGTGAAGTTTCTCACAACTGTCGCCCGACGTTTTAGTTGCACGAGACCGCCCGTGTTTTCGTTACGAAGATAACACTAATTCATCAATCTTTTTTAATCACCGACACTAATGTAATTCTTTTTCTGTGTCATCGGCTTCGACATGTAACCTAATGCGACGATGGTAGGTAGTTTAACTGTTCCTGCTTGACGCCTCAATGAAATCCAGTAGATTGATAAAAGTAAATCGGAAGAAGAATCAGTTGGATTCTTTTCAGGCGATCGTGAGTCGTCGTAACCGTTATTGGACGACAAGTGCCAAGGCCGGAGAAATTTGGGCTTGGAGCCAGCCGCGGTTTATCTAAGATCTGCCCTTGCAAAGAGACGTGACACCCGATCATGAACAGTTATGATGAATTTGGCGTTTTATTTTTGGTGTGTCATTTCGAAGACTATGATAAAATCTGATGGGAAAACAATGACTTTGATAATCACATCAATCGATTATTGTCTGACGAATTTTTGCAACTAGTACGTCTGAGTAAGCTGTACCGGTGACCCAATTTAATTCCACTTCCAGTTGGTGCACGCTCTACTGAATCTAGTTCCTAATTTCGAGAATTCTAATGGATAGGGTTTTTGTTTTTGGTGGAACGAACTGGTCCTTGATTATCTTCAAAAATTGAAATACCAATCTTGCCCCTTGGTTTCAAGGGACAAGATCTGTATTTCAATTTTTGATAGATGTGGTGGTGTTTAGATGCTGCAATCCGAAATTTGACATGGCCAGTTGTTACCGAATTTTTTTCCAATAGGAAACGATGTGGCCTGAGGTATTAAAGAGCGTGGCTTGAGGTATTAAGAGGCACGAAATAATGGTGCCTTTAAGATCGCCTAACGGGAGGAAGGAATATGTTAGAGGCTGCGATTCGTGGCCCCAGTGGTAACCTACTCAACTAATTTGGCCAACTTTAATTAACAGAGACGATACGTACGAAAGGTATCAAAAGGCTTGGCTTGAGGTACTAGAAGGCACGATATAATGGCACCACTAAGATCGCCTAACGGAGGAAGGAATATGTTAGAGGCTAGGATTCGTCGCCCCAGTGGTAACCTACTCCACTAATTTGGCCAACTTCAATTAACAGAGACGATACGTACGAAAGGTATTAAAAGGCGTGGCTTGAGGTATTAGAACGCACGAAATAATGGCACCACTAAGATTGCCTAACGGAAGGAAGGAATATGTTAGAGGCTGGGATCCGTGGCCCCAGTGGTAACCTTTTCCACTAATTTGGCCAACTTCAATTAACAGAGACGATACGTACGAAAGTTATTAAAAGACGTGGCTTGAGGTATTAGAAGGCACGAAATAATTGTGCCACTATGATCGCCTAACGGGAGGAAGAAATATGTTAGAGGCTGGGATTCGTCGCCCCAGTGGTAACCTACTCCACTAATTTGGTCAACTTTAATTAACAGAGACGATACGTACCACAAAGTATTAGAAGGAGTGACTTGAGGTATTAGACGGCACGAAATAATTGTGCCACTATGATCGCCTAACGGGAGGAAGGAATATGTTAGAGGCTGGGATCCGTGGCCCCAGTGGTAACCTTTTCCACTAATTTGGCCGACTTCAATTAACAGAGACGATACGTCCAAAAGGTATTAAAAGACGTGGCTTGAGGTATTAGAAGGCACGAAATAATTGTGCCACTAAGATCGCCTAACGGGAGGAAGGAATATGTTAGAGGCTGGGATCCGTGGCCCAAGTGGTAACCTACTCCACTAATTTGGCCAACTTCAATTAACAGAGACGATACGTACGAAAGGTATTAAAAGACGTGGCTTGAGGTATTAGAAGGCACGAAATAATTGTGCCACTATGATCGCCTAACGGGAGGAAGGAATATGTTAGAGGCTGGGATCCGTGGCCCCAGTGGTAACATACTCCACTAAGTTGGCCAACTTTAATTAACAGAGACGATACGTATGAAAGGTATTAAAAGGCGTAACTTGAGGTATTAGAAGACACGGAATAATTGTGCCACTATGATCGCCTGCTAACGGGAGGAAGGAATATGTTAGAGGCTGGGATTCGGTGCCCCAGTGGTAACCTAGTCCACTAATTTGGTCAACTTCAATTAACAGAGACGATACGATACGAGACCACATAAAGTGCAGGAACCTAAGCTCTTTTACGCTCCGTAGCCTTCATGTGAAGAAATGGGGGCAGCTACCGAAGCGGCGGCTGCATAATTCCCTTTAAGACACCCAAAGTAGTTCCTTAGTGCCGCTAATTGTCTCCCCTTGACTAGGAAACTACCAAACTCTGTAGCAGATTGATAAAAAGTTACAAAATGCAAGTCGAAAAGACACTCTCTGTCGCATCATATTATACGAACTTACCTTGTCAACACTCGCGATTGTTCTGAATGATTCGTCACCTGAAACTACTTGCGAATATCGCTTACGTGTACTTCGTAACACTTCTCAAGTTAAGTCTGTGCAAATTTTAGAACTGCGAGCATCTTAAGACCTTGAAAATAACGAAAAAGGACCATCACCCTCACGGATTAATATAAGGTCATGATATACCCCTACCTTTGGTGGTGTACGGCTCTAATAGTCGAAGTATCAGTGGCGTGTTCTCTACAGAAGCTAACGAAACACAACTTCCCTTGCAAAATGAAAAAGAACATGTTGCAGCATGTTTAAGAAAACGCAGTACGAACATACTTCTTTCTACAATTTTTTAGTTTTTTCTCTCAAAACTTCGACTCTCATCTGAAAATTTCTAAAGCAAATTCGAAATTTGGTCATATTCAAGTGAAAATTCGAGTTTTTCATGAATCCTCTTCTTCTTCTCTTTCTCCTCCTGCTTCTTCTCCTCCTGCTGCTTCTTCAACTGCTTCTTCTCCTGCTGCTTCTCCTCCTGCTTCTCCTTTTGCTTCTCCTCCTGCTTCTTCTCTTCCTACTTCTTTTCCTGCTTTTTCTCCTCCTGCTTCTTCTTTTCTTTTGCTTCTTCTTCTGCTTCTTCTTCTCCCACTTCTTCTCCTGCTTCTTCTTCTTCCTGCTTCTTCTTCTTTTTCTTTTTTCTGCTTCTTCTTCTCCTGTTTCCTCTTCTTCTCTTGCTTCTTCTTCTCTTGCTTCTTCTTCTGCTTCTTCTTCTCCTGCTTTTTCTTCTCCTGCTTTTTCTTCCCCTGCTTCTTCTCCCGCTTCTTCTTGTCCTGCGTCTTCTTGTCTTGCTTCTTCTTCTTCTCTTGCTTCTTTTTTTCCTTCTTCTGCTTTTTCTTCTCCTACCTCTTCTTATCCTGCTTCTTCTTTTCCTTCTTCTTCTTCTCTTGCTTCTTCTTCTCCTGCTTCTTCTCCTGCTTTTTTTCTCCTGCTTTTTTTTCTCCCGCTTCTTCTTCTTCTCTTGCTTTTTTTTCCTGCTTCTCCTGCTTCTTCTTCTCCTACCTCTTCTTATCCTGCTTTTTCTTCCCCTGCTTCTTCTCCCGCTTCTTCTTGTCCTGCTTCTTCTTCTTCTCTTGCTTCTTTTTTTCCTTCTTCTCCTGCTTCTTCTTCTCCTACCTCTTCTTATCCTGCTTCTTCTTTTTCTTCTTCTTCTTCTCTTGCTTCTTCTTCTCCTGCTTCTTCTCCTGCTTCTTCTCCTGCTTTTTCTCTTGCTTTTTTTCTCTTGCTTCTTCTCCTGCTTCTTCTCCTGCTTCTTCTTCTAATGTTTCTTCTTCTCTTGGTATTCTCCTGCTTATTCTTCTCCTGGTTCTTCTTCTCCTGCTTCTTATCCTCCTACGTCTTCCCCTTTTGCTTCTTCTCCTTCTCTTGCTTTTTCTTATCCTGCTTCTTCTTCTATTGCTTCTTCTCCTGCTTTTTCTTGTCCTGCTTCTTCTTCTACTGCTTCTTCTCCTGTTTTTTCTTATCCTGCTTCTTCTTCTATTGCTTCTTCTCCTGCTTTTTCTTTTCCTGATTCTTCTTCTCCTGCCTTTTCCTCTCCTGCTTCTTCTGCTTCTTCTTCTAATGCTTCTTCTTTTCCTGCTGTTCTCCTGCTTTTCTTCTGCTGCTCTACTTTTTCTCCTGCTTCTTCTCCTCCTACTTTTTTCCCTTTTGCTTCTTCTCCTCCTGCTTCTCCCTTTCTTACTTCTTATTCTGCTTCTTTCCTTCTCCTGCTTTTTCTCCTCCTACTTCTTCCCCTTTTGCTTCTTGTCCTCCTGCTTCTTCCTTTCTTACTTCTTATTCTGCTTCTTTCCTTCTCCTGCTTTTTCTTCGACTGCTTCTTCTCCTGCTTTATCTTTTCTCGTTTCTTCTTCTCCTGCTTTTTTTTCCTGCTTTTTCTCCTGCTTCTTCTTCTCCTGTTTCTTGTCGTGCTTTTTCCTCGTCTGCTTATTCTTCTTTTGCTTCTTCTCTTAATTCTTCTCCTTTTGCTTCTTCTCCTACTTCTCCTTTTCTTACTTCTTCTCCTGCTTCTTCTCCTTCTCCTGCTTTTTCTTCTTCTGCTTCTTCTTTTAATGTTTCTTCTCCTGCTTTTTCTTTTCCTGCTTCTTCTTCTCCTTTTTTCTTGATTTTCTTCTTCTTCTGTTTGTTCTTCTCCCGCTTTTCTTCTTTTCCTGCTTTTTGTTCCTGCTTCTTCTCCTAATTCTTCTTCTCCTGCTTCTTCTTCTCCTGCTTCTTCTTCTCCTGCTTTTTCTTCTCTTGCTTCTTCTTCTTCTCATGCTACTTCTTCTCCTACCTCCTCTTATCCTGCTTTTTCTTCTCCTGCTTCTTCTTCTCCTGTTTCTTGTCCTGCTTTTTCTTTGTCTGCTTATTCTTCTCTTGCTTCTTCTCTTAATTCTTCTCCTTTTGCTTCTTCTCCTGCTTCTCCTTTTCTTACTTCTTCTCCTGCTTCTTCTCCTTCTCCTGCTTCTTCTCCTTCTCCTGCTTTTTCTTCTTCTGCTTCTTCTTTTAATGTTTCTTCTCCTGCTTTTTCTTTTCCTGCTTCTTTTTTCTCCTTTTTTCTTGATTTTCTTCTTCTTCTGTTTGTTCTTCTTCTGTTTGTTCTTCTTCTCCCGATTTTCTTCTTTTCCTGCTTTTTGTTCCTGCTTCTTCTCCTAATTCTTCTTCTCCTGCATCTTCTTCTCCTGCTTCTTCTTCTCCTGCTTTTTCCTCTCCTGTTTCTTCTTATTTTAATGCTTTTTTTTCTCCTGCTGTTCTTCTTTTCCTACTTCCTCTCCTGCTTCTTCTTCTTATTCCTGCTTCTTATTGTTCTTTTTTCTGCTTCTTCTTCTCCTGTTTTCTCTTCTTCTCTTGCTTCTTCTTCTTCCTAGTTCTTCTCCTGTTTTCTCTTCTTCTCTTGCTTCTTCTTCTTCCTAGTTCTTCTCCTCCTACATCTTCTCCTTTTGCTTCTTTTTCTCCTGCTTCTCCTATTCTTACTTCTCCTGATTGTTCTTCTCCTACTTCTTCTCCTTCTCCTGCTTTTTCTTCTCCTGCTTCTCCTTCTTCTGCTTTTTCTTCTCCTGCTTCTTCTTCTAATGCTTCTTTTTCTGCTCCTTTTTCTCCTACTTTTTTTTTCTTCTCCTGATCTTTTTTTCCCGCTTTTCTTCTCCTGCTTCTTTTATTCCTGCTTCTTTTCCTGATTCTTCTTCTCCTGCTTCTTCTTTTTCTCATGCTTCTTCTTCTTCTCATGCTTCTTCTTCTACCTGCTTTTATCCTGCTTTTTCTTCTCCTGCCTTTTCTTCTTCTGCTTCTTCTTCTTTTGCTTCTTCTCCTGCTTTTTCCTCTCCTGCTTCTTCTTCTCCTGATTCTTATCCTGCTTCTTCTTTTTCTAATGCTCTTTCTTCTTCTGCTGTTCTCCTGCTTCTTCTTCTACTCCTACTTCTTTTCCTCCTACTTCTTCTCCTTTTGCTTCTTTTCCTCCTGCTTCTCCTATTCTTACTTCTTCTCCTGCTTGTTCTTCTCCTTCTTCTTCTCCTTCTCCTGCTTTTTCTTCTTCTGCTTCTTCTCCTTCCCCTGCTTTTTCTTCTGCTGCTTCTTCTTCTAATGCTTCTTCTCCTGCTTTTTCTTTTCTTGCTTCTTTTACTCCTACTTTTTTTCTTGCTTTTTCTTCTCCTGTTTGTTCTTTTCTCCGGCATTTCTTCTTCTCTTGCTTCTTTTTTCTTGCTTTTTCTTCTCCTGCTCCTTCTCCTGCTTCTTCTTCTCCTGATTCTTCTTCTCCTGATTCTTCTTCCCCTGCTTCTTCTTCTAATGCTTCTTCTTCTCTTGCTTCTTCTGCTAATGCTTCTTTTTCTCCCGCTGTTCTCCTGCTTCTTCTCCTGCTTTTTTCTTGCTTCTTCTTCTCCTGCTTCTTCTTTTTCTGATTCTTCTTCTTCTTCTACAGCTTTTTCTCCTGCTTCTTCTTCTCCTGTTTCTTCTTCTTCATCCTCCTCCTTCTTCTTCTTCTCCTTCATCTTCTCCTCCTTCCTCTTCTTCTTCTTCTCCTCCTTCTTCTTCTCCTTCTTCTCCTCCTTCTTCTCCTTCTCCTTCGTCTTCTCCTCCTTCTCCTTCTTTTTCTCCTTCTTCTTCTTTTTCGTCTTGCTCAAAGTTATTAATTTGAACTGAAAATGTTGATTTCTTTGCCAAATCTTTGGATTTCTCAGAATGTCAGCCATAATTCTAAACATTTAAAATTTATATATTCAAATGTTATTTTTGTCAAGAATTTTTCGCCAAAAAAATTGTCGGACCGTCACCCTTAATATAAGATAAACACATACCCCTGCCTTTGATGTTGTGCGGGTCTAATGTTGGTCGAAGCATCAGTGGCGTGCTCTCCTCCTAAGGAAGCGCAACTTCCCTTGCAAAATTTTTATATTTCCTAAAGTTTAGACTTTTTTTTAGAAATTTATAGTTCAAGAGACGAAATTTTAACAAAAAATGGGAGAATATTCTAGTTTTTAAGTTGATAATTTGAAAAGGAGCTAGAAATTTGAAAGTATATTTGAAATGGAGCTAGAAATTCAAAAGTATATTTGGAATGGTGCAATTTTGAATGTGTTTTGGAAATTTTATCTTGATAAATCAAAATTTCAAAATTAAAGTAGAATGTTTTGGTTCAAAAGGCGCAGAAATGGCGATGATCTTTTTTTTTGGTCATCAAAGTTCAGGTGCCACATTTTTATAGGGCCTAAATTAAATATCTTGCCCAAGGGTGCATTGAATGCTGGATATAATTTTGAATGTAAATTCCCAAATCTTCTAGACGTTGGTGGCTAGTGACTGATCGAATATCGCGATTCCATTGCTACCCTCACGTTTAGCAAAACTATAACAATCCATAATTAATGTCTGTGCAGATTTTACAGGCATCTTAAAAGCTTCATAATAAGGAAAACATGACCGTCACGCCCACGGACGAATATAAGATAAATCTGTCTTTGATGGTGTGCGGCTCTGACGTTAGTCGAGTGACCATTTCTACGCTCGCGTGTAGCAAAACTTTATAACAATCCACAATGTGTGTGCAGATTCTATAAGCATTTTAAAAGCTTAAAAATAATGTAAACAGAACTATCACCCTCAGGGATGAATATAAGTAAAACCTAACTTTGATAGTGTGCAGCTCTAACGTTAGTCGAAGCATCGGTGGCCATTGTATAGCAAAACTTCGTAACGATCCATAATTAATGTCTGTGTAGATTCATAAGCATCTTAAAAGCTTGCAAATAACGAAAACGGGACCGTTACCCTCACGGATGAATATAATATAAATCTATCTTTGATGTTGTGCAGCTCTAACGTTAGTCGAGTGGCCATTACTGCCCTCACGTGTAGCAAAACTTCATAACATCCAACAATTAATGTCTGTATAGATTCTTCAGCATCTTAAAAGTTTGAAAATAACGAAAACGGGACCGTTACCCTCACGGATGAATATAAGATAAATCTACTTTTGATAGTGTGCAGCTTTAACATTAGGCGAAGCATCAATGGCCAATGTATAGCAAAACTTCGTAACAATCCACAATTAATATCTGTGTAGATTCTACTTGCATCTTAAAAACTTGAAAATAACGAAAACTTGAGCGCTACCCTAACGAATGAATATAAGATAAATCTACCTTTGATGGTGTGCAGCTCTAACGCTAGTCGAGTGATCATTACTGGCTTCACATGTAGCAAAACTTCATAACAACCCACGATTATTGTGTGTGCAGATTCTATAAGCATCCTAAAAGCATGAAATTTATGAAAACAGAACCATCACCTTCACGGATGAATATAAAATAAACCTACCTTTGATAGTGTGCAGCTCTAACGTTAGTCGAAGCATCAATGGCCATTGTATAGCAAAACTTCTTAACAATGCACAAGTAATATCTGTGTAGATTCTACTAGCAATTTAAAAACTTTAAAATAACGAAAACTTGGCCGTTACTCTAACGAATGAATATAGGATAAATCTACCTTTGATGGTGTGCAGCTCTAACGCTAGTCGAGTGATCATTACTGCCTTCACATGTAGCAAAACTTCATAACAACTCGCGATTAATGTGTGTGCAGATTCTATAAGCATCTTAAAAGTCTGAAAATAATGAAAACAGAACCATCATCCTTACGGATGAATATAAGATAAACCTACCTTTGTTAGTATGCAGCTCTAACGTTAGTCGAAGCATTAATGGCCAATGTATAGCAAAACTTCGTAACAATCCACAATTAATATGTGTGTAGATTTTACTAGGATCTTAAAAGCTTGAAAATAACGAAAACATGACCGTCACCCTCACGGATGAATATAAGATGAACCTACCTTCGATGGTGTGCGGCTCTAACGAAAAATCAGTGGTTGTCGCTCCTCTGAAACTCACGAAAGTGCATAATGGTTCAAATCGTCACTATAAATTACCAAAAGATCAACGTTTAGTAACAATATAATGCATCGACCATCAGCTATTCCATTCGATGAGCAGGTGCGTTCGAAGCTTCTTTTCTTGGGTGAATTTCACGGTCAACAGCGGCGGCAGATTGTGGCATAAAGTTGTGGTATTAAGCATGTAAATTTCTAATTGCAACCGATGCAAAACAAGATACGCCTCCTCATCCGACGTCTTCCTCTTCTTCAACGCTTGAAACGAAACATCCGCACCACTTTATTGAAATCGTTTACGCAATTACTACAGCCAACGCCTTCATTTGTGGGCCTAGTATTTTTCCTCATTGGTGATTGCGTCTATCGAATGTTTAAGTATTCGAGCGATAAATAAAGTTAATGTGTGCGTATTGTTATGGTAAAACAACAAGATAATCTTCGGAAGAAATCAGCGTAGACCTAATAAGTAAGCGAAAATGACCTCTCCTTTTTGCCCATAACTGGAATACACACCGAGTCGGTAATGTAGGTTAAGTAAAGCTCTTACTTTATCAAAAATTATAGTTCGCAGACTCCTTTCTTTCGATCACTATGCACGAGTTGCTTGGGCTAACAAAGAGGCCGGTGATTATAGTCGGTGGAAAGCCATGTATTGGAAAAATTGTTGACCTTCCGCACGGGGAAACTGAGATCTGATTGAATGTCGTTAATCAAGCGTGACACTAAATGCAGCTTCTCACGTACCTCGGACAACATTGCATTTGCATACAATACGAAAGCAGTTTCGTCGAGTTTTGTGGGCAACGTGACGCCCGTTCCCAAAGGCATACAAACGTGGATTACGTTAAACCTGAGTTGATTCATAAAATGATCCTCCGGAAATTTTCGAAGGTCGACTTTTTCCCATCGAAATTTCTCAGTTTCCAACATAAAATCTATTTCATTTTCGACCCCTTGGGCCCTTTTTTACGAGATATTGGCGTTAATCTGTAAAGTTCGACTTTAATACACATTTTCACCCACTTGGGGGCCGAATTTCGAAAAAATTTTCTCCAGTGCTCACCTACGTTATATGGGGAAGATTTCGAGTGTAACTGTAATTAAAATATATTGTTTAGAAGCTTCAATATTTTGATTTTAAAATTGAAATTTCGTCAACTTCGAACTTTAGAAATTTTTTATAGAAATTCAAATTTCAAGTTTCTCCTGATTTTGACTTTATTTCGCAATTTCGGATTTAAAATCGAAATTTCGAGTTTCGCGCCCTTTTAATTGAAGTGGTTTAACCTTCAATTGACGAGATTTTTAATGGCGTCAAATTGAAGAAAGTTGGAGGCCCCCGAATCGGTCAATCCTCTTTGGTGTTGCACTTTTACAAAAAGACGTTCTTGGCATTTTCTTCATAAAATGGGTCATATATCTCGACGATCATCGTGATTTATTATCGCGTCTCACTTTGTCAGATCTCCGTTATTTATAGGATTCCGGTAGGAATTTAACACCTGTGTGTGTGGAGATGTTATCGGTTGGTATAAGAATGCCTTCAGCTACCAATACCACAACTGGTTTGCGACACCCAGAAGCGCGAAAAAATAATATAATTATTTCCCCCTGTTCCTCTATCAATTCGTGTTAACTAGGCGCACCAACGATAGGAAAAACTCTTGAAGTATTCCAGTGGACTTTCATTGGTTAATTTTTTAGGCGTCGAATTTCTACTAAATTGATCTACATAAGCACGACGGGTTAAATTGCTTTACAAAAGAAATTTGGAAACAATTCGAAGGCGCAAACGAGGTACGTAGGCCGTAAATTAGATAATAACAGTGCTAACTAAAATATTCACGATGACTTTCATTTTTACCATTTTTTGTGCCAAACCAATCAAAGGAGTAGGCCATGGGTGCACATTCTAATTAAAGCGCTTTTTTCAAGTTTCACTTGATCGCGTTCGGTTTTCACGGTAAAGGTCGATGATTATTCGATGATAGTAAATCTTATTAGTAAATTTCGAGTAAATTGAATGCCCTCGGGGATAGAAGTTCAAAAAATTTTAATATGTAGCGATTTCACCTTCTTAATCTTTTGTCTTTTTGCGGCTTGTATCGCTTAATCAACGTTTGCATTTACACGTTTTATCATTATTTTGATTTATAACGTCGCTAATTAGGCACAACCGAACGCTACTTTTCTTCTCGTACGTCAACTCTTCAAGTAAATGACGTTGTAATGTGTAGTCTCCCGTTCGAGTTGAAATGACTCGGCCCCGTTGACAGGTGGATCATTATACTTATCTTTATCGGTAAAGTTCAACGGCTCCTCGGCAAGAAATACTACGAGTCCGCTCCACTTTATTGCTCGTTTAATCAAACAGTTCAAACACCTTACAATGCTTTCGATAGCGATCGACTGTATAAAGTTATCAGCTTCATCCTGTGGGATGCTTCGCTCGCGGGTGGTCAGGAATCCGGCTGTCCCGCGGACATCGCCAGAAACGAGATCCACACTCTGCGTGCGTAGCAACGGCTGGTTAACTCAGGTGGGATCGGGGGGCAATTATTTTCTAAGTATCTACATCGTTTCTGAAACTATAGGCTAATTGGTTCGTATGCACCTGACATTTTCCATCAGCAAGTACAGGCACACATATTCGCCAAGCGAATCCGCGAATATTCGCCCAGCGAATCCACGAACATTCGCCCAGCAAATGCGCGAACATTCGCCCAGTGAATCCGCGAACATTCGCCCTGCGAATCCACGAACATTCGCCTAGCGAATCCACGAACATTCGCCCAGCGAATACGCGAACATTCGCCCAGCGAATCCGCGAACATTCGCCCAGCAAATCCACGAACATTCGCCCAGCGAATCTGCGAACATTCGCCAGGACTCACTGACCATTATACCCAGAAGCGATAGACGTAGCACAATTTAGTCTTCAGATTCTGAACCTACAAACCAAGTGAGTTTGCATTGTCAGTATCCAACCCAAAAGACGTGATTGCCAATTATTGGAAAAATAGATAAATTCTGAAATAAAATCCTCAATGTAATGGGCGACTAGTCATATAATCTATTCAAATTAGAGAGACGGTAATGTAAACAATTGGTCAGTTCGTGATCGGTACTTTCAAAAATCTGTCTTGTTATTGGCCATTCGAGGCCGCCACTTTCGCTCCAGAACTCCCCTGGCATATCTACTTATCATTCGTTCCTATATGTCATCTCTTCGCGCCTGAGTGGCAGATTTATCGCCTGAGTGGCAGATTTCTCGCCCGAGTGGCGGATTTCTCGCCTGGGTGCCAGATTTCGACTTGCCCAAGATTTAGCTGCAGCTCTGGTTTCTGGATTCGTTGTGGGTTGCCTAAAGTTTAGGCCAGCACTTAGGTCACCCTTTCCAGGACCATTGTGCTATCCCCGTGATTGTCCTTGGTCATTCATTCAGCCACCCAACCTTGTTAAGAAACTAAATAACCTCCTTTGGATGCATCTCTCTCAAACTGGCCACACTAGGCCATAGGTCCCCCAGCATGGATCCTCTGATTGATGCTAGTGCCGGGCAGTGGCACATCACGTGCTCGACACTCTCATCTTCTTCTAAACACTCCCTACAGCTCAGATCGTTTATAATCCCCATTCTGTGAAGGTATTCGTTTAATCGACAGTGACCTGTCGTTTGTTGGATAATAGAGCTGCAGCTCTATTATTATTATTTAGCAACGTATTGTGCTGTTACCGCAAAAACCATCATCTTATAGCAGTACTTCCCAAAAGTGACAGCCAAACTTCAAACCTACCTATTGAAATTTGTTAGGCCAGACTATTGGAAAGTGCGTGTGTCTTAGACCAAAAATGTTGACTATTTTTTCTTCCTGATTAACCAAATTAGTCTTTAATCTGTTGAGTTTCCATTCTTCAAGGAGGAGAACTTCATTTGGCTTCTCCACCTTAAAATTGTCAAGATCTGTCCTTTTGATTCTCTCGTATTCTGGGGATCTCTTCTTTACAATATTCTGGAATCGTGAAAACTAACCTAACTGCCTGAATCTTCTTCAGACATGATCCTCCATTTCGTTGTCAAATTGTCATGATCTGCACCTTTAATCTCTTGATTCTTACCTACTTTGATAGCACTTCTACTGCTTGGATCTTATTTTGATTTTTGCTCCTTTTCGCTATCAAAGAGGTTTACTTCTAATTGGCCTGAATCTTCTTTTGACATTATCCTCCATTTGGTTGTCAAATTGTCAAGATCTGCAGCTTTGATCTTTTGATTTTTGCCTACTTTGAAAGCACTTCTACTGCTTGGATCTTATTTTGATTTTTGCTCCTTTTCGCTGTCAAATAGGTATACTCCTAAATGCCTGAATCTTCTTTTGACATTATCCCCCATTTGGTTGTCAAATTGTCAAGATCTGCAGCTTTGATATCTTGATTTTTACCTACTTTAAAAGCACTTCTACTGCTTGGATCTGATTTTGATTTTTGCTCCTTTTCGCTGTGAAATAGGTATACTCCTAAATGATTGAATCTTCTCTGGACATTATCCCCCATTTGGTTGTCAAATTGTCAAGATCTGCAGCTTTGATCTCTTGATTTTTACCTACTTTGAAAGCACTTTTACTGCTTGAATCTTATTTTGATTTTTGCCCCTTTTCGCTGTGAAATAGCTATACTTCTAATTTCCTGAATCTTCTTTTGGCATTATCCTCCATTTCGTTGTCAAATCGTCATGATCTGCATCTTTGATTGTTTGATTCTTACCTACTTTAAAAGCACTTCTACTGCTTGGGTTTTATTTTGATTTTTGCTCCTTTTCGCTGTCAAATCGGTATACTCCTAAATGCCTGAATCTTCTTTTGACATTATCCCCCATTTGGTTGTCAAATTGTCAAGATCTGCAGCTTTGATCTCTTGATTTTTACCTACTTTGAAAGCACTTCTACTGCTTGGATCTTATTTTGATTTTTGCCCCTTTTCGCTGTCAAATAACTATACTTCTAATTGCCTGAATCTGCTTTTGGCATTATCCTCCATTTGGTTGTCAAATTTTTAAGATTTGCAGCTTTGATCTCTTGATTTTTACCTACTTTGAAAGCACTTCTACTGCTTGGATCTTATTTTGATTTTTGCTACTTTTCGCTGTGAAATAGCTATACTTCTAATTGCCTGAATCTTCTTTTGGCATTATCCTCCATTTCGTTGTCAAATCGTCATGATCTGCATCTTTGATCTTTTGATTCTTACCTACTTTGAAAGCCCTTCTACTGCTTGGATCTTATTTTGATTTTTGCTCCTTTTCGCTGTCAAATAGGTGTACTCCTAAATGCCTGAATCTTCTTTTGACATTATCTTCCACTTGGTTGTCAAATTGTCAAGATCTGCAGCTTTGATCTCTTGATTTTTACCTACTTTGAAAGCACTTCTACTGCTTGGATCTTATTTTGTTTTTTGCTCCTTTTCACTGTGAAATAACTATACTTCTAATTGCCTGAATCTTCTTTTGGCATTATCCTCCAT
Source organism: Dastarcus helophoroides (assembly GCA_028583605.1). Lineage (NCBI taxonomy): Eukaryota > Metazoa > Arthropoda > Insecta > Coleoptera > Bothrideridae > Dastarcus > Dastarcus helophoroides. Next base: position 38,733,205 of record CM053331.1, on the reverse strand, counting down.
TTCGTTGTCAAATCGTCATGATCTGCATCTTTGATCTCTTGATTTTTACCTTCTTTGAAAGCACTTCTACTGCTTGGATCTTATTTTGATTTTTGCTCCTTTTCGCTGTCAAATAGCTATACTCTTAATTGCCTGAATCTTGTTTTAACATTATCCTCCATTTCGTTGTCAAATCGTCATGATCTGCATCTTTGATCTTTTGATTCTTACCTATTTTGAAAGCACTTCTACTGCTTGGATTTTATTTTGATTTTTGCTCTTTTTCGCTGTCAAATAGCTATACTCTTAATTGCCTGAATCTTGTTTTAACATTATCCTCCATTTCGTTGTCAAATCGTCATGATCTGCATCTTTGATCTTTTGATTCTTACCTATTTTGAAAGCACTTCTACTGCTTGGATCTTATTTTGATTTTTGCTCCTTTTCGCTGTCAAATAGGTATACTCCTAAATGCCTGAATCTTCTTTTGACATTATCCCCCATTTGGTTGTCAAATTGTCAAGATCTGCAGCTTTGATCTCTTGATTTTTACCTACTTTGAAAGCACTTCTACTGCTTGGATCTTATTTTGATTTTTGCTTCTTTTCGCAGTTAAATATGTATACTCCTAAATGCATGAATCTTCTCTTGACATTATCCCCCATTTGGTTGTCAAATTGTCATGATCTGCAGCTTTAATCTCTTGATTTTTACCTACTTTGAAAGCACTTCTACTGCTTGGATCTTATTTTGATTTTTGCTCCTTTTCGCTGTCAAATAGGTGTACTTCTAAATGCCTGAATCTTCTTTTGACATTATCCCTCATTTGGTTGTCAAATCGTCATGATCTGCATCTTTGATCTTTTGATTTTTACCTACTTTGAAAGCACTTCTACTGCTTGGATCTTATTTTGATTTTTGCTCCTTTTCGCTGTCAAATAGGTATACTCTTAATTGCCTGAATCTTGTTTTGACATTATCCTCCATTTCGTTGTCAAATTGTCAAGATCTGCACCTTTGATCTCTTGATTCTTACCTATTTTGAAAGCACTTCTACTGCTTGGATCCTATTTTGATTTTTGCTCTTTTTCGCTGTCAAATGGTCCTTTAGCCTTTTGATTTTATTCAAATTCTGAAAACTTCCCTGACGAATTCAACCTTCTTTAGGAATTAGTTTACTTCTGGTTGTCAAATTATCATGATCTGCTCCGATGGTGGTAATTTTCTTGTATTTTTAAAACTCGTTCGTACACTTCAGGACTGAATAGTAAGAGGGACTGCTTAGGAGTTATGCACCTTCTTGCTGTTAAATTGTCATGATCTGCCCCGTTGTTCTTTTGATTTTCTTCTTTTCTGGAGATTTTTTTGCTTTTCAATCTTATTTTGGTATTAAACTTTTGACTTATTTCATTTTGAAGGCTCCTTCAAACACTTGTATCTTAAAAATTATATTTATTCTTCCTGACAAATCGTCATGATCTGCACTTTTGGTGTTTTGGTATTCTCTTGTTCTGGAGAATTCCTTGGTTTTTCAATCTTGCATTTTTTGCATTAAATTGTCATGATCTTTTAACTTTGTTCATTCTGGAAGCTCCCTTGGAGACTCTTGTGTCTTACAAGTTACATTTCTATTATCTGACAAATCGTCATGACCTGCACTTTTGGTGTTTTGATGTTCTCTTGCTCTGGAGAATTCCTTTGTTTCCAATCTGGCATTTTTTGCATTAAATCGTCATGGATCTTTTAATTTATTGAGTCTGGAAACTCCTCGAGACACTTGTATCTTAGGAATTGTATTTTTGCTCCTTGAGAATTCTCATGATCTAGGCTTTTGGTGTTTTGACATCTTCTTGTTCTGGAGAATTTCTTGGTTTTTCAATCTTGTATTTTTTTACTTTAAATCGTCATGAATCTTTTAACTTATGCCAGTCTGGAAACTCCTCGAGACACTTGTGTTTTAAGAAATTTATTTTGTCTCCTTGACAATCGTCATGATCTGCACTTTGATGTTTTGATGTTTTCTTGTTCTGCAGACTTCCTTGGTTTTTTCAATCTTGCATTTTTGCATTAAATCGTCCTGATATTTTAACTCATTTCTGTCTGGAAACTCCTGGAGGCTGTAGTGTCTTAAGAATTACATTTTTTCTCCATGAAGAATCGTAGTGATCTGCACTTTTAGTGTTTTAATGTTTTCTTGTTCTGCAAACTTCCTTGGTTTTTTCAATCTTGTATTGCTTTGCATTAAATCGTCATGAATCGTTTACCTTATTGCATTCTGCAGAATTTTTCACGCACTTGTATCTTAAAAATTATATTTTTTTTCCCTGACAATCGTCATGATCTGCACTTTTGGTATTTCGATGATTTCTTGTTCTGCAGACTTCCTTGGTTTTTTCAATATTGTATTTTTTGCATTAAATCGTCCTGATCTTTGAACTTATTTTATTCTGCAAACTCCTAGAGATACTCGTGTCTTAGGAATTTTATTTTGTCTCCTTGACCATCGTCATGATCTGCACTTTTGATGTTTTGATGTTTTCTTATTCTGCAGACTTCCTTGGTTTTTTCAATCTTGCATTTTTTGCATTAAATCGTCCTGATATTTTTACTCATTTCTTTCTGGAAACTCCTGGAGGTTGTAGTGTCTTAAGAATTACATTTTTTCTCCATGAAGAATCGTAGTGATCTGCACTTTTAGTGTTTTAATGTTTTCTTGTTCTGCAAACTTCCTTGGTTTTTTTAATCTTGTATTGCTTTGCATTAAATCGTCATGAATCGTTTACCTTATTGCATTCTGCAGAATTTTTCAGTCACTTGTATCTTAAAAATTATATTTTTTTTCCCTGACAATCGTCATGATCTGCACTTTTGGTGTTTCGATGTTTTCTTGTTCTGCAGACCTCCTTGGTTTTTTCAATATTGTATTTTTTTGCATTAAATCATCCTGATCTTTGAACTTATTTCATTCTGGAAACTCCTAAAGATACTCGCGTCTTAGGAATTTTATTTTGTCTCCTTGACAATCGTCACGATCTGCACTTTTGATGTTTTGATGTTTTCTTGCTCTGCAGACTTCCTTGGTTTTTTCAATCTTGTATTTTTTGCATTAAATCGTCCTGCTCTTTCAACTTATTTCATTCTGGAAACTCCTGGAGACACTTGTGTCTTAAGAATTACATTTCTTCTCTTTGACAAATCGTCATGATCTGCACTTTTAGCGTTTTGATATTTTCTTGCTCTGGAGAATTCCTTGGTTTTTCAATCTGGCATTTTTTGCATTAAATCGTCATGAATCTTTTAACTTATTGCAGTCTAGAGACACTTGTGTCTGAAGAATTATATTTCTTCTCCTTGAAAATTGTCATGATCTGCACTTTTGGTGTTTTGATATTCTCTTTTTCTGGAGAATTCTTTGGTTTTTCAATCTTCTATTTTTTGCTTTAAATCGTCATGAATCTTTTAACTTATGCCAGTCTGGAAAATCCTCGAGACTTTTGTGTCTCAAGAATTTTATTTTGTCTCCTTGACAATCGTCATGATCTGTATTTTGATGTTTTGATGTTTTCTTGCTCTGCAGACTTTCTTGGTTTTTTCAATCTTGTATTTTTTGCATTAAATCCTCCTGATCTTTGAACTTATTTCATTCTGGATACTCCTGGAGACACTTGTGTCTTAAAAATTACATTTCTTCTTTCTGACAAATTGTCAGGATCTGCACTTTTGGCCTTTTTGATGTTCTCTTGATCTGGAGAATTCCTTGGTTTTCAATCTGGCATTTTTTGCATTAAATCGCCATGAATCTTTTAACTTATTCCAGTCTGGAGGCATTTGTGTCTGAGGAATTATATTTCTTCTCCCTGACAATCGTCATGATCTGCGCTTTTGGCGTTTTGATGTTCTCTTGTTCTGGAAAATTCTTTGGTTTTCCAATCTTGTATTTTTTACATTAAATCGTCATGGATCTTATAACTTATTGCAGTCTGGAAACTCCGCGAGACACTGGAGAAGTATATTTTGTCTTTTGAACAATCGTCATGATCTGCACTTTTGGTGTTTTGATGTTTTTTTGTTCTGCAAACTTTCTCAGTTTTTTCAATCTTGTATTTTTTGCATTAAATCGTTTTGATCTTTGAACCTCCTTCATTCTAGAAACTCCTGGAAACACTCGTGCTTTAAGAATGACATTTCTTTTTTCTGACAAATCGTCATGATCTGCACTTTTGGCGTTTTGATATTCTCTTGCTCTGGAGGATTCCTTGGTTTTTCATTCTTGTGTTTTTTTGCTTTAAATCGTCATGAATCTTTTAACTTATGCCAGTCTGGAAAATTCTCGAGACTTTTGTGTCTCAAGAATTTTATTTTGTCTCCTTGACAATCGTCATGATCTGCACTTTTGATGTTTTAATGTTTTCTTGTTCTGCAGACTTCCTTGGTCTTTTCAATCTTGTACTTTTTGCATTAAATCGTCCTGACTTTAACGAATTTCATTCTGGAAACTCTTGGAGGCACTCGTGCTTTAGGAATTACAATGCTTCTCCCTGACAAATCGTCATGATCTGCACTTTTGGTGTTTTGATATTTTCCGGAGAATTCCTTGGTTTCGCAATCTTGTATTTTTAGCATTAAATCGTCCTAATCATTTAACTTATTCCATTATGGAGATTCTTTTAGACACTTGTATTTTAAGAATTATATTTCTTTTCCCAGACAAGCGTCATGATCTGCACTATTGGTGTTTTAATGTTATCTTGTTCTGTAGACTTCCTTCTTTTCAATCTTGTATTGTTTACATTAAACTGTCATAGATCTTTTACCGTGTTGTATTCGGGCAGCTTCTCAAGACACTTGTGTCTTGAAAATTATATTTTGTCTTCCTAACAAATTGTCATGATCTGCAGTTCCGGTTTTAGATTTTGTCGTACCTCAAAAACTGTTTTCGCTACGAACGCTGCCGAATTCCTTCTCGCTGTCAAACAATCATGACAAATAAATGTCCCAACATTGCTGAACCTTGCAATCAAGGGCTGAAGTACTTACTGCAAGTAATAAAAGCAGACTAAGCAAAGCACTACGTCTACTCACTGGTCACTGGTCAAAAGTGATCTGGTTAAACTCAACCTAGCAGGAAAGCTACCGATATCGACTGTGTGTGACTGAAAAGGAAACAAGTTTACACATTGTGTGTGCTTGTCCAAAACGTGCCAGATACAGATATAATCTGACTGACACTAAGACCAGAAGCTCTGGAGGGAATGAGTGTAAGTGTGAAAGGAATGAGTGGAGGGAATGAGCCTAGTTGTAAAGGCTGGGATATGTAATGCTGCCTACTGACTAGTGACCGTTGACTGCTGACTGACAAACTGCCTATTGACGAACTGCTGACTGACGAACTGCATACTGACGAACTGCTGACTAACGAACTGCAGATTGACGAACAGCTGACTGACGAACTGTAGACTGACGAACTGTTGACTGACAAACTGTAGACTGACGAACTGCTGACTGACAAACTTGTGGCAGTTACAAAGAATTTCGACTCTAGGTGGCCCCCACAAAAAAACCTTACTGAATGAAAAGCCGCAATGCATAAATGATGCTGGCCGAGAAAAGTAACAGGGAAATGTTCCGCAATTCGCTTTTACTCCAGTACTCCAGGCTACAGCACATTATGTAAAATTTATATGATAATTTATCAGTAACATGTAATGCAGTGTAAACGCCTTTTACAAACAAATTAATTGTAGGAAACTCGCTACTAATCATACTGAACGAGGAAAAAACAGCGTAGGACTCTCGCTGTAAATCAATATTTTCCCGTTCGAAGACGCAGCCTTGTCACTTGGACTCTTCCTTGTTAAATTTCTCTGTTGGCGTCATAAATTAAAAAAATGATTTAACGTAAAAACTATTCAATTTCATGAATTAAATATGATAGGAAACAACTTTGTGGATTATGTCATCTAGCATTCAACTCTATTTAACTTATTTATTCATCGATGTAATTACGCTGTAAACGCTTTTATCGTTATATCTCCTTCATTAGTAATATATTTTCCTTTCCTCAAAGGTCAAGATCTGCTTTGATTTTCTTCCTTCAGCTGAATCTTCTTTCGGAATTATTTGTTCTTCAAATCGTCAGGATTTTCGCCTTCCGGTTTTTTTATTTCCTCATGTTTCTGAGTCGCCCCCTGCTACATGAATCGTTTCTTGTCAAATTTTTTGATTGTATAATGCACAGACCAATAGGTTTAAACATTTATTAGATTCGAAGTTTGGAAACCAAATACCGGTTTCGATCTTGTTAGATCTCGTCGTTTTTGATGTTCAATTGCCATGATATGCGCTTTTGTTGTTTTCGTTTCTTGTATTGTGAAGACCATTTCAGGGACGTCAAGCTTTCTTAGAAGTTAATAACTTGAAGCTGTCTTGGAAATTCTATTCTTTTTTGTCAAATCGCCATGATCTGCACATTTGGTATCTTGATTTAATCGTATTCTGGATACCCCAATCTTCAGGAATCATTCTTTCTCTGCTAAATCGTCATGATCTGCACTTTTCGTTTTTTTTATTTTCTCTTTATTTAAGATATTTATTCCATGAATTTTTCCTTGTAACTGATTACATTATTTCTTGGTATCAAAGTGTCATGATCTGCGCTTTTAGTGTTTTTGGTTTTTTGTGTTTTACAAACTTTTGTAGACACTTGCAGCATGCTTGGAATTATATTCTTTTTTAGTATCAAATTGTCATGATCTGCGCATTTGGATTTTTGATTTTATCGTATTCTGATCCCTCCCTTATTTAAAATTTTTTCTTCTCGCTAATTAATTGTCCTGAGCTACGCCTTGATCTTCTCGTATTCTAAAGACTCTGTGTTAATGTTAGTTTCTTGTATTCTAAAGACTCTTTCAAACATTTGAAGCTTTCTTAGAAATTATGTATCTCGTGTCAATTTGTCATGATCTGCGTCTTTAATATTTTGATTTTCCCCAATTGGGTACCCTGATTTCTTCGAAGTTACATTCCATTTCGCTGTTAAATTATTATGATCATTTGCTCTTTTGATTTTGTTATGTTTTGGGCACAATTATCTTCTGCGGAAATTTCTTTGCTTTACTAAACTGTCATGATCTGCGCTCTTCGTTTTATAACTTTTTCGTGCTCTGGATATTCATTCTGTTACCTGAATTTTTCCTTGTAATTAACCACATATTTTTCTGGTGTCTAGTTGTCATAACCTTCACTTTTGGTCTTGTATTTTCAAGTTTCTTTCAGATGTTTGAAGATTTTGTAAGAATTGGTGTCAAATCTGCATGATCTGCGCATTAGGTCTTTTGGACACTCGAATTTTTCTTAGGTACTATATTTCTTCCTACTATCAAATCGTCATGATCTGCACCCTTGGTATTTTGACTGCATTTTACTTTGGAGCCTTATTGTGGTGTCTTCATGATTAAATTTTGTTTCGCTGTCAAATCGTCATGATCTGCGCTTTTACTCTTTTGATTTTAACGCCTGCTGAACACTTTTTCTTTAGCAACACATCTCAAGGAATGCATAGTTCTTCTTTACTTCACTAAATCGTCATGATCTGCTCCTTTCGTTTTTTGTTATATCGTGTACTCCCGATGATTCCAGCACGTGAACTTTTCCTTGCATTTTTTTGCTGTCAAATTGTTATGATCTGCGCTTTCGATCTTTTGTTTCTTGCGCTCCCAAGACTTTTTTAGACCCTTGAATTTTTGTTAGGAACTACATTTCTTCTTACTGAGAAATCGTCATGATCTGCACCCTTGATATTTTGATTGCATCTTACTTTGGAGCCTCATTGTAGTATCTTCATGATTAAATTTTGTTTCACTGTCAAATCGTCATGATCTGCACTTTTACTCTTTTAATTTTAACGCATGCTGAACACTTTCTTTAAGAGCACATCTCAAGAAATGCATAGTTCTTCTTTACTCCACTAAATCGTCATGATCTGCGCTTTCGGTCTTTTGTTTCTTGCGCTCCCAAGACTCTTTCAGACCCTTGAATTTTTCTTAGGAACTATATTTCTTTTTACTGAGAAATCGTCATGATCTGCACCCATGGGATTTTGGTTGCATCCTACTTTGGCGCCTCATTGTAGTGTCTTCATGATTAAATTTTGTTTCGCTGTCAAAACGTCATGATCTGCGCTTTTACTCTTTTGATTTTAACTCCTGCTGAACACTTTTTCTTTAGCAACACATCTCAAGGAATGCATAGTTCTTCTTTACTCCACTAAATCGTCATGATCTGCTCCTTTCGTTTTTTACTTTATCGTGTACTAGCGGTGATTCCAGCACATGAACGTTTCCTTGCATTTTTTCGCTGTCAAATTGTCATGATCTGCGCTTTCGGTCTTTTGTTTCTTGCGCTCCCAAGACTCTTTCAGACCCTTGAATTTTTTTTTGGAACTATATTTCTTTTTACTGAGAAATCGTCATGATCTGCACCCTTGGTATTTTGGTTGCATCCTACTTTGGAGCCTCATTGTGGTGTCTTCATGAATAAATTTTATTTCGCTGCCAAATCGTCATGATCTGCGCTTTTACTCTTTTGATTTTAACGCCTGCTGAACACTTTTTCTTTAGCAACACATCTCAAGGAATGAATAGTTCTTCTTTACTCCATTAAATCTTCATGAGCTGCGCCTTTCGTTTTTTAGGTTAACGTGTTCTAGGGGTGATTCCACCACGTGAATTTTTCCTTGCGTTTTTTCGCTGTCGAATTGTCGTGATCTGCGCTTTTGTTGTTTTGTTTCTTATACTCCCAAGATTCTTCAGACATTTAAAGCTCTCGTAGGAATTATATTTCTTCTTACTATCAAATTGTCATGATCTGCACTATTGATATTTTGATTGTTTTCTACTTTGGAGCTCCATTGTTGTGTCTTCATGATTATGTTTCGTTTTGCCTTCAAATCGCTATGATCTGCACATTTGGTCTTCTGATTTTATCGCATATGAACCACTTGTTATTGTTGTAGTTGTTGTCGTTTTTCTTTAGAGGCACATCTTTAGAAATGAATCGTTCTTCTTTTCGCCACTAAATCATCATGATTTACTAAATCGTTATTATTTTATCGTGTACTAGAGATGATTCCACACGTCAACTTTTCCTTGTCAAATTGTTTTGATCTGCACTTTGGGTCTTTTGTTTCTTCTACTCCAAAGACTCGTTCAGACACTGGAAGCTTTCGTCATGATCCGCACCCTCGGTATTTTGGTTGTATTCTACTTTGGAGCCTCATTGTGGTGTTTTCATGATTATATTTCCTTTCGCTGTCAAATCGTCATGATCTGCACATTTAATCTTTTGATTTTATCGCCTGCTGAACATTTTATCTTTAGGGACACATCTTTAGAAATGAATCGTTCTTCTTTTCGCCACTAAATCGTCATGATCTGCACCACTGATATTTTAATTGTTTTCTACTTTGGAGCCTCATGAGGACGTTGCTTTTGGCTACCAAATCGTCATGATCTGCGCTGGTCTTTTGATTTTATTATTGCCGAATACGCTTCTTTAAGAATCGTTCTTCATGTCACCGCTAATGTCATGATCTGTACCCGTTCTTTTTTAATTTGTTCGTATCCTAGAGACTCATTCCGCAACTAAATTTGTCCTCGTAATTATATTCTGTTTTTTTGTTAAATAATCATGATCTTTCGCCTCGGATTTTTTAATATTCTGCTGCTTAATCTGCATGATCTGATAATTTTTTTTCGTCATGATCTGCGGATTTGGTCTTTTGATTTTACTGAATGCTGAACACTCTATTCTTCTTTATGGATCGTTTTTTTTTCTCACCACTAAATTGTCATGATCTGCACCTTTTATTTTATAATTTTTTTATGTCCTAGGGACTCTTACGTAAAATTTTCTTGCAATTTTGTTTCGCTGTTAAATGATCGCCTTGGGTCTTTTAGTATTCTTGTGTTCTGCTGTTAAATCGTCATGATCTGCACATGTAATTCTTGGATTTTATCGCCTGCTGAACACTTTAGCTTTAGGGACACACCTTTAGAAATGAATCGTTCTTCTTTTCGCCACTAAATTGTCATGATCTGCACCATTAATATTTTAATTGGTTCCTACTTACAAGCCTCATGAGGACGTTTCTTTTTGGCTACCAAATCGTCATGATCTGCGCTGGTCTTTTGATTTTATAGTTTGCCGAATACGCTTCTCTAGGAATCGTTCTTCCTGTCACCGCGAAAGTCATGATCTGCACCCGATATTTGTTAATTTGTTTCTGTCCTAGAGACTCGTTCCGCCACTGTGTCCTTGTTATTACATTTTGTTTTGTTGTTAAATAATCATGATCTTTCGCCTTGGATTTTTTAATATTTTGCTGCTCAATTGTCATGATCTGCACCTTTCTTTTTATAATTTTTTCGTCATGATCTCCGCATTTGATCTTTTGATTTTACTGTATGCTGAACACTCTAACCTTTTTTATGGATCGTTTCTCCTCCCACCGCTAAATTGTCATGATCTGCACCTTTTATTTTATAATTTTTTCGTGTCCTGGAGGTTCATTCTCTTACGTTATTTTCATTGTAATTTAGTTTCGCTGTTAAATGATCGCCTTGGGTCTTTTAGTATTCTTGTGTTCTGCTGTTAAATCGTCATGATCTGCACATGTAATTCTTGGATTTTATCGCCTGCTGAACACTTTAGCTTTAGGGACACATCTTTAGAAATGAATCGTTTTTCTTTTGGCCACTAAATTGTCATGATCTGCACCATTAATATTTTAATTGGTTCCTACTTACAAGCCTCATGAGGACGTTTCTTTTTGGCTACCAAATCGTCATGATCTGCGTTGGTCTTTTAATTTTATTATTGCCACTAAATTGTCATGATCTGCACAACTGATATTTTCATTGTTTTCTAGTTTGGAGCCTCATGAGGACGTTGCTTTTGGCTACCAAATCGTCATGATCTGCGCTGGTCTTTTGATTTTATTATTGCCGAATACGCTTCTTTAGGAATCGTTCTTCATCTCACCGCTAATGTCATGATCTGTACCCGTTCTTTTTTAATTTGTTCGTGTCCTAGAGACTCATTCCGCAAGTAAATTTGTCCTCGTAATTATATTCTGTTTTTTTGTTAAATAATCATGATCTTTCGCCTCGGATTTTTTAATATTCTGCCGCTTAATCGTCATGATCTGCACCTTTCTTTTTATAATTTTTTTTCGTCATGATCTGCGGATTTGGTCTTTTGATTTAACTGTATGCTGAACACTCTATTCTTCTTTATGGATCGTTTTTCTTCTCACCACTAAATTGTCATAATCTGCACCTTTTATTTTATAATTTTTTTATGTCCTAGAGGCTCTTACGTAAAATTTTCTTGCAATTTTGTTTCGCTGTTAAATGATCGCCTTGGGTCTTTTAGTATTCTTGTGTTCTGCTATTAAATCGTCATGATCTGCACATGTAATTCTTGGATTTTATCGCCCGCTGAACACTTTAGCTTTAGGGACACACCTTTAGAAATGAATCGTTCTTCTTTTCGCCACTAAATTGTCATGATCTGCACCACTGATATTTTAATTGTTTTCTACTTTGGAGCCTCATGAAGACGTTGCTTTTGGCTACCAAATCGTCATGATCTGCGCTGGTCCTTTGATTTTATTATTGCCGAATACGCTTCTTTAGGAATCGTTCTTCATCTCACCGCTAATGTCATGATCTGCACCCGTTCTTTTTTAATTTGTTCGTGTCCTAGAGACTCATTCCTAAATTTGTCCTCGTAATTATATTCTGTTTTTTTGTTAAATAATCATGATCTTTCGCCTCGAGTTTTTTAATATTCTGCTGCTTAATCGTCATGATCTGCACCTTTCTATTTATAATTTTTTTTCGTCATGATCTGCGGATTTGGTCTTTTGATTTTACTGTATGCTGAACACTCTATTCTTCTTTATGGATCGTTTTTTTTTCTCACCACTAAATTGTCATGATCTGCACCTTTTATTTTATAATTTTTTTATGTCCTAGAGACTCTTACGTAAAATTTTCTTGCAATTTTGTTTCGCTGTTAAATGATCGCCTTGGGTCTTTTAGTATTCTTGTGTTCTGCTGTTAAATCGTCATGATCTGCACATTTAATCTCTTGATTTTATCGCCTGCTGAACATTTTATCTTTAGGGACACATCTTTAGAAATGAATCGTTCTTCTTTTCGCCACTAAATCGTCATGATCTGCACCACTGATATTTTAATTGTTTTCTACTTTGGAGCCTCATGAGGACGTTGCTTTTGGCTACCAAATCGTCATGATCTGCGCTGGTCTTTTGATTTTATTATTGCCGAATACGCTTCTTTAGGAATCGTTCTTCATCTCACCGCTAATGTCATGATCTGCACTCGTTCTTTTTTAATTTGTTTGTGTCCTAGAGACTTATTCCGCAACTAAATTTGTCCTCGTAATTATATTCTGTTTTTTTGTTAAATAATCATGATCTTTCGCCTCGGATTTTTTAATATTCTACTGCTTAATCGTCATGATCTGCACTTTTTTTTTATAATTTTTTTTCGTCATGATCTGCAGATTTGGTCTTTTGATTTTACTGTATGCTGAACACTCTATTCTTCTTTATGGATCGTTTTTTTTTCTCACCACTAAATTGTCATGATCTGCACCTTTTATTTTATCATTTTTTTATGTCCTAGAAACTCTTACGTAAAATTTTCTTGCAATTTTGTTTCGCTGTTAAATGATCGCCTTGGGTCTTTTAGTATTCTTGTGTTCTGCTGTTAAATCGTCATGATCTGCACATGTAATTCTTGGATTTCATCGCCTGCTGAACACTTTAGCTTTAGGGACACATCTTTAGAAATGAATCGTTCTTCTTTTGGCCACTAAATCGTCATGATCTGCACCATTGATATTTTAATTGGTTCCTACTTACAAGCCTCATGAGGACGTTTCTTTTTGGCTACCAAATCGTCATGATCTGCAGATTTCGTCTTTTCATTTTATCGTTTGCCGCATACGCTTCTTTATGGATCGTTCTTCTCACCGCTTATGTCATGATCTGCAGCTGTTTCTTTTTAATTTGTTCGCCTCTTAGAGACTCATTCTGCCACGTCAATTTTTTCTTGTAATTACATTCTGTTTCGTTGTCAAATAATCATGATCTTTCACCTTCGGTCTTTTAATATTCTCGTCTTCTGCTGTTCAATTGTCATGATCTGCATCTTTACTTTTATAAATTTTTTGTCGTGATCTGCGCATTTGGTCTTTTGATTTTATCGCTTGGTGCACACGCTTCTTTAAGGTTCGTTCTTCTTCTCACTGCTAATGTCATGATCTGCACATGTTCGTTTTAATTTGTGTGCTAGAGACAGATTAGGCCACGTAAATTTTTCGTTGTAATTACACTCTGTTTCATTGTCAAATAATTATGTTCACCTTCGGTCTTTTAATATTCTAGTATTCTACTGTTCAATTGTCATGATCTGCACTTTTACTTTTATAAGTTTTTTCGTCGCGATCTGCGCATTTGGTCTTCTGATTCAATTGCATGCTGAACACTCTAATGTTCTTTATAGATCGTTCCTCTTCTCGTCGTTAAATTGTCATGATCTGCACCTTTTAGTTTTATAATTTTTTCGTGTCCTAAAGAGTCATTCTCTTGCGTACAATTTTGCTTGTAGTTTTGTTTCGTTGTTAAATGATTGCCTTCGGTTTTTTTAGTATTCTCGTGTTCTACTCTTAAATTGTCATGATCTGCGCCTTTGGTCTTTTAAAGTTCTGGTATTCCAGGCATCTGAATCCTCGTTATTTTTTAATTATCTACTTCTGTTGCGTAAATTATTTAGAAAACTTCTTCTGATGCATATATATTCGTTTCGATTTATCATCTTATTCTGTAAAACAGTCATGCTTTGGTACTTCGCATTTCGCATTCGTCTTCCTCGACTAAATTACTCTGAAAATTCCATCTTTGTATAAATTTTGATTGGGATTTGTCTTTATCTTCATCGTCAAAATGGTCATGATCTGTTTTAACGATCTGCTCTTGATTTTCTCGTACTCTGGCGACGCCAAACTGATTAATCAACATGAATTACTTCTTGCGTTATGTACGTTCCATATTGAAACGAACTTTCTTCTTCTGTTCGCAAAAAAAAACTTTGAACACTGTAAGACATTGGGCAATATGTGGTTGCTGATTCTCAGGCGTTCGAGTCCGTTTTATAAATCTCTGGATAGCGCATCCACCAAGAATGCCATGCAGATTCGCCGTCGTCCGGATTTTTCCCACGAAATAACTCTTGGTTATCACGTAGATGCCTCTCGTTACGGCCGGTATACGCGATTGAGGTTCATGCATAATTGAAAGATTGAAATAAACTGCGACACCTCCGGCCTTTCAAACACACAACAAACACCAACCGGTCGGTCGGTTCTGCACAAGTGTATAAATCAATTTTATGTCCGATCGTAAAATCCGTTTCAATCTATTGATTTCGCAAATAATTATTTAATATATTCAGATACTGTTGTGGTTACAATTGTGTATAAATTTATCAATTGTGTTGTGCGTGGGAAGCGCATAAATCCACGTCTGCGTTAAGTGATTATTACTTTCTGTTTCGGTGCGAGCGTCGTCGAAGAATTAATGCTTTAGTTCGGTTTTAACGACGATAGGAACCACCCCCACGTGATCCGTGGTGGAATCGAACACGCGACCCTTGAGCACGAGAGCACAAAGATGCGATTCTGAAAATAGCCTGAAAGCTCCTTAATTAGTTTGATCTTCGAAAAGAAAATGTTAATAGTGAGTGGCACCGTAAAAGCCAAGTATTATTAATTTAAAGCAGTGGGGTCAAAACAATACATGTCTATGACCCTTTAATGCTGCCATAAATTTAATCATAACCGTTCCTTTCTTTTAGATGGTGATAAATTCAATTAAATTTCAAGAGCCAATTTAATTTAAATATTAACAGCTACTGTCCGGCCGTTTGTTTAACGACAAAAACAAGAAGAAAGTAACCAACTGAGGAAGTAAACAAAGTCCAGTTAATCGTGTCATAGATTAGGAAAATCGCAGTAGTGAATACTTTTCGCCCATTAGCACTATTTTTTATTGCTTTCGATGTGGAACAAAAAAATAATTAACCTGAAATTCTGTTCAATTAAAGGTAAAGTCGACTTCTTCTGCCGGTCTTGTGCATGCACCTCATTGAAGTTTTTTTTATTTAAACGCCGGCATGAAAGCGACCGCCGCCGGACTCGTTTCCCGAAGAAATAAAAAGTCGTTCGAATTTAATCCGCTGATATATCGACCACATGCGGCGAGTGAGCTACTGAAATTTCCCTTTTTACCAATCGAATATCGTAGAGGAATCTTTCTAGTCGTGTAAATTGTGTGGCACATCATGTGCACGATAAATTGAAGAAGTTATTGTAACGTAATACCACTTTAGACCCACCACATCGAAAACCCTCGTCTTGATGTATTAGCTTAAGAAAGGTCATGGACAATACAGAACCTGTGTGGTTGGTACCAGCGAAAGTGACTGACTCTTCTTTGTGAAAGAATTTATCGTCGCTTTGGTTTCGTGGCCAGCGATGTCGCTCGTCTTGTTGCTGACATCCCATTTGAAGCCGTGTTATATCGAGTAATAATCAAATTTTTTAAATACACAAGAAATTGCATTCAGCTTGATGAGCTACGCGTGATAGATTTTAATTTGAAACGTGTACCCGTGCATCCGATGAGATTATATTTCAGGAACCATAAGATTCTTCTTAAACAAAGATTCTCAGTTTTCCAGTTTTAACGCCGCGTGACCACACAAATAAGAAATGCGATAAGCAAAGTAAACATCGCCGCGCCGCGGCCAGAATACGTCATACAATCAAAGTGATGAGTTAAGCTAAGTTTTGGCAAAACCCACTAATTGAGCCGTGGAAAGCGAGCAAACAGCTTCGCATTTCTATATTAGTTAGGATTGTCTCGACTTGAGCATCGCTGGGAATTTATTGAAGGTGAATGGTTCACAGAACATCGCAAGGTTCCGATCAGCGTGGGCAAACGTTACAATCGCTACATCTCCCAGCATTTTCCGATTTTATTCACGTACGAAATTTACAACCAAAACCAAATATAGAAGAGTAATACAAAGTCGGATATCGTCATAGAGAACCTGGCTGAATACAAAGGCATTTAATTGCCCGCGTACTTTCTATGATTATAGAAAAATGTCGAGCTAACCTATTTGCAGTTCCTTATTTGTCGCGCCACAACATAATTTCAACGAATATCGAAATGTCTTACAAGTCGTTTTGCATTTTCTTTCTTGTATTGAAATGTTCCGGCCAATAGATCTGCACTGATATAGATATCTCCTCGTGTACTGAGTTTAGTTCTGTCACATTAAATAGCGCAAAGCTGGATTGAATTTCAATACGTCCTCGTTCGTAAAAATCAGCTTTCTCAGCCGTATGACCAAAGATGAACTTGTTAGTTACAAGCGTTCGTACTCCTACAATCTGCAATTTATGCGCAAAGACATTATATTTCCAAATGGGGCTTTCAATGGAGTTTCAATTTCGTTATTTACTACCTCTGCCTTCGATAGAAATTAACCACGAAAAAATATTTATTATTATCGTTGTTCAGTCTCTACTTTCCCATGGGGCAGGGGAAACCCCCTCATCACTAGCAACTTCACGCCCTTAAGAACGTATCTAAATATCACTTTAGTCAGAATTGTTTAAAGCATACGTATGCTCTTTCGTTTTTCGAAAATTCCGTCCACCATGCTTTCAGTGGTTATTAGTGTTGTATTCTATGTTATTTTGGCGTGAATTTTGTCACATTCCACAGTTAATTTTTTAAATTCCACCATTCGGTCGATTTCACCGGCACGATTTCCCAATTCTTGTCTTTCAAACCTAAAAACTGACATATGTTTGTTGTACACGCAATTTTCATGAAAAATTTGGATTTTATTAGAATTTCGACCGTGAAACCAACCTTTTTTAAAGATAAACTTGCTTAGTAACAAATTTATATACTTTCACCGTAAAATATCTTATATTTCACGGTAAAATATTTCATATTTCACGGTAAAATATGTCATATTTCACGGTAAAATATGTCATATTTCACGGTAAAATATGTCATATTTCACGGTAAAAGATCTCATATTTCACGGTAAAATATCTTATATTTTACGTTAAAGTATCTCATAATTCACAATATCTGATATTTTGCGGTGAAACATCACATCTATTTCACGGTGCTCAATTTCTAAGCCACGTATCTGGCGAATTCTGTCTCATGAATAAAAAATTTGGTTTTTATTTGAATTTCGACCGTGAAATTAACCTCTCTTTAGGATAAACTCTTTTGGTGACAAGTTTAGGTACTTTCACCGTAAAGTATCTCATATTTCACGGTAAAATATCTCATATTTTACGTTGAAATATCACATATTTCACGGTAATATATCTCATACTTCGCGGTAAAATACCTGATATTTTAAGGTGAAACGTCCCATATTTTGCGGCTCTCAATTTCTAAACCACGTATCTGGCGCATTCTATCGTGAATAAAAAAAATTGGATTTTATTTGAATTTTGACCGTGAAATTAACCTTCCTTTAAGATAAACTCTTTTAGTAACAAGTTTACGTACTTTCACCGTAAAGTATCTCATATTTCACGGTCAAATATCTCATATTTCACGGTAAAATAACTTATATTTTACGTTTAAGTATCTCATAATTCACAATATTTGATATTTTGCGGTGAAACATCACATCTTTTTTACGGTGCTCAATTTCTTAGCCACGTATCTGGCGAATTCTATTTCGTGAATGAAAAATTTGGATTTTATTTGAATTTCGACCGTGAAAGTATTCTCTCTTTAAGATAGACTCTTTTAATAACAATTTTACGTACTTCCACAGTAAAGTGTCTCATATTTCACGGTAAAATATCTCATATTTCACGTTAAAATATCACACATTTTACGGTAATATATCTCATACTTCGCGGTAAAATACATGATATTTTGAGGTGAAACGTCCCATATTTTACGGCTCTCAATTTCTAAACCACGTATCTGGCGCATTCTATCTCGTGAATAAAAAAATTGGATTTTATTTGAATTTCGACCGTGAAATTAACCTCCCTTTAAGATAAACTCTTTTAGTAACAAGTTTACGTACTTCCACCGTAAAGTATCTCATATTTCACGGTCAAATATTTCATATTTTACGATAAAATATCTCATATTTCACGGTAAAATAACTTATATTTTACGTTTAAGTATCTCATAATTCACAATATTTGATATTTTGCGGTGAAACATCACATCTATTTCACGGTGCTCAATTTCTTAGCCCCGTATCTGGCAAATTCTATCTCATGAATAAAAAATTTGGATTTTATTTGAATTTCGACCGTGAAATTAACCTCTCTTCAAGATAAACCCTTTTAGTAACAAGTTTACGTACTTCCCCCGTAAAGCATCTCATATTTCACGGTAAAGTATCTCATATTTTACGTTAAAATATCACATATTTCACGGTAATATATTTCATACTTCACGGTAAAATACCTGATACTTTGCGGTGAAACGTCCCATATTTCGTTGCGCTCAATTTCTATGCCACGTATCTGGCGCATTCTATCTCGTGAATAAAAAATTTGGATTTTATTTGAATTTTGACCGTTAAATTAAACTCTCTTTAAGATAAACTCTTTAAGTAACAAGTTTACGTACTTCCACCGTGAAGTATCTCATATTTCACGGTAAAATATCTCATATTTCACGTTAAAATATCACATATTTTACGGTAATATATCTCCTACTTCGCGGTAAAATACCTGATATTTTGCGGTGCAACGTCCCATATTTCGCGGCGCTCAACTTCTAAGCCACGTATTTGACGAATTCAATCTTGTGAATGAAAATTTTGAATTTCATTTGAATTTTGACCTTGAAAGTAACCTCTCTAAGATAAACTCTTTTAGTTACAAGTTTACGTACTTTCACCGTAAAGTATCTCATATTTCACGGTAAAATATCTCATATTTCACGGTAAAATATCTCATATTTCACGGTAAAATATCTCATATTTCACGGTAAAATATGTCATATTTCACGGTAAAACACTTCATATTTCACGGTAAAATATCTTATATTTCACGTTAAAGTATCTCATAATTCACAATATCTGATATTTTGCGGTGAAACATCACATCTATTTCACGGTGCTCAACTTATATGCCACGTATCTGGCGAATTCTATCTCATGAATGAGAAATTTGGTTTTTATTTGAATTTTGACCGTGAAATTAACCTCTCTTTAGGATAAACTCTTTTGGTGACAAGTTTACGTACTTCCACCGTAAAGTATCTCATATTTCACGGTAAAATATCTTATATTTTACGTTGAAATATTACATATTTCACGGTATTATATCTCATACTTCGCGGTAAAATACCTGATATTTTGAGGTGAAACGTCCCATATTTTGCGGCTCTTAATTTCTAAACCACGTATCTGGCGCATTTTATCTCTTGAATGAAAAGATTGGATTTTATTTGAATTTCGACCGTGAAATTAACCTCCCTTTAAGATAAACTCTTTTAGTAACAAGTTTACGTACTTCCACCGTAAAGTATCTCATATTTCACGGTCAAATATTTCATATTTTACGATAAAATAGCTCATATTTCACGGTAAAATAACTTATATTTTACGTTTAAGTATCTCATAATTCACAATATTTGATATTTTGCGGTGAAACATCACAGTTATTTCACGGTGCTCAATTTCTTAGCCCCGTATCTGGCGAATTCTATCTCATGAATACAAAATTTGGATTTTATTTGAATTTTGACCGTGAAATTAACCTCTCTTTAAGATAAACTCTTTTAGTAACAAGTTTACGTACTTTTACCGTAAAGTATCTCATATTCTACGGTAAAATATCTCATATTTTACGTTAAAATATCACATATTTAACGGTAATATATGTCATACTTGATATTTTGCAGTGAAACGTCCCACATTTCGCGACGCTCAATTTCTAAGCCACGTATTTGGCGCATTCTATCTCGTGAATGAGAAATTTGGATTTTATTTGAATTTTGACCGTAAAATTGACCTCTCTTTAAGTTACACTCTTTTATTAACATATTTACGTACTTTTCCCGTAAAATATCTTATATTTCACGGTACAATATCTCATATTTCACGGTAAAATATCTCATACTTCAAGGAAAAGCCTGTTATGTTGCGCTAAAACATCTCGTACTTCGTACTTCGCGGTGCTTAATTTCTAAGTCATGTATCTGGCGGCGAATAAAAAATTTGGATTTTATTTGAATTTTGACCGTAAAATTAACCTCCCCTTAAGATAAACTCTTTTAATAACAACTTGACATACTTCTAGCGTAAAATATCTTATATTTCACGGTAAAATATCTCATGTTTTACAGTAAAATATCTCATGTTTCACGGTAAAATATCTCCTATTTCACCATAAAATATCTGATAATTTGCAGTGAAACATCTCATATTTCACGGTGCTCAATTTCTAAGCCGCGTATTTGGCGAGTTCTATCTCGTGAATGACAAATAGTTGTACTTAGTTACAAAACTCTGATGAGCATCAAATAACTTTGTTAAAAGTCACATGGTAAACCCACGCCGCTGTTTTGAATTTTTAACGTCTATTGGAGAGTGCGATGATCAAAAGCGCCCATATTGAAGTGAAGCTAACCACCATTGAAATCAAGAGTTACAAATTGTAAGTCACAGACAGAGTCAACATCCGGTTCCGTTGGAATATTACGAAACCTGTAAATATATTTGATGTCATCAAAACCATTTCACCGGCACGATTTCCCAATTGACCCCTGACGAAAACCCTCACATGTGTTTGTTGTACAAACAACTTCTATGAAAAATTTGTATTTGATTTAAATTTTGACCGTTAAATTAACTTTTCTTTAAGATTAATTGTTTTACTAACAAGTTTGAGTAATTTTACCGTAAAATATTTCAGCTTTCACGGTGAAATGTCTTATATTTTACGGTGAAATATCAGATATTTGTCATTCATGAGATCTAACTCGCCAGATACGTGGCTTAGAAATTGAGCACCGTGAAATATTAGGTGTTTCACGGCAAAATATCAGATATTTCACGGTGAAATATCTCAAATTTTATGATCTGAAGTCATCTTTGCTTAAATGTGAAATTCAACGTAAAATATCTAATATTTTATAATACCTTATATTGCGCGGTGAAATAACTGATATTTCACGGTGAAATAACTGATATTTCACGGTGAAATATCTGATATTTCACGGTGAAATATCTTAAATTCTATATTTTGGATTTATCTTTGCTCAAATTTAAAATTCAACGTTAACGTTAAATATTCTAACCTTACGTTGAAGTTTATACTTAAGCAAATATGAGTTTAAAATGTGAAACTTGCGATATTTCACCGTAAAATATCAGGTATTTTATCGTGAAATATTAGATATTTTACCGTGAAATATGAGATTTTGCGATAAAATATCTTATACTTTACGTTGAATTTTTCGTTTGATATAAGATGAGTTCAAAACCTGAAAGTTGGAATATTAGATATTTTACAATGAAATATGAGATATTTTACTGTAAAATACTGATATTTCACGGTAAAATATCAGGTGTTTTACGGTGAAATATCCCAAATTTTATGATCTGAAGTCATATTTGCTCAAATGTGGAATTTAACAAAAAATATCTAATATTTTATCGCATAATATCTTATATTTCACGGTTAAATATTTGATACTTTACGATGAAATATTTGATATTCCACTGTGAAATATTCCAAATTTTACGTCTTGGATTCATCTTTGCTCTAATTTAAAATTTAACGTAAAATATCAGCTATTTTACTGTAAAATAATTATATTTCACGGTAAAATATTTGATATTTTACGGTGAAATATTCCAAATTTCATGCTCTGAAGTCATCTTTGCCCAAATGTGGAATTCAACGTGAAATATCTGATATTTTACCGTATAATATCTTATATTTTATAATGAAATATGATATTTTACGGTGAAATACGATATTTTACGGTGAAATACAATATTTTACGGTGAAATACGATATTTTACGGTGAAATATGGTATTTACGGTGATATATTTGATATTTTACGGTGAAGTTATTTCAAATTTTTCGTTTTGGATTTATTTTTTCTTAAATTTAAAATTTAACGTAAAATATCAGATATTTAATGTAAAATACTTACAGTTTACGGTAAAATATCTGATATTTCACAGTAAAATATTTGAAATTTTATAGTCCAAACTTATCCTTGTTTAAATGTGGAATTTAAAGTGAAATATCAGTTATTTTACCATACTATGTCATATATTTCACGGTGAAATATCTCCACTTTTATGATATGACGTTATATTTGCTGAAATGTGGATTGCAACGTGAAATATTAGATATTTTATTGTATCTTATATTTTATGATAAAATATCTGATATGTCACGGTGAAATATCTGACATTTCAAGGTGAAATATCTGACATTTCACGGTGAAATATCTGACATTTGACGGTGAAATATATGACATTTCACGGTGAAATATCTGACATTTCACGGTGAAATATCTGACATTTTATGGTGAAATATCTGGTACTTCACCGTGAAATATCTCAAAGTTTACGCTTTGGACTTACTTTACCTAAATGTAAAATTCAACGTAAAATATCTTATATTTCACGGGAAAGTATGTGATATTTTAGAGTGAAATATTTTAAATTTTATAATCTGAACTCATCTTTGTTTAAATGTAGAATTGAACGTAAAATATCAGCTATTTTACTGTACAATATCCTATATTTCACGGTGAAATATCTTAAATTTTACATTTTGGATTCATCTATGCTCAAATTTAAAATTCAACGTAAAATATTAGATATTTTACTGTAAAATACTCTTATGTCAGGGTAAAATATCAGGTGTTTTACGGTGAAATATCCCAAATTTTATGATTTGAAGTCATCTTTGCTTAAATGTGGAATTTAACGTGAAATATCCAACATTTTATCGTATAATATCTAATATTTTACGGTGAAATATTTGATATTTTACGGTGAAATATTTAATATTTTACAATAAAATATTTGATATTTCACGGTGAAATATTCTAAATTTTACATCTTGAATTTATCTTTGCTGAAATTTAAAATTTAATGTAAAATATGAGATATTTTACTGTGAAATAATTATATTTTACAGTAAAATATTTGATATTTCACGGTGAAATATTCCAAATTTCATGCCCTGAAGTCATCTTTGCCCAAATGTAGAACTCAACGTGAAATAGTTAATATTTTACTGTATAGTATCTTATATTTCACGGTGAAATATGATATTTTACGGTAAAATGCGATATTTTACGGTAAAATGCGATATTTTACGGTGAAATATAATATTTTACGGTAATATATTTGATATTTTACGGCGAAGTATCTCAAATTTTACGTTTTGAATTTATTTTTCCTCAGACTTAAAAATTAACCTAAAATATCAGATATTTAATATAAAATACTCATATTTCGCGGTAAAATATCTGATATTTTACAGTAAAATATCTGAAATTTTATAGTCTGAAGTCATTTTTGTTTAAATGTGGAATTTAAAGTGAAATATCAGTTATTTTGCCGTACAATGTCTTATATTTCACGGTGAAATATCTGATATTTTATGGTGAAACGTCCCATATTTCGCGGCGCTCAATTTCTATACCCCGTATCTGACAAATTCTATCTCGTGAATGAAAAATTTGGATTTCATTTGAATTTCAACCGTGAAATTAACTGCTCTTTAAGATCAACTCTTTCAGTAACAAGTTTACGAACTTCCACCGTAAAGTATCTTATATTTCACGGTAAAATATCTCATATTTTACGTTAAAATATCACATATTTTACGGTAATATATCTTATAATTCACGGTAAAAAATCTTAAATTTCATGATATGACGTTATATTTGCTGAAATGTGGATGACAACGTGAAATATTAGATATTTTATTGTATTTTATATTTCATGATGAAATATCTGGTACGTCACGGTGAAATATCTGACATTTCACGGTGGAATATCTGACATTTCACGGTGAATTATCTGACATTTCATGGTAAAATATCTGGTATTTTACCCTGAAATATCTTAAAGTTAATATTTTGGACTTATCTTTGTTCAAATGTAAAATTCAACGTAAAATGTCTTATATTTCACGGTAAAGTATCTCATATTTTAGAGTGAAATATTTCAAATTTTATAATCTGACGTTATATTTGCTAAAATGTGGATAACAACGTAAAATATTAGATATTTTATTGTATCTTATATTTCATGACAACTTCTATAAAAAATTTGTATTTTATTCAAATTTTGACCGTGAAATTAACTTTTCTTTGAGATAAGCCCTTTTATTAACAAGTTTGAGTAATTTTACCATAAAATATTTTAACTTTCACGGCTAAATACCTGATATTTTACGCTAAAATATCAGATATTTCACGGTAAAATATTTCAAATTTTATGATCTGAAGACATCTTTGCTTAAAAGTGAAATTCAACGTGAAATATCTAATATTTTATTATACCTTATATTACGCGGTGAAATATCTGATATGTCACGGTGAAACATCTGACATTTCACGTTGAAATATCTGACATTTTATGGTGAAGTATTTGATATTTTGCCGTGAAATATCTCAAAGTTTACGTTTACTTATCTTTGCCCAAACGTAAAATTTAAGGTAAAATATTTTATATTTCACGGTAAAGTATTTGATATTTTAGAGTGAAATATTTTAAATTCTATAATCTGAACTTATCTTTGCTCAAATGTTCAATTTACCTTGAAATATTAGCTATTTTACTGTACAATATTTCACGGTGAAATATCTGACTCATCTTTGCTCAAACGTAGAATTGATCGTAAAAAAATTAGATATTTTAGCATAAAATATCTCATTTCATGGCAACATATTTGATATTTTATGGTAAAATATCCCAAATTTTATAACCTGAAGTTATCTTTGCTTAAATTTAGAATTTAACATAAAATATCTTATATTTCATGGTGAAATATCTGATATTTTACGGTGAAATATCTCAAATTTTATGTTTTAAACTTAAATTAGCTTAAATGAAAAATTCAACGTGAAAATAAAATATTTTATTGCAATATTAGATATTTCACGGTGAAATATCTAATATTTTACGGTGAAATGTCTAAAATTTTACGTTATGAACTCATCTCTGCTGAAATGTAAAATTTAACGTAAAATATGACATTTTATTTCAAAATCTCATATTTCACGGTAAAATATCTGATATTTTACGGTGAAACGTCTGATTTTTTACGGTGAAATATCTTAAATTTTACGTTTTTAACTCAAATTAACTCAATGGCAAAATTCAACGTAAAAATGAGATATTTCATTGCAAAATGTCTCATATTTCACGGTGAAATATCTGATATTTTACGATGAAATGTCCAAAATTTCACGTTTTGAACTCATCTCTGCTCAAATGTAAAATTCAACGTAAAATATGACATTTTATTTCAAAATCTCATATTTCACGGTAAAATATCTGATATTTTACGGTGAAACGTCTGATTTTTTACGGTGAAATATCTTAAATTTTACTTTTTTAACTCAAATTAACTCAATGGCAAAATTCAACGTAAAAATGAGATATTTCATTGCAAAATATCTCATATTTCACGGTGAAATATCTGATATTTTACGATGAAATGTCCAAAATTTCACGTTTTGAACTCATCTCTGCTCAAATGTAAAATTCAACGTAAAATATGACATTTTATCTCAAAATCTCATATTTTACGGTAAAATATCTGATATTTTACGGTGAAATGTCTGATTTTTTACGGTGAAATATCTTAAATTTTACGTTTTTAATTCAAATTAACTCAATGGCAAAATTCAACGTAAAAATGAGATATTTCATTGCAAAATGTCTCATATTTCACGGTGAAATATCTGATATTTTACGATGAAATGTCCAAAATTTCACGTTTTGAACTCATCTCTGCTCAAATGTAAAATTCAACGTAAAATATGACATTTTATCTCAAAATCTCATATTTTACGGTAAAATATCTGATATTTTACGGTGAAATGTCTGATTTTTTACGGTGAAATATCTTAAATTTTACGTTTTTAACCTAAATTAACTCAGTGGCAAAATTGAACGTAAAAATGAGATATTTTATTGCAAAATGTCTCATATTTCACGGTGAAATATCTGATATTTTACGATGAAATGTCCAAAATTTTACGTTTTGAACTCATATCTGCTTAAATGTAAAATTCAACGTGAAATATGACATTTTATTTCAAAATCTCCTATTTTACGGTAAAATATCTGATATTTTACGGTGAAATATCTGATTTTTTACGGTGAAATATCTTAAATTTTACGTTTTTAACTCGAATTAACTTAACGGCAAAATTTAACGTAAAAATGAGATATTTTACAACAAAATATTCCATATTTCACGGTAAAATATCTCAATTTCACGGTGAAATATTTCAATTTCACGGTGAAACATTTCATATTTTATGGTACCCAATTTCTAAGCCACGTATCTATCAATTTTTACCCTGTAAATGACGATGATTAGTTGCAAAACTCTGATCAACATAAAATAGCTTTTTTTTAAACATGTTATATGGTGAACTCCACGCCAGTGCTCTGAATTTTTAACATCTATTGCAGTGCCATGCTCAAATGCATAGGGAGCATGAACCGTGAAGTGAATCTATTTACCACTGAAGTCGATAGTTACAAAATGTAACTCGCAGACCGTCCATTCAGCTCTGTTACGATATTACCAAACCTATAAACATCTTCGATGTCATCAAAACTCATTTTATGGCCCAATTTTCCGAATGATCCAATTAACCGTCCGAAATTTTATCGCGGAAATGACAACATGGTTAGGGTTTACGAAATCTTGGAAAAAATGCCGATTACAGCGCCATATGTCGCCGATAAAATTCTAGATGCAGTTTATAAACACATGCTTAGTTATGGGTCGTATTGACTAAAGCTTTTATTACGATGTTGAATTATTTTAATGCCCCAACTTAAATTTTATTTTTGCCATATGGCCGCATAGAGCGAATACTTTAAGTGAACAAATTTATGGCGTACTTAAACACATAAACAGGTATTTATTAAACGCAGTCCTTCACTTCCGATCGCTCAAGTATGTAACTGTTTACTTAATGATCGTGCTTCGATAGGGAGAGACGCGAATAAAGTTGTGGCTATCTTACAAAAGGCGATTATGGTGAATTTATAATTATGGGCTTTACGTTAACTCTATTAGCGTTAAAGCGGTGAAACTATCCCGAGTTACTTCGGTATCGGATCTAAGAAGCTTACCTTATACGAAGCAAATGGGCCAAAAAAATTGCTCCTAGCTTACGCTCAATGTGACTGACTTGAACTTTCATCGGCGTAAGAAATTCACAAGGTGGAACTTCCACAAAGGGAGAGGTGTGGAATTCCCTGCATATGACATCCATTTTACGCTTTGCAACCTCTAGCTACTTTAGCAAACCTTAGGAATTAGCTGCACAGGCGTGGAATTCACGATGTTCTTGTCATTGGTCAAGCATTTTTTCTTGGTTTGTCCAATTTCGTAGCATAAACTTACAACAAGGTTTGACGACCTTAACTCACAAGGACTTAATGGAAAATCGACGTTAACGATATCTACCTCTAATGAGGTGCAAAAACCAGTCGCAGTCACAAGGAGATCATTTTTTTACTCAGGTTAGTTGTGAAGTTTTGATCAAATCAATCCACAACAATCAAATTGAAAAATCATTTTTCAAAACCGCTAAATTCGTCTGAAGCTTGGCAAGCTTTAAAAATCGAAAGTACTGGCGTGGAATTCACCACCATTTTATGGCGTAGCGTATTTTCGGGTCAATTGTTAAGTTTTAGCGAAAATAACTGAGAGTAACGCAACAAGGAACCCACTTTATTGATTTCTAAATACTTTTCGTACCAGTATTTATTCAATCAACGATACTAGTGAGCTTTAGAAATCAACGCCTTGGTGTGGAGTTTACAAATCATGAAACCTCTAGATTCGTATTCTTTTAGTCTCTGGTATTCTTCCAATTTCTTAAGCTTCTGCATACTGGCGATGCGTGGGATTGACGAAAAGGTTAAAAACCGTATTGAAGACGGGGACGAGATTGTCTTCATTAATTTACCAACAAACGATTACAAGTTTTACGAGTTTTATGACGCGGCGAGTCCTTGAAGATCGTTCAGAACGGTCACTCAATTGTCGTCTTGCGTAGACGCTTTTTTGTATCAAGTTCAATGGTGCGACAGCATATTAAGCAAATATGGGCGACACCTACGGTGCACTCACACCTTTATTTTTATGGTGGCTGTTCAAGAAATGCAAACAAACCTCGTGGGAACCTTTTTCCTTTCGGCCCGATACACAAGAGGATTCGTGCTAATTATACATCGAAAGCAAGACTCGGCGAAACACTTTTGAGTTTACTTTGAACGTTTTCTAATTCCTTCGTTTTGTATATTAGGTGTATGTTAGGTGGTAGATCCGGAATGGTTGATAAAAACATTGCACATTGTAACTTTGTTGTTGTCCTCAAAATGGATTGGTCCATTCGCATCCGAGTATAAATGAAGCTGTTCTCATTAAGTATTTTTTTGGTCATAAATTATTCCAAGGAGTCTAGAGAAAAAAAATAGCCAAAAGCCGAAAATTCCTCCAGATTAAGCTCCAGAAGCTTAGGCGACGATTGTATTCATTCCGAGTGCTCATAAATTCCATTTTCAGTACACGTCGCTTGTAAAATAATAAATAGAGACTAGTGTTCACAAGAGGCAACCCTAAAGGGACGCTTTGTTTGAAATTATGAAAAGATAGCTTTTAAGGATTGCGTTACTTAAAAAATGGCTAAATATGCGAAGGTTTCAACCGTGAAAGTTGATAAAACAACGCCTAAAATGTGACATGGATTGATTAGGAACAACTGCCGCAGGAATATAAATCTTTCCACGGTTGGAATTTGGCATAAATCAATATTTTGTATATACAACCGCAAAACTTTAAGTAATAACAGTGAAAGCACAAGTCTGTGAACAGGCGACTTGGACATTGAGCAAATATGAGTTCCAACTGTGAAAATCATATTTTACCGCGAAATATGAAATATTTTGCGGTGAAACATCTTATATTTCACGTTAAATTTTACATTTGAGGTAAGATATGTTTAAAACGTAAAATTTGGACTATTTTGCCGTCAAATACCAAATATTTCACCGTGAAATAGAGAATATTTCGTCGTGAAACCTAGAATATTTCACCGTGAAATAGGTGATACTTCACCGTGAAATAGGTGATACTTCACCGTGAAATAGGTGATATTTTACCGTGAAATATAAGATATTTTGCTGTAACATATCTTATTTTTATGTTAAACTTTACATTTAAGTAAATTCGAGTTTAAAACGAGAAATTTGAGATATTTAACCGTAAAATATGAGATATTTTACCGTGAAATATAAGATATTTTACCGTGAAATATGACTTATTTTGCGGTAAAATTTCTTATTTTTACGTTCAATTTTACATTTAAGCAAATATGAGTTTAAAATGTAAAACTTGAGATATTTCACCGTGAAATATCAGATATTTTATCGTGAACTATGAGATTTTGCAATAAAATGTCCTCTATTTTACGTTAAATTTTTAATTTGAGCAAATGTGGGTTAAAAACGTGAAATTTGAGATAACTCACCGTGTGTGTACCGCAAAAATGATGTCAAAAAATAATGCATAAATGACTCACCTGAATGTCCGGTGTTTTCTGCCTAAGATGTGCCAGGGAAGGGAAAAGAAAATAGGAAAAACCCCAGCAAAACACTAATTAATTAACCGACCGAAATTTCTAACCACTGCCTTCTCTGGTGGCCGCGCAATAATCCCTCTCTTTCGTTATCATATAAAACACCTGCTGACACCAACAAGTACTTTTTCATATATGGCGCCAACACACCGTGTAATATCAGATATTTCACGGTGAACTATGAGATATTTTGCGGTAAAACATCTTATTTTTACTCTGAATTATATATTTGAGCAAATTTGAATTTAAAAGGTAAAATTTGAGCTATTTCACCGTGAAATATAAAACATTTTGTAGTAAATATCTTATTTTTACGTGAAATTTTACATTTGGACAAATATGAGTTTAAAACGTAAAATTTGAGATATTTCACCGTAAAATATTAGATATTTTACCGTAAAATATTAGATATTTTACCGCGAAATATGAGATTTTGCGATAAAATTTCTTATATTTTGGGTTGAATTTTTTATTTGAGCAAATATATCTTTAAAACGTGAAATATAAGATATTTTACCGTGTAATATCAGATATTTAACCATGTAATATTAGATATTTTGCTGTGAAATATGAGATATTTTTCGGTAAAACATTATATTTTTATATTGAATTATATATTTGAGCAAATTTGAGTTCAAAACGTAAAATTTGAGATATTTCACCGTAAAATATCAGATATTTCACGGTGAAATATGAGATATTTTGCGGTAAATATCTTATTTCTACGTTAAATTTTACATTTGAGCAAATATAAGTTTAAAAAGTAAAATTTCGGATATTTCACCGTAAAATATTAGATATTTCACCTTGAAATGTCAGATATTTTGCCATGAAATATGAGATTTAGCGATAAAATGTTTTATATTTTGAGTTTAATTTTTTATTTAAGCAAGGATATGTTCAAAACCTGAAATGTAAAATATTTTACCGTCTAATATCAAACATTTCACCATGTGATATCAGATATTTTCATATGAAATATTTTGCTGTAAAACGTCTTATTTTTACATTAAATCATATATTTCAGCAAATTTGAGTTCAACACGTGAATTTTGAGCTATTTCACCGTAAAATATTATATATTTTACCCTGAAATATGAGATATTTTGCGGTAAATATCTTATTTTTACCTTAAATTTTACATTTGAGCAAATATAAGTTTTAAACGTAAAATTTGAGATATTTTACAGCAAAATATTTGATATTTTACCATGAAACATTGGATATTTTACTGTGAAATATGAGATTCTGCGATAAAATTTCCTATATTTTGGGTTGAATTTTTTATTTGAGCAAAGATATGTTTAAAACGTAAAATATAAGATATTTCACCGCGTAATATCAGATATTTCACCATGTAATATCAGATATTTCGCTGTGAAATATGGGATATTTTGCGGTAAAACATCTTATTTTTACATTGAATTATATATTTGAGCAAATTCAAGTTCAAAACGTAAAATTTAGGATATTTTACCGTAAAATATTAGATATTTCACGGTGAAATATGAGATATTTTGCGGTAAATATCTTATTTCTACGTTAAATTTTACACTAGAGCAAATATGAGTTTAAAATGTAAAATTTGGGATATTTCACCGTAAAATATTAGATATTTTTTCGTGAAATATGAGATTTTGGGATTAATTTTTTATTTGAGCAAAAATATGTTCAAAACGTAAAATTTAAAATATTTTACCGTGTAAAATCAAACATTTCACCATGTAATATCAGATATTTCACTGTAAAATATGAGATATTTTGCGGTAAAACGTCTTATTTTTACATTGAATTATATATTTGAGCAAATTTGAGTTTAAAACGTAAATTTTGAGCTATTTCACCGTAAAATATTATATATTTTACCGTGAAATATGAGATATTTTGCGGTAAATATCTTATTTCTACCTTAAATTTTACATTTGAGCAAATATGAGTTTTACACGTAAAATTTGAGATATTTCACCGTGAAATATTAGATATTTTACCGTGAAATATGAGTTATTTTGCGGTAAAACATCTTATTTTTACATTAAATTATATATTTGAGCAAATTCGAGTTCAACGCGTAAAATTTAGGATATTTTACCGTAAAATATTTAATATTTCACGGTGAAATATGAGATATTTTTCGGTAAATATCTTATATCTACGTTACATTTTACACTTGAGCAAATATGAGTTTAAAATGTAAAATTTGGGATATTTCACCGTAAAATATTAGATATTTCACCGTAAAATATCAGATATTTTTTCGTGAAATATGAGATTTTGCAATAAAATGTCCTATATTTTGGGATTAATTTTTTATTTGAGCAAAGATATGTTCAAAACGTAAAATTTAGGATATTTTACCGTGTAAAATTAAACATTTCACCATGTAATATCAGATATTTCACTGTAAAATATGAGATATTTTGCGGTAAAACGTCTTATTTTTACATTGAATTATATATTTGAGCAAATTTGAGTTTAAAACGTAAATTTTGAGCTATTTCACCGTAAAATATTATATATTTTACCGTGAAATATGAGATATTTTGCGGTAAATATCTTATTTCTACCTTAAATTTTACATTTGAGCAAATATGAGTTTTACACGTAAAATTTGAGATATTTCACCGTAAAATATTAGATATTTCACCGTGAAATATCAGATATTTTACCGTGAAATATGAGATTTTGCAATAAAATGTCCTATATTTTGGGATTAATTTTTTATTTGAGCAAAGATATGTTCAAAACGTAAAATTTAAGATATTTTACCGTGTAAAATTAAACATTTCACTATGTAATATCAGATATTTTACTGTGAAATATGAGATATTTTGCGGTAAAACGTCTTATTTTTACATTGAATTATATATTTGAGCAAATTTGAGTTTAAAACGTAAATTTTGAGCTATTTCACCGTAAAATATTATATATTTTACCGTGAAATATGAGATATTTTGCGGTAAATATCTTATTTCTACCTTAAATTTTACATTTGAGCAAATATGAGTTTTAAACGTAAAATTTGAGATATTTCACCGTAAAATATCAGATATTTCACCGTGAAATATCAGATATTTTACCGTGAAATATGAGATTTTGCAATAAAATGTCCTATATTTTGGGATGAATTTTTTATTTGAGCAAAGATATGTTCAAAACGTGAAATTTGAAATATTTCACCATGTAATATCAGATATTTTAACGTGAAATATGAGATATCTTGCTGTTAAATATTTTATTTTTACGTTAAATTTTGCATTTAAGTAAATTTGAGTTTAAAACCTAAAATTTGATTTATTATGTTACCGTGAAATATCAGATATTTTACCATGAAATATGAGTTATTTTGCTGTTAAATATCTTATTTTTACATTGAATTTTACATTTAGGTAGATATGATTTTAAAATGTGAAACTTGAGATATTTCACTGTAAAATATTAGATATTTCACCTTAAAATATTAGATTTTTTACCGTGTAATATAAGATTTTGCGATGAAATGTCCTATGTTTTACGTTGAATTTTTTATTTGAGCAAAGATGAGTTTAAAACCTAAAATTTAGGATATTTTACGGTGTGATATTAGCCATTTTACCCTGAAATATGAGATATTTTGCTATAACATATAAGATTTTGCAATAAAATGTCTTATATTTTATTTAAAAATTTTTTATTTGATCAAAGATGAGTTTAAAACGTGAAATCTGAGATATTTTACCGTTTAATATCAGATATTTCACCGTGAAAATTGAGATATTTTGCTGTAACATATTTTATTTTTACGTTTAATTTTGCATTTAAGTAAATTTAAGTTTAAAACGTAAAATTTGGGATATTTCACCGTGAAATGGCAGATGTTTTACCGTGAAATATAAGATCTTGCGATGAAATGTCTTATATTTCACGTTGAATTTTTTATTTGATTAATGATAAGTATAAAACCTAAAATTTGAGATATTTCACCGTGTAATTTCAGCTATTTTACCCTGAAATGTGAGATATTTTGCTATAACATGTAACATTTTGCAATGAAATGTCTCATTTTTTACGTTGATTTTTTTTATTTAAGCAAAAATAAGTTTAAAACGTGAAATTCGAGATATTTCACTGTTTAATATCAGATATTTCACCGTGAAATATGAGATATTTTGCTGTAACATTTTATTTTTACGTTAAATTTTGCATTAGAGTAAATTTAAGTTTAAAACGTAAAATTTGGGATATTTTACCGTGAAATATCACATATTTTATTGTAAAATATAAGTTATGTTGCAGTTAAATATCTTATTTTTACGTTGAATTTTACATTTAAGTAAATATAACTTTAAAACGTGAAACTTGAGATATTTCATCGTAAAATATTAGATATTTCACCGTGAAATATCAGATGTTTTACCGTGAAATATAAGATCTTGCGATGAAATGTCTTATATTTTACGTTGAATTTTTTATTTGAGCAAAGATAAGTATAAAATCTAAAATTTGAGATATTTCACCGTGTAATTTCAGCTATTTTACCCTGAAATGTGAGATATTTTGCTATAGCATGAAACATTTTGCAATGAAATGTCTTATAGTTTACGTTGATTTTTTTTATTTGAGCAAGGATAAGTTTAAAACGTGAAATTCGAGATATTTCACCGTTTAATATCAGATATTTCACCGTGAAATATGAGATATTTTGCTGTAACATTTTATTTTTACGTTAAATTTTGCATTAGAGTAAATTTAAGTTTAAAACGTAAAATTTGGGATATTTCACCGTGAAATATCACATATTTTACTGTAAAATATAAGTTATTTTGCAGTTAAATATCCTATTTTTACGTTGAATTTTACATTTAAGTAAATATGACTGTAAAACGTGAAACTTGAGATATTTCATCGTAAAATATCGGATATTTCACCGTGAAATATCAGATGTTTTACCGTGAAATATAAGATCTTGCGATGAAATGTCTTATATTTCACGTTGAATTTTTTATTTGAGCAAACATAAGTATAAAACCTAAAATTTGAGATATTTTACCGTGTAATTTCAGCTATTTTACCCTGAAATGTGAGATATTTTGCTATAACATGTAACATTTTGCAATGAAATGTCTTATATTTTACGTTGATTTTTTTTATTTGAGCAAGATAGGTTTAAAACGTGAAATTCGAGATATTTCACCGTTCAATATCAGATATTTCACCGTGAAATATGAGATATTTTGCTGTAACATTTTATTTTTACGTTAAATTTTGCATTAGACTAAATTTGGAATGAGCAAAGATAAGTATAAAACCTAAAATTTGAGATATTTCACCGTATGTTCTCAGCTATTTTACCCTGAAATGTGAGATATTTTGCTATAACATATAACATTTTGCAATAAAATGTCTTTTATTTTACGTTGAATTTTTTTATTTGAGCAAAGATGAGTTTAAAACGTAAAATTTGAGATATTTCACCCTGTAATATCAGATATTTCACCGTGAAATATGAGATATTTTGCTGTAACATATCTTATTGTCACATTTAATTTTACATTTGAGTAAATTCGGGTATAAAACGTAAAATTAGAGGTATTTCACCGTGAAATATCAGTTATTTTACCGTTAAATACGAGTTATTTTGCCTTTAAATACGAGTTATTTTGCGGTTAAATATCTTATTTTTTAGTTGAATTTTACATTTAAGTAAATATGACTTTAAAACGTGAAACTTAGCATATTTCACCGTAAAATATCACATATTTCACCGCGAAATATCAGATGTTTTACCGTGAAATATAAGATTTTGCGATAAAATGTCCTATATTTCTGGTTAAATTTTTTATTTGAGCAAAAATGAGTTTAAAACGTAATATTTGAGATATTTTGCTATAACATATAACATTTTGCAATAAAATGTCTTATATTTTACGTTGAATATTTTTATTTGAGCAAAGATAAGTTTAAAACGTGAAATTTAAGATATTTCACCGTGTAATTTTAAATATTTCACAGTGAAATATGAAATATTTTGCTGTAACATATTTTATTTTTATCTTAAATTTTGCATTTGAGTAAATTTGAGTTTTAAAAGTAAAATTTGAGATATTTCACCGTGAAATATTAGATATTTTACCGTGAAATATGAGTTATTTTGCGGTTAAATATCTTATTTTTACGTTTAATTTTACATTTAAGTAAATATGACTTTAGAACGTAAAACTTCAGATATTTCATTGCAAAATATCAGATATTTTACCGTGAAATATCAGATGTTTTACCATGAAATATCAAATTTTTTAATAAAATGTTTTATATTTCACGTTGAGTTTTTTATTTGAGCAAAGACGAGTTCAAAACGTAAAATTTGGGATATTTGATTGCATAATATCAGATATTTTACCGTGAAATATGAGATATTTTGCTGTAACATATTTTATTGTCACATTTAATTTAACATTTGAGTAAGTTTGGGTATAAAACGTAAAATTTGAGATATTTTACCGTGAAATATGAGTTATTTTGGGGTTAAACATTCTATTTTTTTCGTTGAATTTTACATTTAAGCAAATTTAAGTTTAAAATGTGAAACTTGAGATATTTCACCGTAAAATATCAGATATTTCACCGTAAAATATCAAATATTTTACTGTGAAATGTAAATTTTGCTATAAAATGTCTTATAGTTTTTGTTGAATTTTTTATTTGAGCAAAGATGAGTTCAAAACGTGAAATTTGAGATATTTCATCGTGAAATATCAGATATTTTGCCGTGAAATATGTGTTATTTTGCTGTGAAACATCTTATTTTTACGTCGAATTTTACATTTAAGCAAATATGAGTTTAAAATGTGAAACTTGAGATATTTCACCGTAAAAAATCAGATATTTCACCGTGAAATATCAAATATTTTACTGTGAAATGTAAATTTTGCTATAAAATGTCTTATAGTTTTCGTTGAATTTTTCATTTGAGCAAAGATGAGTTCAAAACGTGAAATTTGAGATATTTCACCGTGAAATATCAGATATTTTGCCGTGAAATATGAGTTATTTTGCTGTGAAACATCTTATTTTTACGTCGTATTTTACATTTAAGCAAATATGAGTTTAAAATGTGAAACTTGAGATATTTCACCGTAAAAAATCAGATATTTCACCGTGAAATATCAAATATTTTACTGTTAAATGTAAATTTTGCTATAAAATGTCTTATAGTTTTCGTTGAATTTTTCATTTGAGCAAAGATGAGTTCAAAACGTGAAATTTGAGATATTTCACCGTGAAATATCGGATATTTTGCCGTGAAATATGAGTTATTTTGCTGTGAAACATCTTATTTTTACATCGCATTTTAGATTTAAGCAAATATGAGTTTAAAATGTGAAACTTGAGATATTTCACCGTAAAAAATCAGATATTTCACCGTGAAATATCAAATATTTTACTGTGAAATGTAAATTTTGCTATAAAATGTCTTATAGTTTTCGTTGAATTTTTCATTTGAGCAAAGATGAGTTCAAAACGTGAAATTTGAGATATTTCACCGTGAAATATCGGATATTTTGCCGTGAAATATGAGTTATTTTGCTGTGAAACATCTTATTTTTACGTCAAATTTTACATTTAGGCAAATATAAGTTAAAAATATGAAGCTTGAAATATTTCACCGTAAAATATCAGATATTTTACCGTGAAATATTAGATATTTTACTGTGAAATGTGGAATTTTGCTATAAAATGTCTTATAGTTTTCGTTGAATTTTTCATTTGAGCAAAGATGAGTTCAAAACGTGAAATTTGAGATATTTCACCGTGAAATATCAGATATTTTGCCGTGAAATATGAGTTATTTTGCTGTGAAGCATCTTATTTTCACGTCGAATTTTACATTTAAGCAAATATAAGTTTAAAATATGAAACTTGGAATATTTCACCGTAAAATATCAGATATTCCACCGTAAAATATCAGATATTTTACTGTGAAATGTGGAATTTTGCGATAAAATGTCCTATATTTTTCGTTGAATTTTTCATTGGAGGAAAGAGAAGTTCAAAAAGTGAAATTTGAGATATTTCACCGTGAATTATCAGATATTTTACAATGAAATATGAGATATTTTACAATAAATATGAAATATCTTACATTAAATTTTACGTTTGAGCAAAGATGAGTTGAGAGCATGTAATTTGAGATATTTTACCGTAAAATTTAAGATATTTCACCGTGAAATTTGAGATATTTCACCGTGAAATATAAGATACTTTACGGCAAAAGAACGTAAAAATGTAAATAAAAGAGCTTGTCTTGGAGACAATTTAATTTTACGGGCAAACTTCAAATGAAATTCAAGTTTTGCATAGAATGGCTTGTACGGCAAGCACGCGTGGGTTTTCCGTTTAAATGACGGGAATCGAAAAATGTTACCGGTGAAACCGACAAAATGGAGCGAATTTGAAAAATTATCTCGGGAAAATAGAAAATTCCACGGCAAAATAACACAAAACTTTGACAAAACCTTGATAAATACTAAAATGAGAAAAATGTGCAAAGAGGAATAAGAACCAGAGAAACCTCCAAGTCAGCAATCTGCGATGCTTCTATGTGGCTTTCTTCAGCTTCCGCTGAAGACTTAGTAGTGCCAATTTTTATTTATTTATTTATTTATTTATTTATTTATTTATTTATTTATTTATTTATTTATTTATTTATTTATTTATTTATTTACTCGTTCCAACAGACGTTTATAATCCGTTTTGTTTGTTGCAGGCGCAAACCGAGGACGGATGCTTCCCCTCAGGATGGCCCTTGTGCCTTGGTGCATCAGGAGTAGTAATCCATTTGAGTCCCTTGGACCCTTCCGTCGTCAGGAATAGGGACTGCTACCTGACCTTGCGCAACCGAAGTGCTCCAGGTCTCGAAGTCGCCCTCGTTTGGCGTAAAAACCTCGACATCCACTGCCACACCATAGCCGAGTTCCAAGATCCTCTCCAAAACCTCGACGACATCATGTGCTCGAATATCAGATGCGCCGCCGATTTGGAGCTCCATTGCTACGATGATTACGATGGGACGGATTTGCCGGAACTTTTGCAGAATCTGTTGGTGTCGGTGGAGCACGCCATAGAGAGGGTACCGCTGGATGATTTGGCCTATCCTTGTCCACAGTGTCTTCAGTATTTGCCTTTGGATAGAGACGATGAGAGTAGTAACGTTTGTGCCTGCCAGTGCTCCTGTAGACTGATTAGTTCTAGTAATGTTAGCAAGAAAGATACTTCGATACAAACTAGTCCAATGTTTGAGTTCGCCGGATCGATACCCCACATAGATAGTGATGCCGAAGATGATAAGGAGTCCATACGTTCTGGTGAGTTCGAACGCGTTTGTAACTGGTTGAACTTTTGTCGTCATTACAAAAATATTTCACAGAAGAAGCTTTGTTGAGAGATTTCTAAAAGTTGTCAAACAAAGCTCTGGTCGACACTTGACAAGGTTCTTTTTTCAGCTGTCAGTTTAAAGGTGAATCCTTTCTAAGAAGATACAATTTTGTACTAAGACGAGAAGTTTGTTCATTTATTTAATGAGGTACTTTCTTGATAAGTTTTTCAACTTTTTGAATCTTCTTGTATTTCTTCTCTTTTTTATCTTCTTTCTCCTTCTTCTTCCTCTTCCTGATTTTCTTTCTCTTCTTTTTTTTCTTCTTTCTCTTCTTCTTTCTCTTCTTCTTCCTCTTCTTCCTCCTCTTTTCCCTCTTCTTCCTCTTCTTTTTCCTATTCTTCCTCCTCTTCGAGTTCCTCTTGGTCTTCCTCATTTGTTTTTTTTTCTTCTTCCTCTCCTCCTCTCTCTTCTTTCTTATCTTCTTCTTCCCACTCTTTCTCTTCTTCTTCCCTCTCTTTCTCTTCTTCTTCCTCCTATTTCTCTTCTTCTTCTTCCCCTTCTTTCTCCTCTTTTAGTCACTATTTTTCTTCCTCTTCTCCTTCCTCTTCTTCCTCTTTTTCTTTCTCTTCCTCTTCCTCTTCTCCTGCTTTTCGTCCTCGTCTTCCTCTTTTTCTCTTCTTCTTTTTTCTTTTCTTCCTCTTCTTCTTTTTTTTCTCCTCTTATTCTTTTTCTTCTTTCTCTTTTCCTTCTTCCTTTTTCTTTTCTTCTTCCTCGTTCTCTTCTTTTTCCTCCTATTTCTCTTCTTCTTCCTCTTCTTTCTCCTCTTCTAGTCCCTCTTCTTCTTCCTCTTCTTCTCTCTCTTCTTCTTCCTCTTCTTCTCCTCTTCTTCCTCTTTTTTCTTCTCTTTCTCTTCTTCTTCTTCCTCTTCTTCCTCATCTTTTCCGTCATCTTCCTCCTTCTACTTCCCCTTCTTCTTCCTCTTCTTTTCAATTAAAATTTGTAGTAGTTTAAGGCACTCTTCCTGATCCTTTTCTTCTTCCTCCTCTTATTCTTCTTCTTTCTCTTCTTCCTCTTTTCCTTCTTCCTCTTTCTCTTCTTCTTCCTCCTATTTCTCTTTTTCTTCCTCTTTTTTCTTCTCTTCCTCTTCTTCCTCTTCTTCTTCCTCTTCTTCCTCATCTTTTTCGTCATCTTCCTCTTCTTACCCTTTTTCTTCATCTTCTTTTCAATTAAAATTTGTAGTAGTTTAAAGCACTCTTCTTGATCCTCTTCTTCTTTCTTTTCTTTCTCTTTTTCTTCTTCCTTTTTCTCTTCTTCTTCCTCCTATTTCTCTTCTTCTTCCTCTTCTTTCTCCTTTTCTAGTACCTCTTTTTCTTCCTCTTCTCCTCTCTCTTCTTCTTTCTCTTCTTCTCCTCTTCTTCCTCTTTTTTCTTCTCTTTCTCTTCTTCCTCTTCTTCTTCCTCTTCTTCCTTATCTTTTCCATCATCTTCCTCTTCTACTTCCCCTTCTTCTTCCTCTTCTTTTCAATTAAAATTTGTAGTAGTTTAAGGCACTCTTCCTGATTCTTTTCTTCTTCCTCCTCGTATTCTTCTTCTTTCTCTTCTTCCTCTTTTCCTTCTTCCTCTTTCTCTTCTTCTTCCTCCTATTTCTCTTTTTCTTCCTCTTCTTCCTCTTCTTCCTCTTCTTCTTCCTCTTCTTCCTCATCTTTTTCGTCATCCTCCTCTTCTTCTTCCCCTTTTTCTTAATCATCTTTTCAATTAAAATTTGTAGTAGTTTAAGGCACTCCTCTTGATCCTCTTCTACTTTCTTTTCTTTCTCTTTTTCTTCCTCTTTCTCTTCTTCTTCCTCCTATTTCTCTTCTTCTTCCTCTTCTTTCTCCTCTTTTTTTTTCTTTTTCTCTTTTCTCTTCTTCTTTCTTCTCTTTTTCCTTTCTTCCTCTTCTTTTCTTCTTTTCTCTCTTTCTTTTCTCTCTTCTTTTTTTTTTCTTTCTCTTCTTTTCTCTTTCTTCCTCTTCCTCTTCTCTCTTCCTTCTTCTCCTCTTTTTCTCTCCTACTCCTTCTTCTTCCCCTTTTTCTTTCTCTTCTTTTTTTTCTAGTCCTCTTCTTCTTCCTCTTCTCTCTTCTTCTTCTTCTCTCTTCTTCTCCTCTTTCTCTTTTTCTTCTCTTTTCTCTCTCTTCTTCCTTATCTTTTCCTCATCTCTTTTTCTTCCTCTTCTTCTTTTCTCTTCTTTCTTAATCTTTATTTCCTCTTCTTTATTCTCTTTTTCTTCCTCTTTTTTCTTCTCTTCCTCTTCTTCCTCTTCTTCTTCCTCTTCTTCCTCATCTTTTTCGTCATCTTCCTCTTCTTCTTCCCCTTTTTCTTAATCTTCTTTTCAATTAAAATTTGTAGCAGTTTAAGGCACTCTTCTTGATCCTCTTCTTCTTTCTTTTCTTTATCTTTTCCCTCTTCCTCTTTCTCTTCTTCTTCCTCTTTCTCTTCTTTTTCCTCCTATTTCTCTTCT
Source organism: Dastarcus helophoroides (assembly GCA_028583605.1). NCBI lineage: Eukaryota > Metazoa > Arthropoda > Insecta > Coleoptera > Bothrideridae > Dastarcus > Dastarcus helophoroides. The sequence continues at coordinate 38,691,336 of CM053331.1, read as the reverse complement.
TCTTCCTCTTCTTTCTCCTCTTCTAGTCCCTCTTCTTCTTCCTCTTCTCTCTCTTCTTCTTCCTCTTCTTCTCTTCTTCTTCCTCTTTTTTCTTCTCTTTCTCTTCTTCCTCTTCTTCTTCCTCTTCTGCTTCCCCTTCTTCTTTCTCTTCTTTTCAATTTAATTAATTGTAGTAGTTTAAGGCACTCTTCCTGCTCCTCTTCTTCTTCCTCTTATTTTTCTTCTTTCTCTTCTTCCTCTTTTCCTTCTTCATCTTTCTCTTCTTCCTCCTCCTATTTCTCTTCTTCTCCCTCTTTTTTCTTCTCTTTCTCTTCTTCCTCTTCTTCTTCCTCTTCTTCCTCATCTTTTTCGTCATCTTCCTCTTCTTCTTCCCCTTTTTCTTCATCTTCTTTTTAATTAAAATTTGTAGTAGTTTAAGGCACTCTTCTTGATCCTCTTCTTCTTTCTTTTCTTTCTCTTTTCCTTCTTCCTCTTTCTCTTCTTGTTCCTCTTTCTCTTCTTCTTCCTCCTATCTTCTTCTCCTCTTCTTCCGCTTTTTCTTCCTCTTCCTCTTC